>OX235272.1:124728484-124774600 GCA_944472155.2 Trichobilharzia szidati | reverse complement strand
CATTTTATTCTGCTAAAACTGTAGTTCTTGCTTTGTTCGAATTCATTAAGGGGAATAAATGTATGTAATATTCCTGAAATATTTCACAAACCGCATGACAAAGTTACTGTGAGTAACCATATGTATTTTATGAAAAATTTCATTAGTCAACTGGCTCATTTAACGCGTACATATAAGTAATATTTAAGAAAAAAAAAGAATTCAATCTGAGAACTTATTCCTTCACTACTAGTAAGATAAAAGTTTAAAAGATATCAAATATACGTTTACCTGTTATAATATTTATATAAACCGCACTGAAATTGAGCTTCAACTGATTTCGGATTTAAACAAAGTACTTTTATAAAATCAGTATTTGAATGTTGAAACATTTTCAACTGAATTAAGTAATGTAGGGGAAAGAAAGAAATAATGAAATAAAGGAAAATATGATTTACTATCACCTTAATTACGTTTGAAAAGTGTATACAAAAAGGTAAATGAATGGTGAAGAGAAGTTTTACAGTCAGATGGAATGCTTACACTATGGTATCAATCGCTGTAATATATATTGATTCAATTCCTTCTAATAAACTCATGTTAACAATGACTTTGTGTCGACAAAGTGATTAACAGCACACTAGGGAAAATGTCCTTTCTACAGGTTTCTTTCAAAGTTGATGTTCCTGCTAGTAGAATAAAATGCAGACTGAATGATGCCCTGGAAATAAAACATATCCAGCCCCCAAGCTTGTATGGGTTTATCCAACAACCGGTCAAAAGTGGACAAACTCCAATCTCATGTTACCTCCAACTGTGTCTACAAATTTACATGTGAGTGCTAAAACATATACATTAGAAGAACATAGAGTAGGGTTATTATCCGGATTACGGAACATATGCATTAAACAGTGCAACTGCACACAATCTACTAGATACTGGTCATATTGTGGACAAACTGAAGTCGTTCGAAATAATCAACAGGCAAAAGAAACCTAGTCTGCTGAGGCAATAGTCATCAAAAGATGAAAACCAAATCTATGCACGAAGAAAGAAACAGTGGTGAATCTCGCACTGAAGTGGTGATGACAAAGTATGCAAATTTCACCACGCCATCTTTTCTGACTTTTGATTACAGCTTGATTCCACACAGTATTTTTTGATACAGGTATAGAATTTTCAGCATGTGATATCGGTAGCCCAAATTTTGCAGGCCAACCATAGGTATCAGGTGTGCGTCGGCAGGCGATCGAACCCTGGACCTTGTGTATGGTCGGCGAGAGTCCTAACCACTGTGCCACCTTCTGTCCTGTTTAGAAAACTTTATTCTTCGTCTAAACGTGGCACCCTACCCCGTTCATTTTTTCTCTGCTTTATAAAAACATATTTCCTGTGGTTACATTGCCTACTATTGTGGTACTATTTGTGATACTTGTTCCAGTTAAACTTTGTTTCTACCCAAAAGTTCTTTTGAACTCTGTCTTTTTGTTTCCAAGCATAGTCATAAAATGTTCCTATAAACATTCTATTCCTTTCACTCTTAATTATTCAGCAACTTACATCATTCTGGACGTTTTTATTATTCTTAGTTCCTGCCATTTACTCCTTGTCATGTTCAAATCTTAAATGTATTTTTATATTTTTGTATTGTCTAGGTTGTAGCCAGTTGAGAAGAACCCTCGAAATAATAAGAAGTTAAGCTCAAAATTTTATGCTGGTACGTTTGACGTTCTTGCCTTATTCAGGCTTCTAAAGACAACGGAGGCCTTGACCATTCATGACTTTAAGCCAACCAGACCTTTGTGTACAAAAGAAGTATTTACAATCCCTACTTCTACCTTGGCTGTAGAGAGATAGACATCTACCTATTTATTTATTTTGTCTTGGAATCGAACCCAGACCACTTCCAGTGTGGACAAAGAGAATTTTACTAATGAATTATCAATGTAGTTAGCATTAGTTCATGACAAACTCTACTCCAGAATGGTGAGAATCATAAAGTTTGCTCAAAAAAATCTGAAAATTAACTGATTACCTTAAGATAAGTATGAGCTCTTTTAAGATAAGCCAACTCATATGTAGGATTCAGTTGTATTAAATTTGTCCATACCTCAGCTTCCAGTTTCCAATTGTTCATGAGAGAATAGATAAAAGCTTTTGAATGAAGAATATTTTCATAGAATTGCTGAACGTTTTTTGAATATTTTCTCTTGCTACTAAAACCACCTGTAATAGTAGTATCGTTATTTAAATTAAAAATATTTTTTGTTAATTCCACAATATGTAAGCATTTCATGCATTGATCCAAATCGTTCAGTGCTTCTTCTAATTTACCTTCAAGTAAGTGTATAAAGTGAATATGCCAATGAGTAGATGATAAGTTCGGTTCATATTCAATCGATTTAACAAGATCAAGTTTTGCTTCTTGTAGTCTACCAATCTGCAATGATAACAGCAAAAAAATTGAACACATAAATACAATAAATATTGTAAAAGCAGTTAGCATAAGTAAGTTACCACTAGAAATTGTGTATTCTTTATCAGTTGCATATTATCAGTCATACTGAAAGGTAGATTGCTTACTCGCGTAAGCGAGCATTTGTCCTAGTGATATCAAGATATCAAAAAGTTTGATATAACTAACTAAGTATGTTATGTGGTGAGAGCTGTCTGCTAGCCGAAATTGGTAAACAGCAATTTACGTCAATGTTTACGTCCCAAATCTTGGTCATGAGAAGAAAAGATCAAAGACTAACCTTGAGGAACTCAACAACCAATCACAGTAGACTTTGTGTGGGCGGATGCGATTAGCAGGTATCTGGTCTGACCTTCAGAGAAACGGTCACAAAGAGATGACAGAATAACCTTCAGGGGGAAAATAACCAATCAGAAGACTCTGTCTCTCTTCTAATAATAACGAATCATAATGAACACAAAAATCTATAGATATCTGTTTTATATTCTCAATAAACGATCCGTTGGCTGGCCCTTGTCTTCTGTCGTTACAGTTATAGACTACGTACGGACATTATACTGGTACTGTCAAGTAATTCACAAACAGACAGAAAGATGCTTACAGTTAGACTTTATAATATTGGTCTCTCTTTGTATAAACGGAAATGGTGGTCAATTTGAATCTACCATGTTGGCATATATTACTTATTAAATGTCATTATCAATAAATAATATATTACTCCATGTCATATTATTATTATTCTTGATGTATTTAAAACTATATGTTGTCAGTATTATTAACTCAAATCGTTTCATTGTTATTATTAGTATTATTATTATTATTAAGTTTGCAATTCCTGACATTTCAGGACATCTCTTTGATAAATTACTAGTTATTATAATGATGTCACTGAACTGTAATCCATTATCATCTTGATTCTAATCTAGAATATCCTTTCCTGCTTATCTATCTGAAATTATTCAAAATAATGGTTACTGAGCAAAGAATATTCTTTTCGTTAACGCCTTCTTCATCAGGTTCTACAGTTATGTGTACATAATAGTGTACGTGTTATTGCTATTAACAACATTAGTGATGTTTTAATAACTTTGAATCAATAATAATATCAGTGGATTACAGTTTTATAGCATCAACATAACAATACACTGAATATCAGAAAAATTGTAAGAAATAATAATACAAATTCATGAATTTATCGTCGCCACCAAAGGCTGGCCAGGGCAGAAGAAATAGGTGGATTTGCTCCCTTTGCTCACAAACCAATGGTTGTTTCACGCGAATCGAAATAACCTCTGCTAGTTTTGGCAATTTATTTGCCACCCGGCAAATGATAGAGAAGGATCCTTCAATGCTGGTTGGCTTTGTAGCCGGCTTGAACCAGGTGGTTTAATATCGAACTGTTGATGGTTTTTACTACACCTTTTCTTCGACACACTGGTAGAAGTTCCCAAGCGAGCACAAAAAATTAGGTTCCTACAGCGACGGTCAATATAAATCTCTTCGCAAGCGCACTTGAATTGGTAGATAAAATTAGAAGTGGCTAGTCTAGGTACTTCATCTTTCAATTGAGAAATAGCCATCAGTAGTGTGGAAAATAAAACTTGTAGTTTGCCAGTATGAAAAGTTCTTTGAACTTCTTCGTAATTATTTCGCTAGGTGCGTCACTCTTAAATTGCAGCCATATATATAAAGGCTTCTTGTTTACGGATTGCGCATAGTCCTTTTCAGCTTTCTTAGTCATATGTTTTCTGATGACCTTGTCTAGATATCTATTTTCATTCAAGGTATCATATACAATCCTTATTTCATCTTCAGGTACCTTTTCTGAGGATATAACTCTAACTCTGTGACTGAGGGTACTTACTAAATTTCTTTTGTAGTGGAGAAGAATGAAGCTATGAAAATGTGTGTATCGTCTTGTTGATGCGCCTTTCCTGTGCAAATTCCTCTTTATATTCCCACCTGGTTTTCTTGTAAGGAGGACATCTAGGAAGAAAATGATTCTATTTTGGAACTCCTCTTCACGCGTGAATTTCATTGCAGAATGTACTTCATGCAATAAGTTATTATTATGCTCCTATACGAATAATTATCATAAAGAATAAAGGTGTCATTTATATACCGGCAATAAAATGAGAATTTTATGATAAAGTTGTTCCAAGGTCCATTTTCTAGTTTACTTAGAAAGAGATCCGCCAAAATGGGAATCAACGGGGAGCCCATCGCCACCCCATCCACTTGTCTATAAAGTGTGCCGTCAAATTTGAAATTTACATCCATGATACACCTTAATAACAATTCATTTAGGATTTCTTTTGGGATGCCAATATTTATCGACTGGTTATCCACTTGTTCACATATGTAGCTAACCATTTCTACGAGAGGTATCTATAGTTTTGCATGATGGACTCATTGTAGTTTATTTTCTTATCAGTCATATACAACTTAGTGTATTTCTAACAGTATATATATATATTCTGGTTCATTAATATTTATAAGAAACAAAATAACAGAGCAAAGAATATCCCCCTTTCGATAATTTCCTCTTCTGGCTCTACAATTATATGTATGTTTATTTACATAGAATATTCTAGATTAGTAGTCAATAACGATATTAGTGTTTTTCAAATAATATCGATTTGTAAAGTAAGATCAACGGGTACTTAAATTATAATAATAATAATATAATAGCAAATAGAATATCAACTAAAATTAAGGAAATTTCTACAACAAATTGAGGATCATTCAAACCCACATGGCCAAGGTAAAGACAATGTCTCAACTAGCTACTTTTTGACACATAAATTAGGCTTCTTGATGTGAATCCCAATGGCCAGTCTCAGCAATATTTAGTAGTCGAACTCTTAAAGCGAAGTTAAGGTTTCTTGGTATGCGGTAGATGACTTTGAAAGCTACCTCGTTGACATCAATCTTGTGTTCTGTATCCATAAGATGACGTAGAATAGCGCTACGAATAGATTTTTTTGTCCCTCACTTAACCACTATGCAGGGTGATGTTTGGAAATCCGCCTCAAATGAGTGTCTAGTTACTCATAACAACCCATCAGTAATAGGTAGCGTCATGATACTGACTTCCCTTGAAGAATTTAACCAAAGAATCGTGTTGATCTTTATTGTTTTAGAGTAATGATTAATAGATTACGATAATAATAATAAAAATAATAGTAATAAAATAGCTAGATAACACAATAAATAGAAAACAGTATGAGCATTACCTTTCTGTATAGTGCACCTCGACGGCATAAATCGAATCCCGATCCGTTTGAAAGATTTGTGTTGATTGATTGTGTAAGTCTTGCTATTTCCTCAGTGATGAGCTGTTAATAATAATGATAATAATAATAGTAATGAAGATGAAACAAAAAAGCGTCTGAAAGCGAAATATGAAATTTTTAAAAACCAGTATCACCCAAAACATCCACTCGATGAAAAAATACTCCTTATGCTTTCAAATAGTGCATCAATTCCAAATATGTATCTTCAGTTTAGGCATGATTATCGAAACTATAGAGGTTTTCAACGAGAAGAAACTTCACGCCTGCAGTTTGAAACCCTGTGTTCCACTAGGAACGTACAGGAATAAATAATTATAATTATTATTAATCCTTTTGGCTCCGAGTGGAATGTGAGATTTCGCCAACATATGTCATTTCCTTTTGTTCGCTGAAGTGTCTAGTAGCTGGCTCCACGAGTGACCATGAGCTTACACTTTCTCCTTATACGATATCCTCCATATCAAACTCGGAATAACACTCAACTAGTCTTTTCGCGCATGAGTTCTATATAAGGGCCTGGTGTGTGATGTCACTCAAATGTCTCCTCAGTGTATTAATCCAATTCATCTCCACTTCCTTTTTTATATTTTTTAAGTGATAAGTTCTTGGTTAATTCTTGATATAAGGATAAAACTTGGGCAAAGTGTCGTGGTAGAGTATAAGTCCATTATGGATAAAATTTTATTTTGATAAATCACACAGTGTAGTCATACAGTAATATTAACTGATGACCACCTTTCGAGCACAAACTATTACTGCTCATAATCATATCAAGTTACTCACACAACTTTTTTTCTTCATTTATATACATGAGTGACACTGATGATTAGACATTTGAGTAAAATCAATATAAGATAAAGTACATTCGGAAATAATTATATGAGTGTTATTAATCAAGTACAATCAGATGGGACATGAGATGTTTTATAGTCAAAATAAGTCACTAGTTAGAATGTTATAATGTATGTGAATTGAAATATAATTTTAAGATTATTCATTATCCTCCTCTGATTTGATTGACTGGTTGCAATAAGATCTTCCATATCTCTCGTATTTGCATTGGTTCATTTCTGTTGCATGTTTTGGGTGTAGACTCGATGAACCAGGACTCAGTAACTTAGAGTTTTAACCCTCTCCCACACACACCATTGTGTGGTTGTGTGTTAGTACATTCAGTAAGAGTGCTGAATTTTTCTCTAAATTATTTATCTTCACGACGTCAATCATTCTTACATTAGCTAAATTCTTATGATCTGATAATCTCACTACTCCTGATCTACTTGTTTGACATATGCAGTTGAGTAAACTCACAGTCATTGCAATGTATTTTGTAAATTATATTATTTTGTTCAGCTGGGTCCACCGGGTTTTTTTAACCTACAGAGTTTGTCCTACCTGAGTGAGTTTGTAGGTTTGAATGCCACCACCCTAATTCCTGCTTTATTAAGAATCCTTATATGGTAGAACTGTAGGTGCCTTATATTCTGTCTTATTTATACTATCACTAATAGTTTCACCATTAGTTTTATTTTGCTTTTGACCTTTCTTGATATTCCTAGTGAATTTTATAGGATAGTTTCATCAGAATTCCTTGTTGCTCATGTTTTCTTCAATATCCAGGCAATGAACACAGGTGTCGATGTTAGTCTGCAACCTGTTAGAAATGCTTAGCATGATGCGTATACCAAATCTTTGTACCGTACAGAAGCACTGATTGAACATTCGTATTGACACTTTATTGATTTATAACTCCAAGATATACAACACTGACAAAACATCCCAGTCCTCGGATATCTCTCGCCTCGTTGATCAGAATACAAAACTATTTGAATAAATTTGGTTAGATTTCATTATAAACCTAAAACCATTTTAAGAACTAGATAACCTTGGATAGTTGTCCTCTCCTATTTTGAGACTTTCTAGAATTCTGCGTCTAAGATAGAGTGTACTGCGGTTTCCACTGCACCCTAATTCCCACTGCTATTATTAGTTCAAATCTTCACGAGTCCAACATTCAACTACCATTAAGGACAAGGTGGTTAGGCATCGATCACATTTCTTCAGTTAAACGGCATACATGAACCAGCTCAGTAGTAATGCCCATAATTAAAGCAATCAGTGCCAACGTACTGTTCCACCTGAGTTTGTTGAGAATTTTACCTGATGAGCACCGATAAATGTGAAATGGATATTTCTGGTCTTCACATAGTCACTCTGAACAAGCCAGCATGAAATAACGGCAAAAAAAGAAACTTTTAGAATACTAAAAGAATGCACAAGTGTGCAAATACCATCAGCACAAGGGTAAGGAAATGTTCTGAGTAGGTTTCATTAGATGGGTATATTTATTCAGCTTCTTTGAAGATTTTATTGATCAACTGATTTGTCGATGGAAGTCTTAGCACGAATAAAACAGGCTCATTTCGCCATTTGCTAACTTGCATCAAGTCGAGATGTTTTTCTACTAATGAATGAGTCAATATACAATGCATCAAGTCCTTTTCTCCTAACTCAGAGTATTGATCCACAGCAGCTGCAGGGTGGAGGTACTAGATCTGGAAAAATTACAGGACGCTGAGTGTATATTCTTTTCTCCTGTTACTCATTTAAGATGAAATGGAACTCAGAATGTTATGCAAGCAAATCAGTCAATTATTTATTATTATTATGATTATGATTACTGTTTCCTTTAGTTCCTAGAGGGACATAGGGCTTCAGCTGCACGTTTTCATTGCTTTCGGTTCTCTGACAACATTTTCACCTGGCTACACGTCTGCCCACATGCTTTCATCTCCTCTTCCAACGACCTTATTCCCCATGTCACCCTCGCACTGACGACCAACTCGCTGCTTCCCACTCGGGTTCCACTCAAGCAATGGCCTGTCGTGTGATGTCACTTAATGGTTTGTTTTCTCAGATTACGGCCTCCATTCCACCTCCATTTCTTCCTCCATATTTGTTGTACAGTTGCTTCCTGGTCGGTTCTTTCATTGCCAGAGATCTCTCCCTATTGCCTATCTTTTCTGGCCGGCCATCAGATCTTGAGTAGGACTGAGCGAAGACAGCGCTTGATGAAGGTGTGTAGTTTGTTCGAGGTGCTCTTCATGACACGCTAGCCAAGTCTCTGATCCATATAATTAAGTAGCAATGACTTCACATTGGAGTTGAAAATCCGGATTTTATTTTGCATGCTAAGTTCTGTTGACCTCCACACAGACTTGAGAGTAATGAAAGCTTCCCTTGCTTTCCCGATCCTCCCTCTGATATACTCATCAGTTCCGTCCGCCTGTAGTTGAAACGATGCTTCCAAGGTCGGTCTGCAGGTAAAGGAGGTTGCCTCTTTCAAATTTCCCCCATTTATGCTGATTGTTGTCTGTTGTTGTTGCTATCGCTGTTGCTGTTGGCCAGGAATCTTCATCACGTCTGTTTTCTCTATATTCACCTGAAATCCATCCTAACTTTGATGCTTCTTCTGCTAACTTGCTGCTTTTCACTTTTATATCTTCCAGTTTGTGGAAAACTAGACATATATCATCGGCGAAGTCCAGATCCTCCAAATCTTTTGTGTGGGTCCATTTTATGCCTGTTTTCTCATTTCCCGCTCTTTGTCGCATTATCCAGTCTACTGCAATCAGGGAAATCATTGGAGGTAGTAGGCAGCCAGCTTGTCTTTCTCCCGTATTCACTTCGAAGGATTCCGTAAGTTTCCCGTTGAGGATTACTCGGCATGAAGCATTGTCATACAACTGTTGGATGAAATGTGTAATTGTCGGTGGCAGTCACTAGTGTTTTAAATTAACACTGAATTAAGTGTCACAAATATCTCTTACGACTGTAGGAACACTACCTTCCTCAGCTCGCATTGTCAGCCAATGTAGAACCGGACTAAAAGACCATTAGACCTGCTAATACCAAAAACACGGCTACATTCATGAGGTCTTTCACTATTCACTTTAGCCATTACTCTACGCCTTCCCTGAGTGTTAGTCTCAGTTGCTTAATTAGACAGTTTTCTAACACGGTCAACGAAACATCCAAGAGCTTGTCACCCAACGAATATAAAGAAGAAAATAGAAATGGGCTGAATGTATACTCGAGTATCAACCGAGTGACATCACATGCCAATCCGTCAACTGGAACGTGAACTGCAAGCGATAGGTTTATCATCCAGTATTAGCATGTAGGAAATCGTATGAAAAGGAAGAATGATAGCTTTCGGACGGTCATGGAGTAGATTTAAAGAGACGTTAGAAAATGGAGTACAATGGAGATGAGCCATCCTCTGAATTGAAGCCTTATGCCCTACGTGGAGCATACAGAATTATAATGTAGTTAGTTATAGTAATTGTTAGGCATAAATGAAACCCACCTTGAAATTAATGCATTGCTCTTTTTGTATATTTGATTTAAAAAACTTTAAAACTGGTTTAATATCTGTAGGCAGTTCATTGACTACTATTGTCCAATTAACACTTTCATCCTTTCCATTAACAGTTACTCTCATTCGACTCATTTCACTTTCAATGCATTTCTCTGCATCTCTCTGGCTTAATTCAATAAAATGATCTGCAGATATATTTAGTTGATAGTAGATTTCAGGATTGAAATGTCCATGATGAAATCTGTTTTGAATCATAGGTAGATTTATTTCCTCGACATGACAGCTGGTCTCTTCTTCCTCTTCTTCTCCTGCTTCGTTTATACTGGTAATTTTTTTGGACGGGGGGGGGGAGAGAGCAATAACATCTAAGATACTTTATATATGATACAGTATAGAAGTCAATACTAGCAGTACTTTATTTTATTATATTAAATGATTAATTTCAAAATTTTCCCTTTTTCCTATCTAACTTTCTGCGTAGTAGAATAGATTTGTAGCTCAGGTGGATGATTTTTATTCAACAACAAATTAAGCGAACAATATTGTTGTTTTCAGTTGGATCTCATCAGGCTTAACTCTAATATATATAAGTTTACAAATAAAAATTCAAATATAAACCAATCATGGTGTTTTGTCTATAGGATAATAAGATGGTGAATATAAATTGTGCAATTAGTCATAATAGTAGTATTGATAAAAATGGTCTTATCAATAATAAGGATGAAACAGTGAAGCAATCTGTGATAACACTGATAATGAAAAACAGCATTATTAAACAAACAACTGTTCAGGTGGAAGTAGTAGTCGATAAAGGCTAGTAAAAACAAATGAACCGATTAAGTGATGCTTGATTGTAAAGGAAGTAAATGAAACACGTTTATAATGAAGATGTGATAAGATTAAGAGATCATAAGAAAGGGGTTAAAAATACAAACAAGGGATGCTGTAGAAGTCATTAGTTGGTTATGTCTTAATAGGCCAATAAGGGAGGGATAATGGCTGTACGAACTTTTTTGAATACATAGTTTAGGTTCAATAGTTCGAATGCCTATCGCCTCAGCTATGTGCAGTAGACGAATACTAAGTCTATAGAGAAGATTCGGTGGGATACGATGAATTACTTTGAAAGCTCTCGTTTTCTCCACTACATGACCACTATCAATTAAATTTGACAAAATTGAGTTACGGATTGTCTTTGTCTGTCCTTTGCCAAACCACGATGGGAGATGTTCAATAGTGACACGTTGGCTAAGCTGTCTAGTAGTACGCCCAACATAACTGTCACCGCAGGTGCAGTTGAATTGATAAATGCACAAAAATGTGGCAAAACTACCAAGCTTATCCTTCGTTTGCTGTTTTTCATCAGTATTCGTGTTATCACAGATTGCCTCACTTTTTCATCCTTATTATTGATAAGACCATTATTATTATTACTAGTATTATCATTACTACTATTATGACTATTTGCACAAGTTATATTCACCATGTTATTATCCTATAGACAAAACACCATGATTGGTTTATATTTAAATTATCATTTGTAAACTTATGTAGGTATATTAGAGTTAAGCCTGATGAGATCTAATTGAAAACAACAATATTGTTCGCTTAAATGTGTTGTTCTAGATTTTGATTGAGTTGCATTCTCTGAGCTGGATGTTGATTTCATTATGGGGTGCAACTCTATTATTAATTAAATTTATTTGAATTCCCTACTAATCATATAATTTCATCTCTTGAGTTTATTGACTTGAATATTCCTACAATCTCATCAAAAATATTCGGAATTCGAATCAAACTAACGGTAAGAAAGCATCCTTGAATATCACACGAAAATTCATCCTGCTATTTATAAAGAATATGTTTGGGACCAAGTTAAACTTTAAGCACCACTAACCAACCAATCACTAAATGACCTGGAATGGTCCAATCAGGCTCGCGCACGTGAGTTCAAGGTTGTATTGCGCTTGATTCGTATCAAATGCCTTCTCCAACGCAATTGTGCTTGCAGTTTGGTGAGGATAAGACTTTCCAGTATTGCCTGGATTTGGAGTTGCTTAGGAAGGAGAGGATTTGTTCAACGGGGTGGTGTCATGAGTTTAAACCGCTTTAGCAGGTCGATTGATTGATGTATCCGTCATTGCGCAATTCGCTTGAAACGAGTTACTATTAGGGAAGGTAAGCTGATGATTTTAATATTTCGTTGGAACATTTTTTGCTAGGTCACATCTCTCCCTTACCCAGGTTTTGCATATTTGTAATTACTGGGTTTTAAAACAGTCTGTGAGAGGAGCTGCTGCTGCAACATGAAATGGCATCGTGTTGACATTTCAGTGGTACCAGCACTGCAGAGACATTGCTTCCAGGAAAATGGAAAGAATTACTTCGTTGTTAGGCGGAGAAGTTGTCATCATACACGTGGACGAAACTGTCTTATTGAAGAAAAAATACAACCGTGTTTGTCAGCGAGCCAACAATGTTTGGGTGATCGGTTTATATGACACTTCCCTACGGAAAGGATTAGTGGAGAGAATATCATACAGAAAGTCTACTACCTTAGTACATATTGTCACTCGACTGTTGAAACAGAGAACTATAGTGCATACTGATGAATGGAAAGGTTATAACTCGCTGTCATCTCTTGCATATATTCATCACAGAGTGAACCATTCTAGTGATTCCGTGGATCCAATTACAGGGACACACACGAATTCTATGGGAGGATTTTAGGAAAGATTAAAAAATAGGACAAGGGCTATAGATGGATCTCAAAAGGATCTCATTTATAGTCATTTGGATGACTATATGTACAGAATGTGGTGTCACTTTTCCTATGCTCAACTGTGAGATGTTTCTGTTGAATGTTAGAGAAAGATACCCTATGTAACAGTTTTATGCAGTTTTTATGCCTTTTTTTCATAGATATACGTTTTTCTTAATCAAAATTCCCTCTTTCATGTGATTGGTCCGCTGAAGGTCGTTCACTGATTGGTTGTTAGTGGTGCTTAAAGTTTAACTTTGCCCAAAATCAACAACACTTTATAAAGAAGTTTACTCTGAAGATTCTGCTTAGAAGGATGACGAAAGCTTCGCAATTAAATCATTATCCTGGAATATTTAGTTACTATCACTAATAGCTACACTAATTATGAGTGGTATATCTTAAAGACACATTTCTTATTTGCCTGTTCACTTGTTTATTATCATTTCGTTAGTCAAGGTAATGAATTAAGTGTCTCATATCCATAAAAATGATTGAATCAAAACGTTTAGGCTAATGTTTAAAGTCAAGACACAAGTTTAGGTTACAAACAGAATACTATTTTAGTAGTGTGGGTAAGTTGTGGTTAGATATAAGTGGAATATTGCCCACCCATCTGATTCGGTGCAGACATATGACCTATTTCACTCAATTATCACCTTTGAGACTACCCTGCAAATTGTTCACAAGATAATCTTAAGATGCATTTGGTCCAGTGGACATTCATTTATTGTATGACAATGATTATAGTTACGAAATAGGGTACAAAATTAATGTTGCATTTTCTAAATGTAGTAGGATGTCTAAGAAGTAGAATACATAACGCTGACAGTTAACAGATAAGTCCTGGGTGCCATTAGTTCTATGAAGTCAACTACGTATCTGAATACTTCGTCTTCTATCTTAATAGAGTTATTGATTTCATTTTTAGCCTTGAGAAGTTCGAAAGCAGATTTCTGAATTCTGACTACACTCTCTAGGAAATCCTGCATTTCTTCAAGCTGTACACCTGACGAAACTGTGTTAATCCTACAATCTACGTAGGGGTTTAAACATGTAAAAGAAGAAAAGATATTTTATTTGTATATAAGGGAGACCAATGTATTTGAATTATGCGGGAATTAACTAACTAGAATTACGAACCTGTTTGAAATACCAATAGGCAGTGACAATATTTCATATACCTCCTTATGAGCATATAACGGTAGTTTAGATTCCTTACACCTTACGACTTCTGCATTAGTTGTTCAACAGTAGAATACCAGCCAGGAACTCACGTTATCCTTGGCTCACTCACTGCTAAACCTCACCAAGCCAATAGTCATCTCAGTAGAGAAAGAAGGTTGGGTAAGCGGCTAACAACAGCATCCCTTAAAAACTCAATACTTGAAGGCCTATGACCTTGACCTGCACAAGAATAACAACAACAGACAACAATAAGCATAAATGGAAGGAACCTGAAAGAAACAACCTCTTTTACCTACCTGGGAAGCATCGTTTCAACTACAGGCGAGGATATCAAAGCAAGAATCAGGAAAGTAAGACAAGCTTTCACTACTCTCAAGTCTGTGTGGAGGTCAACAGCACTACTCAGCATTGAAAATAAGATCCGGATTTTCAACTCCAATGTGAAGTCAGTACTACTCACTATACGGATCAGAGACTTGGCCAGCGCGTCATAAAGAGCATCTCAAACAAACTACAGACGTTCATTAACAGTTGTCTTTGCTCAATACTCAAGATCAGATGGCCGGTCAGAAAAGATCAGCAACAGAGATCTCTGGCAATGAGCGAACCAACTGAGCAGGAACCGATTGTGAAACAAATAGGCAGGAAGAAATGGAGATGGATTGGCTGGTCATACTCTGAGGAAACAAACCATCAAGTGACATCACTAGACAAGCCATCACTCGAGTGGAACCCGAAGGGGAAGCGGCGAGTTGTTCGTCGGTTCAAGGGTGACTTGGAGGAGGTCATGTGAAGAGGAGATGAGAACGTGTGGGCAGACTTGGAGCCAGGTGAAAACTCTAGCAGAGAACCGAACGCAATGGAGACGCACGGCTGAAGCCCTATGTTCCTCTAGGAATTAAAGGAACCAACGATAATAATAATAATGAAGGCCTATGTTCCCTTCACAAAACGAAGAATATAAAGAAAATAAAGAAAATAATACACACTTAGGACTAGTCTATTTCTGGTAATTCTATAAGGCGAAGGAATCTGACTGCAACATATATATATATATACGTGAACATTCAAACGCCTAAATAAAAAAGACACTTACATATGCTTCAGTGAAGTTGGAGAGTGATCCTCTGCACAGCTACTCACTACATTAACAAGAAAAAAATACAGATTTTATGCCGTTAATATTCAAACAGATTTATGAGTAGTTTTAGGTTTAAAACAGCTCCAGTATCTTCATTAACGAGTTGATATCAGTTAGAGAACCATTAGGAAACCTTTCAAGACTTTGTCAGGATGCACGCACCGGTTTTCAAACACGAGACCTCCCGGTTACAGGTCGAGCTCGTAGACCTTTTAGCCAAAGGGGTCCGGTGTAAGGACCCAGGAATTCTAACTTCTACCAGGTTTTGCGGTGTATAACACAACCGCAGTGTGTACGCACCGATGAAGAGCTGCAAAGTAGGACGAAACATCTATCCAGTACTTCCTGACTTTCCAGTGGTTCTTCAACTGATATCAGTTGTATTCCTTGTCACTGACATCCTGCGAATCTTCAGCCCTGATGCTCCACAAGAAGAACTAGACCACCTGAAAGAAATCTTCATTCAGAAATAATATCCACCGAGATTTATTAATAGGAACATAAAACCGAAAAGTTCAAAGAAAGCAAACATCATTTGTGTAACTTTATAGTAACCTTTGTTTCAAGGGAGACTTAAACTATAATGTCCTCAAGAGAAGAATTTGAACATATCTGAGATGAAAACTATTCTCAACAGGACTAAGAGTAGTGTTCTCTCTCTAATCGCCTACTGACCTGAAAATACCTGAAATACAAGATCTTATATCTGACCAATTTTATATGCATATATCTGTGGGCTAAAAGACCCCTTGAGCCCAATTAAACAAATTAATATAATTTACAAAATACCCTGCAATGACCGTGAGTTAAGTCAACTACATTGGTCAAACTAGTAGATCAGGAATAGTCAGATTATCAGAACATAAGAATTTAGCTAAGGTAAGAATGGTTGTCCCCAAAAAGATAAGTAATTTAGAAAACAACTCAGCAATCACACTACATGCATTAACACACAACCACACAGTAGTGCTGGAGAGGGTTAAACTTCTAAGAAGTAATATAGGTAGGTGGAGATAGAGAGAGATTGATTGCTGAATCCTGGTTCATCGAATAATCTACACCCAACACATGCAACAGAAATGAATCGATGCAAATACCAGATATAGGGAGGATATTATTACCACCATTCAGTCAAATCAGAGGAGGATAATAAATAATCTTAAAATTCTATTTCAGTTCAATTCACGTACATTATAGCACTCTAACAAGTTACTTATTCTGACAATAAAAACACTCGTCGTATTTCCCATTTGATTGTAATTGATTAATAACACTCATATAATTATTTCTGAATGTAATTTATCTTTTCCTGATTTTTTTCAAATGTCTGATCAACTTCACTCATGTATATAAATGAAGAAAGAAAGTTATGTGAGAGTAACTTGATATAATTATGAGCAATAGTTTGTGCTCGAAGGGTGGTTATCAGTTAATATTACTGTACAACGAACACTGTGTGATTTATCAAAATAAAAATCTTATCTATCATGAAGTTATCAGTCCACCTGTTTCTGTCGGGCCAGGTAAATGATCGTTCGACGCGTATGCTGTAGAAAAGCGTTCATGAACACTATTCCGTATGGCTGCGGAAAGAGTGTGTTTGCTGAACATCTCGTCCTCAGTACCCATTCTGTCTCAGCAAACTAATTATTCAATGTGGTCTACAAATTGCTACAATCTCCTCCTTTGCACTGTAAAATGTAAGATGCTGCTACAGGACTGGACTCCTAGCTTAGTGATAGGGAGTGAAGTGATAGAACATGTTGACCACTTCACCTATATGGGAAGTTGTATCAGCACCCACGGATTGATTGGCGACGAAATCTCAGCACGGATCCAAAAAGCTTGAGCTGCTTTCGTTAACTTACACCCTCTCTGGCGTAGGCGTGACATCCGGCTATCAACCAAGGGAAGTGTGTACTGCTCAGCAGTTCGCTCCGTCCTTCTCTATGGCTCTGAAACATGGCCAATACGAGTTGAAGACTTGAAAAGGTTGACTGTTTTTGATCATAGATATCTACGATCTCTTTCTCACGTTAGGTGGTATAATAAGGTAAGTAATGTTGACGTTAGGCGTAGAGTGTTGGGCAAAGAGGGAAAATCACTCGAAGAGGCTATGAAGTTACATAGATTGAGATGCATAAGTCACGTGCTGTGCATACCTAGCCATCGCCTACCCCACCCCGACGGGCATTACTAGCTGATACAGGTGCAGGTTAGAAAAGAGTAAGTGGTGGCCAAACAAAAACATGGCCTCATTAACCCATCAAATCCCTGACAGTTAAACTGAGTCAGGTAGGGAGATGCAGACTTCCGGGTTGGGGCCCGCCCTCGGGACTCTAAGAATCAATGGCTGGAGACACTAGGTGACATGGCTCAAAATCGTTGTCAATGGCTTACGCAGATGTATTCAGTTCTTGGGTAATCTTTCATATTCCTTTCTACCATTACTCATTCTGTTTCACTCTTATACTTGTCAAAACTCTATTGATTCTCTTCACTCATTTTCTTGTCTACGTTTGTGTGCTATTTGGAACGTGGCAACTCGAACTGCTGCACTTCGGTGCCAAGTTCTATGTTGAATCCAGACAGACAGATAGCTGTCCAATTCCTTCGATCCGCGGACTTGTGGGTTCGTTAATCCTGAATGCATTTTTAAAGTTATATAGAGAGAGGATCATTGAAAACCAAATAGAACGGGAAATTTGTTTCCTCTTGGTTAGGAACTCTTCATCAGTATGCCGTCGTCATGATGGCACCTTGATTTGAACCCAGGACCTTCAAGCTACGAAGTGAGCCACTGGGATGGAATCCAGTGGTCCGTAAGTACTAATTTCTGTCGATTCGTGATAATATATAGCGCCAATACAATTGGCGAGTGTCCGTCCTCACCACTCGACTCAGTAGACTCCACTGTTCATGACTTTCTCTCTCCAAACTTCCAGGAATTCTGCATCCGGTAGTCAGTCACTAGTGGAAACAAGTCAGATTTTTTGCACCATTGATTCCGTGGTTCAATGATCAATGGGCTGGCCTCATAGCCTGAAGGTCCTGGGTGCGATCCTCAGTGGACTGCTGAGGAATCCCAGACTAGGATGAAAGGATTGTTCAATACCATCAAATTGATATCATTTCGTGATTAAACTTGTGATCTGAGTTAAGTGTGTTTCCATGGTAATCTGATTTAGTATACAGTAATGTTACCAGTAATCTCTGAACACCTCTAAACTGTTCTAAAGTTTATGCAAAACATACTTAATTTGATTTTATTTCTCAACAAATAGAAATTCAATTAACAGACATTTGGCAGAGCTTGAAAATTATTCCTTTAGGACTGGACTGTCCTACGTTATTATTATAGTAATTCAACAACATTTCCATTGAACACTAACTAGTGTCTTGCGTCTAGTCCTTTGCTTGGTGTCGACCGAATCCTATCAGTCGAGTTTGCAATGTGGCCATCATGCTAGGAATGATGAAATCCTGTAACCAATCAAATCCCTACAAACCAACACTTGAAAATCAATGAGATGCTCACTAGCGACTTGCCCTATTCAGGTGGGTAGTCACCTGGGGTTCTAGTGAGAAGTCGTGACCAGTAGGGTGCAGCAGGTCGGGTGTGAGGAAAAGTACTCTCCGAAGACATTGGATAGCGGTTGCGCTATATCGTGAATTGGCAGAAGTTAGAATTCATGGGCCATTGGATCGGGTCCCAGTGGCTTGACGGTATACGAGCTCGCCTTGTAACCAGATGGTCCTGGGTTCGAACTGGTTGTGGTGGGTGCGTACTGCTGAAGAGTCCCAAACTAGGACGAAACAGCTGTCCAGTACTCCCAGGTTTTCCAATGGTTCTCTAACTGATGTCAGCTCATGATGAAATCCTGTAACCAAATCTAAATTAATTAAAACAGCAGTCTGACAATACACAAGTTGATCGCATGATCAACTTGTTAACTGAACAGCTGTTTCATCCTAGTTCGGGAATCATCGGCAGTACGCACCCACTGCCATGGTTCTAACTCAGGACCTCCGAGTTACAAGACAAGGTCGTATAACATCCAGTCACTGACCAGCCCATGAATTCTAACTTCTACCGATTCGTGATTTAGCGCGACCACCAGCCAATGTCATCGGTGGGCAACCCATCCTCACACTTGACTGGATGAACCTGACTGATCACGTCTTCTCACTAGAACTCCAGGAAACTCCGTCCTGTAGCAGGTCACTAACGAGCATCAGATTAATTTTCAACAGTTGGTTTGTAAGGATTAAATATGACAACGGACTGACATCAATTGGAGAACCATAGAAAACCAGAGAGTACTACAACGTTAAAGACACCTCAGAAACTGTTTTTATTTCTCTATCATAGAATCATTACTCAAATCATGGAGATTAAATGAAGAGATTGAACAAACTATTGCACCTATGGTAAGACTGACTAAAAACAATGAACACAATTAATTTCTCAAGAACACAAGTCCGATAGAAGATTGAAAAATAGAAAAGGTTTCGTCATGCTTCCAACTGACAAAGACTTCACATAGAATTGTGAGCATGAATGTTGTTCAGTAAGACGATGAAAGCTTTACAACTACGCCAAAGTCATTCAACCAAGCTACAAACATTCTCTTTCATACTATTCATGTTGCCTGACAGTACTTTTTGACACTGATGTGAACCTCACCTGTTGACGATCTAAGGAAGAGGATTTTATATGAACTGTGTCTTGTGATTTAATTCAGAAACTGTGGGAACCATGAACTGAGTGAAAGATTTCCAGTAGATGGTGATAACTAAACGATGTTTGACTAGGTATCTACCTACTTCTAAAATGTATGCAAATCCATTCGTCGCTTGTATGTCTCACAACCAGTAGTTTATGATTGAGTTGGATAGATGCTCAATAGGAAGAATGCACGGTTTGAAATGACCGTTAGAACAACTGCCTTAAGTGCTCACATATGACATTAAGCAAAGAATTTTTAGTCATTCCCAACAATATTTCATATGAACTGTGATCAAGATTTGACCGAATAGTTCCAAAATATAATTGGGCACCGAGGGAGAAGTAGACATTTGTAAACATTATATAAGTAAAATCTCAGCGAAATTGAAATGACTAATTCCAACGTTTCGTTCGACAAACTGGTTGGAACTTCTTCAGGAAGATTAATCGAAATTAACATAACAGAGGCTTATATGCAGAAAAGGACATCTCTTGTTTTTAAAAACTTTGTCCAATCATATGAGTCATGAAACAGACATCAAAATATAATAAACAAAATTGTATGAACTGTGATCAAAATCTGACCTCAGACTTACAAATATTAGTCTACTTTTGTTAAACACTTTAAACATAATGTAACTTTCATCAGCATTTTAATTGGTTTGAGGATTTCATCATTAGATGACATCAGTTGCAGAATCATTTGAAAACCTGGGAGTACTGGACAGCTGTTCCGTCCTAGTTTGAGACTTTTCATCGGTAACCACCCACCACAGGGGATTCGAAGCCAGGACCTCCTGGTTACAAGGCGAGCTCGTAGACCATTAAGCCACTGGGACCTGATCCAATGGCCAGCGCATGAATTCTAACTTCTGCCAATTCATGACATAGAATGAACACTTCTCAGTGTCTTCTTCGATGAGTTACTGCCTCCCATTCAACCTTGCGTTCGACCGAAAGTTCAAAGTGGTAGATAACTGAATATGAAAAATATATACGTGTATATCCGGTATACAGTGGTGTGTGTATGTGTGTATGGGTAAACAGTTGTAAGTCATTTGTTACCCTCTCCATAAGAAGACATAGACAATCGGGAATTTAGATCAAGTATGATTGATTAGTGATACATATCCATTCTTTTATTTATTAATCAGGATTTGCCATGCATCAGCTAACAATCACACCTTCACGTCTATTCAAACAGTTGGAATTCACTCATATATGCAAAACTTCTGCAGTCAGTCTTTCTTTATACGAACCAAAACCTTTCTGTAGAACCTAAGTCCAATAAAAGTCGATTTTGTATCCTCTTTCTATCGAGTGCAGTGCAATCGCTGATCTGTTTTCTAGCTTCTCTAAGTCTGCAGAGGTCTTTGGAGCCACCTTTAGACATTGTTTATGCTCCCAATATTTGTTTTGTGTCATATAGCCATAAGCAGATAAATTATGTTACATTCGTAATAATAATAATAATGACAGTCTTATTCTGAACAATTTGTTTATATACTGTACAATATTTGAAGCGTGGTTTTTCCTACTGCTTACGCGGAATTTTCAAGAAAAAACAGTAATCCTCAATATACCATTCGACGGAATTTTGTTCTATCTGCAACATGCTGCAATTCCTGACTTATTTCTCCATTCAAAAAAACCCACGTAGTATGTTGGAAGCCATTGAAAAATGCACGTGAGTACAAATTATTCTACAAGGAATGTCTGTCTGTCTGTTTTCGACATAGAACTTTGCACATATGTGCGGCAGTTCAAGTCGCCACACTCCCTCCTTGTAGCACACAAAGCAAGAGAAGAAAGTAGGAGAAATGCATAATATAGACAGTAAACAGAGGTGTGAGACAAAGGAATAGTAATAACGAAGAACAAAACAGTTTCATTGGAAATCATAAGTCACAAGGAGTGGATGCATCTGCACTAGCCACTGAGAACGATTTTGAGCCATGTCACCAATTGTTTCCAACCATTGGTTTTTACCGTCCCGAGGACCCCAACCAGTCAGGAAGTCTACACCTTCTTACGTGGCTTAGACTAACTGTTGTAGATTTCATTGACTGGTGAAGCCATGTTTTGGTTTAACCGCCGCTAGCTCTTTTCCAGCCTGACCCTATATCAGCTAACATTTCCCGTCGAGGAAGGCGATGACTAGGCATACGTAACACATGTCCTAACCATCTCAGTCGATGTAATTTCACAGTTTCGTCGATTGATTTCCCCTCCCACCTACCTAGCACCCGACGCCTAACCTCAATATTGCTCACCTTATTATACCACTTCACACGGGAGATAGAACGCATGCACCTGTGATCGAAGACAGCCAGTCACGCTTTTCATGTCTTCCACTCTCAATGATTAGGGCTCACAACCATAAAGGAGGATGGAGCGGACTGATGAGCAGTACACACGCCCTTTGGTTGATAGTCGAATATCACGTCTACGCCAGAGACGGCGTAAACTGGCATATGCGAAACTAGCCCTCTGTATCCGTGCTGAGATTTCGTCAGAGATCAACCCGTTGGGGCTACAAGGAATGTAAATAAGTGGTTAAAATAAAGTGCCACTGAGTACATTTGACTCATTATGCCCGGTGATTTAAGCAGGCCGCCGGATTCATATCTACCGGTGCTAGCCAAATCTTGATAAAAGCAGCAGAGTTTCAAACTTGTAATGTTTTGGATGAAAATTAAGTGCATAGTTCAACAAGGGATAATTGTAGACTGCATAAATAATCCACGATATAAAACTTACACTTATTAATATCTTCCTTCTGATTGTCTTTCTTGCATAAAATGGTTTCTCCCTTAGTAAAAGTGATTTGTTCACTTTTATTGTAATTTTCAATTTCTTTCAGTACCAGTTTTCTTTGACATGTTAACTACAAAGAAAATCAAGTAAAGAGAATATACTTACCAGTTTTTCAGCGATAAGATAATGTCAGTAATCAGTATTCTTGAAACAGTCAGTCCCTTTGACAAACTCATATAAGACATTAAGAAGATGAACACTGCGAGATGATGTCATTTTGTAGTTGCTTTACAACCACTTAACAACTAGCCTGTTTCACAATGTTAAAATACGGAGCAGACAATATCTCCATTCTAGTAGTTTTGTTTTTATCCAACACAAACGTTGCCTAGTGAAATGCCTGTTTTCAATGGCCCATACAATTTCCACAAGCGGTACATTAATGGTTGAGTTAAGGGCATATATTGAATTCTTTTGGTTAATGGATATCCTGTGAACTTCACTGTATGTTATAGTAAAATGACAGCTTGCATACCAAAGAAAGCTATCCTTATTGAATTAGGATTCAAGGGTGATCAGAACAATGCAGCTGACAGCTCAAAAACTTCGATCAGTTATCTGTTGCACATTTTACGCTTCATCTCTTCTCTTTACATCTCGAACACTTTTATTTCCCGAGAGTATGATTAAAGGACCAAATTCTATGAACTCTACTGGACAGTATGCCAACGAGTTCACCTGCAGTTGTGGTGATACATACATAGATAGAACGAGTGGAATGTTCAAATGTTGTCGAAAAAACATGTTCCTAAATAGTTATTAAATCACACATAAAGACCAAATGTACTTAATCTGAATAGAAATCCAGTATCAGCCTTTATTGTTATTATAATTCCTCTGGGTTCTGAGTGGAACTTAGGGCTCCGACAACACATTTTCTGCCGTCCTTTTCAGCTGCCTGACTCCATGATTGCCCATCATCCCTCATCTCCTACTCGCATCCCACGATCTACTCCATGTCCCCGTCGGACGACCCAACCGTTGCTCCCCATTTTCATTCCACCTGAGCTATAGCCTGGCTAACGCGCAACGTCATTCGATGGTCTCTTCAACATATGCCCGATCCATCTCCATTTTCTCCCACATATTTGTTGAGCATCATTTTTTACGAAGCATTTATTAATTATTAAATTAGTATTGATTATTGTCTCTTGATTATTTCACATAACTTTAATTTATAGCTGTTAAAGATAATAGGAGTACTTTGGATCAATTACACACATCCTAAACTATGTGTGCAGAAAACAATAAGCTGTAACCTTTGCCCACCGTAGACTACCTACTCAGGATTACTTTTATTAGTGTATATTTTTGTTCCGTTTAGCTGAGCAATTATCATACATTTTATTTCATTATTGTGAACCATGGTATTTGTAAAGCGATCATAAGGCAACTATGAAGTGATATAATTCTTCAATATTTGCCTTTCTAATGCCATATTGAATCAATAATTGTGAACACTTTTCTTTCCATTCATTATTACTATTTATTTTGTATTTAGTTCGCATACTACTTATTACTGGTAAGTATTATGAATTAATGCGGTATAGACCATTTCGTTACTCCATAACCACAGTTATTGATTTCCGATGGAATTCATTTCATTTGGGGTATCAATATCTTATTTGACCTTGAGTACACGTCGTCTTATAATTAACCGGTACTTTCTGTACATTTTTTCATTACATTCCACTCTCTGCTGAACACTGTTTATTAGAATCTCTTCTTTTCTTGATTTGTCATATTCTCGAATTGTTTATTTCTGATCGTAGATCGCCTTTAATAGAGATATGCTGTTTTTCTTTTATTGAAACACAGTAATAAGAATATCTGACACCATATAGCCTAGGCACTTTACAACTTGAGGTTTGTATATTCTATTGACTGCTTTTAGATAAATCTGTTTTTGATGTGGTTGTGTTCTCTGAGCTAGCTGGATGGTATATTTGCGAAGCTTTCATTATTGCTCTACTGGGCAATATCTTCACCGCATACTTCAATTTGAAGGAACTGAGATTTTAGGTTTCTCCACGAGTTTAAAGTCATCTTTCCCGGTGAACACCTTGAACGCGATTGGTTGTTTTTCTGTGTTTTCACACAACACACACACGGGTCATCAAGTGGACGTCAAAAGATCGTTCAAAATTGTCAGTAGGCAGAAGAGTTCAATTCTCCTCAAGTTTGCTGAAGCCATCTCCATCAAGCGCCTGAAACCTGATTTGTGCGTTCAGAAAGAAACAGTTATCAGTCTTTCTTTGCCCTGGTAACTGGATATTTTCATCTCTCTTTCATCTGAATACGTAATGTCGAAAGTTTCCATTGTGTGTGATCATTAATGTTCGGAATAGTGTTTAATATTACATATATATATATATATATGTTTCTGTAGATATATTTAATAATGACTTTGGCCTGTAAGCAGCTGATGAGAAGCCAACGAAATTAGCAATGATGGTACCATTTTATTCTGCAAAAACCGCTGTTGTTCTTGCTTTATTCAAGTTCAATAATGACTTGTAAATCAGCTTTCCAAGTTCCTATGTAATAAAACTTTGAGTATTTCTATTTTCACAGTATTTATATTCTGAGTATGTTTTCATTAAAAACCATGCACAATTAGTCTATGCAATATTTACCTTCTCGTGAACGATTTTAGTTCCTTTTGCATTACACTGAAGCTGTATCAATATCGAATTGTATCGATAGATAGGCTGGTCTTTGGTTCATCAAACGCTATACACGTTTCGATAAGTTAATCAGCTTTTGATTGGACACTAGAAACTAGTGTGACGTATCTAGTCCTTTCTTTGGTGCAGACTGAATTCTATCAGTCAGGTATTTGCAATGTGGCCACCATTCTAGGTAGCTCACCATCACGGTGCACATTGATTTGATGATATTAGATAGTTGGAGGCATTCAGCAGGAAGCCTTGACACCACCTAGGTTTCGTGCTAGTTGGCACTCATCAGCAAGGCGTATCTGCAACCTTGAAGGACCTCATGTCCCTTCTGAGATTCGAATCCGCGTCACCCAATGCCACCTGCAATCAGAGACGTTACCACTAGAATGGTGGCTACATTGCAAAACCTGACTGATAGAATTCAGTCTGCACCACAGAAAAGACTAGACACATCACACTAGTTACTAGTGTCCATTCAAAATACCCACTACAGACCTACAGGAGGTCAGTCGTTATCCCGAATAGCTCAGTGGTAACGTCACTGACTGCATGCCGCGCTAGGTGACGCGGGTTCGAATCTCAAGCATGAGTTCCTTCAAGGTTGCAGATACGCCTTGCTGACTAGTGAGTGCCAACTAGCACGAAACCTAGGTGGTGTCCAAGGCTTCCTGCCGATTGCCTCCAACTATCTAATATCATCAAGTTAATCAGCTCTTATGAAACCAATTAATGCCCATTCTGTAGTATTAGATTTCACAATGAATAGTGAGTGACAATCATGTTTGTGGATTAATGCTCGAAAGAAGTCGAGTTAAAACAGCTGAGGAGAAGTTTAAAACTAATAATGGAAACATCTGTATAGTATTCATTGTCTTTTCTAACTGATATCAATGTAGCGCAGAAAGTGATTTTCAATAACCAATAACCATTTTGATTCACATAAACAAACAAAAAGTGATTAATTAAAATATATAAACATACTTCATCTAATAAACTTGAATAATTTTGAAGTACTACCAAATCACCACTGGTCTGATATTTCAAATTTGGTAAACTGTTGTGAGATATGATATCACCTTTTAAAGGAAACTTTAATGAAGGAAAATAAATAGAAGTGAAAAATTTACTTATTATTTATTAATTTAAGAACACAATATTCAGCGAAGAGACTCTCTCCAACAACGAATTTATTATCAAGCTGTACAATCGTATATATATGGTTTTTAAGAAATTATATCCGGTGAGGGAATTAGATCAAAGGTGTGAATACATGAAATAATAATAGTATGAAATGCAATTAAAATATTTGTGATTATAATCATAGTTAAATGTCAAGTGGCAAAATAATTAATGTCATTTATAGAATAATACATAAGGTGTATAGATATTGTTGGAAAGGGGTGCATAATTATAGGATTAGTAGGCGAATATAAAATGTTACATAACATGGTGTGAAATTTGATAAGATAGAATTCAGTATTGTAAATTGATTGAGAGTATTAAATATTTTAATGTCTCAGACAAAGTCATGTTCTCATTAGATGTGACTTCGCTATTAACCAATGTATCTCTCATGGAAACTGTTTGCCAAATATGTGATTATATTGATACACATAGTTTAGAAATAGGGTTGCCGACAATCCACCTCAAAGAGCTTTTATTGAGATGCACGTTGAATGTTCAGTTCGCCTTCAATAATGAGATTTTTAGACAGAGAGATGGCATTGCCATGGGATCACCACTGGGTCCTTTGCTGGCTGATTGTTTAATGGCAAAGCTTGAAAACTCCCAACTAAGTCAAACCATCGATCATTTCGACATTTATAAAAGATACGTAGACGACACTTTCGTTATCTGCGATAATAACGTAATTCTTGATGATGTCTTGTTTGCTTTCAACAACTGCCATCCTTCTTTACAGTTCATCATAGAAAAGGAATCTGAATTAAGTATTCCATTTCTTGATGTGTGCCTTAGTAGACGTAATGATGGATCTCTCTAAAGATCCATCCATCGGAAACGTACATGCAACGGACAACTAACTAATTCTTATAGTTGGGTGCCTATCTCCAGGAAAAGGAAACTAATTCATTCACTCTGCTTTAGGAAAGGGAACATTTGTAGTTCTGATTGTGTTGACTCAGATTTTGACTTCCTAAAAGCCAAGCTCGCAGAAAACGGTTACCCTGACCAATTTACTGACAGTAACACGAAAGACAAGCAGTCTAAACTGGACACCGACTCAGTTCCAAAGAAAACCTGGTCATAAACTTGTGATTCAAAGGTGATCAAGCTTCAGATATGCTCAAAACAACCATCTCTCTAAAGCAGTCAGTAGGACGTTCTTTGCACCAAAATTACAAATGACGTTCACCAGCCACAAGTTGTTCTCCATCTCCATGGAAGATAAGCTCCCCCATCTGGCCGCCTCCATGTGCATCTATGAGTTCACCTGGTGGCCTTGTGGAGCAAGGTACATTGGCCGTAGCCAGAGAACGCTTTCCACACGGATACGAGAACATATTCCAGCCACATTGTTTTACAAGGGAGAAAGGAAGTGTGTTCGAAGCTCTATTCTAGAACACCTGATCGACTCCTGTCACTCTGCCAACCCTCACCACGATTTGAAGATCATCTACCGAATCCATGCTAACTTGCCGCGTTTTCTTCGTTACAGACTTCTAAAGAAAGCGGAGGCCTTGACCATTCATGACTTTAAGCCAGCGAGACGTTTGTGTACAAAAGAAGTATGTACAATCCCTACTTCTGCCTAGGCCGTAGAAGGATGGACATCTATTTATTTTGTTTATTTAGTTATTCCATGTACCTTTCCCTAATTACTACGATTATTATTATAATTACTATTCTCATTCTGAATGGTTTCCGCTTGTCCCACTTGTCATTATAAATCCAAAATTATTATTATTTTTTATTTTTACAATATTGAATTCTGTCTTATCAAATGTCACACTATGTTATGTAACATTTTATATTCGCCTACTAATCCTATAATTATGTACCCCTTTCCAAAATCTATACACCTTATGTATTATTCTGTATATGACATTAATTGTTTTGCCACTTGACATTTAACTATGATTATAATCACAAATATTTTAATTGCATTTCATACTATTATTATTATTATTTCATGTATTCACACCTTTGATCTAATTCCCTCACCGGATATAATTTTTATAAAAACCATATATATACGACTGCACAGCTTGATAATAAATTCGTTGTTGGAGAGTCTCTTCGCTGAATATTGTGTTCTGAATGCGACAATGGGAATTATTAAATTATTATTGAAGCGTTTAACTTTGAATGAATTAATTTTAATTTCAAGTTTACACTAACCAGATTTAGAAACAATTAGTCCCTTTGAAAAATTTGAATAAGGTATTTAGAGGACAAATTTCGCGAGATGATATCGTCATTTCGTAATTTCTTTACAATCGCTTTACAACTAACATGGTTCACAATCAGGTTCAGCCATCAAGTGCACATTCTACGCCTCATCTTTTTCCCTCACATCTCGAACATTTTCGATCCCTGTGCCTACGATTAAACGACGAAATTCTGTGGACTCTACTTCAAGCTGTATCTACAAGTTCACCTGCAGCCCCCGTGATACTTTTATAGGTAGAACCAATAGAATGTTCCAATGTCGTAGAAAAGAACATGTTCCAAAATGGTTATTAAAACATTTAGAAAATCCCAATGCAATTAATCTGAATAGAAATCCAGCATCATCCATTGCAAAACACTTATTAATGTCAGGTCACAAAATCAATATTAATGACTGCTTCACAATTATTTCATCACACAACTCTAATTCAAGTTTATTGAAGATGATGGAAGCACTTTGGATTGATCACATACATCCTAAACTATGTGTACAAAACACAACAGACTTCAACCTTCGCCTACTATGATGGACTACTTGACCTATTTAAATATGATCGGTCATCTGTATGTACTTTTGTTTTTTACATAACTGAGTAATTGTCATGCCCTTTATTATTTTATTTATTGTGAACCATGTTAGTTGTAAAGCGATTGTAGAGAAACTACGAAGTGACGATATCATCTCGCGAAATTTGTCTTCTAAATTCCTTCACTAATCTTTATTTATACTTCTGCATGCATGTATGAAGATCAGGTGACTGGCAGCAAAAGAATTAACAACAAAGAATTCTGGGAACCGACCGACCCAGTAAGATCGTAAATGAAAATAGATTAGAAAAACAGTGCCAGGCAGCCAATTGGGTGGCGACGATTTTATTGTTTGTGACGGGTCTTGTAAGGAGCAAATGAAACCCTACAGACAGTGGTGGAACTACATTGTAGATAAGATTTTATTTTGATAAATCACACAGTGTCATAAAGTAATGCAAACGTTTCGAGCATAAATTATTACTGCTCATAATCATATCAAGGTATTCACTCACGCAACTTTCTTGCTTCATTTACATACATGAGTTAAACTGATGATTACACATTAGAATAAAATCAATATAAGATAAAGTACATTCGGAAATAATAATATTGGTGTTATCAGTTAAGTACAATCAGATGGGACATGAGATATTTTTATAGTCATAATAATTAACTTGTTAGAATGTCATAACGTGAATTGAATACGCTTTAACAATATTTATTATCCTCCTCTGATTTGATTGGTGGCAATGATATCTTCCATATCTCTGGTATTTGCATTGAGTCATTTATGTTGCATGTGTTGTGTTGGATGTAGACTCAATGAACCAGGATTCAGTAATCAATCTCTCTCTCCAACCACCTGTATTACTTCTTAGAATTTTACCCCTCTCCCACCGTATTGCGTAGCTATGTGTCAATGCATGCAGTGCGATCGGTGAGCTCATTTCTAAATTACTTATCTTCATGGGGTCAATCATTCTAACCTTAGCTAAATTCTCATGTTCTGATAATCTCACTACTCCTGATCTACTAGTTTGACCTATGTAGTTGACTTAACTCACAGTCATTGCAAGGTATTTTATAAATTATATTATTTTGTTTCATTGGGTCCACCGGGTCTTTCAGCCTACAGAGCTTGTCGCTGACTGAGTTTGTAGGCTAAAATGCCACTGTAATTCCTGATTTATTTAGAATCCTACATAGGGCCTCCTTATATGGTATAACAGTAGATGCCTTATATTCTCTCTTATTTATGTTATCATTATTAGTTTCCCCATTGTTTTCATTTTGCTTTTGACCTTTTTTGATATTCGTAATGAATTTTATAGGATAGTTATTCAACACCAACGCTTCTTCTATCTGTTCTATTTCATCATTTAGATCTTTTCTTGTGCTACTTAGTGCTACTGCACGGTTTGTTAGATACTTAACTAAGCCTGCCTTAACAGTTAAAAGATGAGATGAATTAAAGTCTCAATATCTATAAGCAGAATGCGTTGGCGTTTTATAAACGCTAATGTGTAGTTTACCTTCTTCTATTCGTTTTATTTTAGAATCTAACATCATGACGAATTCTCCTTGTTCATTTTCCGATTCAAATGTGAATTTTATTCCCTTCACTAATGAGTTTATATGCGTCAAGAAGCTAGAGGTGGAACTATTCAAAAAAGACAGCAGAGAAGAGAATGATGGGTAGGTGTGCAGTTGAAGCCGTATTTTCCACCTCGAACCTATGAGAATAATAATGCATGTTTCTCTCTTGCCTATTTATGGCGCTTAACAGACAGTTCTCCTCCCTCGAATGAGTTAGAAAAGCCTAGTTGAAAGTTACTCAGAGGTAGAAAATTCACTTATATCAACTAAAAACTTTTCATTAAACAGTTTTAGTGGATACATTTTGGCATGTTTGTCCACTTTTTATGAAGATTTAAAGTCGTCAGTTATCTACACCTCATAAGGATGAAGAAAATTTGCATTGAGAAAAGAATATCAGAGAATATAAGCGAGAAATGCAGATACATTTTTCTAAAATAATAAAAATTGACTTTATCTCAATCTCAAGGAAGTGGAGGCGCAGCCTACTGGACACGAAAGTAAGAAGAGGAGCAGACGTTGGCTTAGACCACTACCTCGTACAAGGGACAATCCAAATCAAATTAAAAGCTTTCAGAGAAACAGGAGCTGCAGATAGACCAAAAGCCAAGTTCAACACTCAAACACTGAAGGACCAGGACACAAAGGACATCTTCACTGCAAGCATAAAGGACAAAATCGAGACACAAATCAACACTAGCGAAGAGGTCAGCGTCGAAAAGCACTGGAACAACTTGAAAACAGTGTGGAGTCAAACCTGCATGGAAGTTCTAGGCAGAAAGAAGAGACAGGACAAACAGTGGCTCACTACGGACACTTGGAGACTGATAGAAGAGAGAGGGATGGTGAAACAAAAGATTCTCCAGTGCACCGACGAGCAGCAAAAACAGGATTTGAATGCAAACTACAAGACACTGAACAAAAGAGTAAAGAAGAGTGCCAGAGAAGACAAAAGAAAGTATTATGAAACTATGGCAAGTGAAGCAGAACAAACTGCAGGCAAAGGAGACCTCTCAACACTCTACCAAACAACTAGGTACCTATCGGGTAAACGTTTGACACAAATCAAGCCGGTGAAAGATGACAACGGAAAGTCACTCACCAAAGAAGTGGAGCAAAGGAAACACTGGGCTGAACACTTCAAAAGACTCCTAAATCGACCACCACCTACAACGCGCCCAGCAATACCAACAACGGAGACAAAGCTACCAGTGAACACCAACCCCCCGACGAAATCAGAAGTCCTGAAGGCAATCAAGATGCTAAAAGCTGGAAAAGCAGCAGGACCAGATGGAATCCCAGCAGAAGCATTGAAAACGGACCCAGAGACAACAGCGGACTTGATGACGCCACTACTGGAGAAGGTGTGGAAAGAAGGCAAAGTACCCGAGGATTGGAAGAAAGGATACTTATTCAAACTATCAAAGAAAGGAGACTTAAGTCAATGCATGAACTGGCGCGGAATTATGCTCCTGTCTATCTCAAGCAAAAATACTAAGCCGTATCATCCTGGAGAGAATCAAACAAGCTCTGGATGAAAAACTTCGACCGGAAGAGGCTGAATTCAGGAGGAACAAGTCATGCATTGATCAGATCGCCACATTACGGATCATCATTGAACAAAGCTTGGAATGGCAGTCACCTCTCTATCTCAACTTCATCGACTTTGAAAAAAATTTACTGATGACCACGTTTTGAGAACATTTCATCCCTCGCAATAATAATAATAGCATCTTTATTCTGAACAGTATTTATAAAAAGTACAGAATTTTCAGAGAAGTTTATTGCATGATATTTTCCTTTCAGACAATATTTTCAAGTAAAATATTAACTGGCAGTATATCCTGTGACACAATAGTCTCTGAAGTGAAGTACGAACCATTCCATTATGATATATCTGCTTTGTCTCTCCCTTCAAGAAATCCACGTTATCTGGCTGAGAGCCACTTGTACGATGTTTAGAATTATATTTTTTGAGATCCGAGGACATAACTGAAGAACAGTTATCTCATCTATTGGAACACGTTTCCACCCCCACAATCAGGCCATTTCTCAAGTTTAGTAGAAACTTGCGAATCAGAAGCTTGTTAAAATTTCAAATAAACACACAAGAGTAGATAATACAATTAGGGTTGATATCTTAATCGATCAAAACAAACCGAAGGCGAGAAAATATATGCAATAGAGAGATGGAAGTTTTTGGTAGTCGAAGTTTTGAGCAGGCTACCGACCATCAAGGTACTCACACAACTTTCTTGCTTCGCTGTGTGAGTACCTTGATATGATTATGAACAGTAATAAATGGTAAGGGAGACAAGCCTTAGGTAACATCGCTCTAAGAGAGGAGATAGTTCCCACCAGGCACTATCAAACACAATACTGGACAGATGGAGCTCATAAGTCCAGAAAGACAGTCCATCTTCGGGAGACAACCCTGAGGAAAAATCGGCCTTGGATAGGAGATGGGTGCCACCAAGACCTATCAAACCCAATACTGGGCAGATGGAGCTCATGAGTCCAGAAAGACAGTCCATCTTCGGGAGACAACCCTGAGGAAAAATCGGTCTTGGATAGGAGATGGGTGCCACCAAGACCTATCAAACCCAATACTGGGCAGATGGAGCTCATGAGTCCAGAAAGACAGTCCATCTTCGGGAGACAACCCTGAGGAAAAATCGGTCTTGGATAGGAGATGGGTGCCACCAAGACCTATCAAACCCAATACTGGGCAGATGGAGCTCATGAGTCCAGAAAGACAGTCCATCTTCGGGAGACAACCCTGAGGAAAAATCGGTCTTGGAGAGGAGATGGGTGCCGTCAAGACCTATCAAACCCAGTGTAATGCTATGATGAGAACAATATCAGTAAACGCCATGCCGGATCGGTCGGGGCCCGGTTTAACAACGACCGCGCTTTCTGCTGCCGTGTCACAGGGCAGAAGTGATAAGTTAGCTACTGAGACACACCAACTAATAAAACTCCCAAATGCTGACACAGTCATAGGAACATGGAATGTTCGAACGCTTTATGCCTGTGGGAAAGTAAAAGAACTGACCCATGAACTCAGTAAATACCGATGGGACATCCTAGGCTTATCAGAAGTTAGGTGGACAGGCTCGGGAGTAACAACTACAGAAGAGGGTCATAAGATATGGTACAGTGGGGACGAAGAGAAACACCAACATGGTGTGGGTTTCATCGTAAACAAAAAACAAGTTAACTCTGTAATAAGCTGTAGACCCGTAAACAATAGAATCATTTCTCTACGAGTTAGGGCTCAACCACTTAACATAACAATAGTACAAGTTTATGCGCCTACATCTGAATACCGGGACGAGGAAGTAGAATGCTTCTATGATGAACTAGAGGAGTGTATTAATGAGACTCCGAAAAAAGACATTCTTATTGTCATGGGTGACTGGAATGCCAAGGTAGGTGAAGATGCATACGATCAATGGGCAGGCACAGCTGGACGTTTTGGATTAGGTGAAACCAATGAGAGAGGAATAAGACTGCTGGAATTTGCAAGCAGCCACAAGCTCACACTGGCCAACACTCTATTCCCTCATAAGACATCAAGGAAAACAACATGGCACTCACCTGACAACAAAACACATAGCCAGATAGACTACATTCTGTTCCCAGCAAGATTCAAGTCAAGCATTAACAAGGCTAAAACCAGAACTTTTCCTGGAGCAGACATAGGCAGCGATCATGACATGGTTTTAATGACTATAAAATTAAAACTAAAACAGAACCGCAGACAAATAAGCCCTCGAATCAGATATGACCTAGAGAAACTTAGGGACCCAAACATAGCAGAAATGTTTAAGGCAAATGTAGGGGGCAAGTTCGCTGCACTTACCTTGATTCACGACAATATCGATTCACTCACTGAAACCATTAAAACAGTGCTGCATGAATCAGCAACAGAAGTTCTGGGTAACAAAAGAAAGAAAATCAAACCATGGGTCACAGACGATATTTTAAACCTGTGTGATACCAGAAGGGAACTAAAAAAGAAGAAAGGACTTAATTCCCAGTACAGGGAAGAGTATAGAACAGTAGACAAAGAAATACGCTCCAAAATGAAGAGGGCAAAAGAGGGCTGGATTACTGAACAATGTAATATCATCGATAATAGCTTAAGGGGAGGCAACAATAAAAAAGCATTCGAAACACTGAGTAAGCTGACCAATACGAAACTAAATAGAGCAACCGTAATTGAGGATGGTAAAGGCACCCTCTTAACAGAAGAAGCAGATATCCTTAGAAGGTGGACAGAATACTGTAAGGGACTCTACAATCATAAAATAAGCCCCAATTATAGCCTAATAAACAATTCATGCTGGGACAATAGGGAGATCGGTGATTCACCCATACTAGAGCCAGAAGTAGAGGAAGCAATAAAATCACTTAAGGGAGATAAATCACCAGGAATTGACAACATACCGGCAGAACTAATTAAACATGGTGGACCACAAACAGTTAAATGGCTGAAAGCAGCCTGTCAAAAAATCTGGCAAGAAAAAGAATGGCCTAAAGAATGGACTCAGTCACTAATCATTCCAATATTTAAGAAAGGGGACGCAAAGCAGTGCGAAAACTACAGAACAATAAGTTTAATCAGCCACCCAAGTAAAGTCATGCTGAAAGTAATATTGAACAGACTCAAAAAGAAAGTAGAGGAAATACTCTCAGAAGAACAGGCCGGATTCAGGCCGGGCAGAAGCACTGCTGAACAAATTTTTAACATAAGGGTACTAAACGAAAAATGTCTACAACACCAAAAAATGCTAGTACACAACTTTATCGATTTTAAGAAGGCCTTTGACCGTGTGTGGCACGAAGGCTTATGGCAAGTCATGAATAACTACAATATAGATAAAAACATAATTGAGGTTATTAAGTCTTTATATAACAAATCTAGTAGTGCAGTATCTCTAAATAATCAAACTGGCGAGTTCTTCAGAACAACTATAGGAGTACGCCAAGGGTGCATTCTCTCACCAGTCCTCTTTAATTTATTCCTCGAACATATTATGACACAAACCCTACATGACTTTACACCGACACTTAGCATAAACGGAAGACCAATTTCCAACCTCAGATTTGCTGATGATATAGCCCTCATTGGGGAAAACATTGATCAAGTACAGGACCTCACCTCAAGACTTGATGTTGCAGCCAAATCTGTGGGCATGGAAATCAGCACAGAAAAAAGCAAAATACTCATTAACGGAGGAAACAACTCAGATAGATGTATCAGACTTGATGGACATGTATTAGAAGAGGTTGAAACTTTCAAATACCTTGGGTCTACCCTAACAAAAGATGGAAGGTCCACTAAGGAAATAAAAATTCGACTAAACCTAGCCTCTGCCACCATGTCCAAGTTAGGGAAAATATGGAAGAGCAACATCAGCGTCCCAGCAAAAATGAAACTCTACTCGTCACTGGTCCTCTCTGTATTCCTATATGGATGTGAGAGCTGGACCCTGAATGCAGAGTCAGAAAGAAGAATACAAGCCTTCGAAAACAAAAGCTATAGAAGGATCCTAGGAATAAGTTACCTTGAAAGGAAAACTAATGAATATGTCTTACACCAGGTCCATAAACTGGCAGGAAAACAGGAACCACTCCTTTCAGTCGTAAAGAAACGGAAACTACAATGGTTCGGCCACACGGCAAGACATGACACATTGTCCAAAACAATTCTACAAGGCACAGTAGGAGGAGCACGAAAGAGAGGTCGACCGAATAAGAGCTGGCTTGACAACATAAAAGAGTGGACTGAAATGCCCTTGGATACGCTACAGAAAATAGCATTAAACCGAGAAGAATGGCGAAGACTGATAGCGCGAACTGTCATAGCACCCCCACGACGAAAGTCAAGGGACTGATGATGATGATGAGTAATAAATTGTGCTCGAAACGTGGTCATCAGTAAATATTACTGTATAACACTGTGTGACTTTATCAAAATAAATTTTATTCATAATCGAATCACCTCCATTTCCATATGCAAATTCGTGAGGTAATAGGTTTCTGTTTGGTCGGCTGCCAAAGTCCCATGTTACTAATTCCTTCTAGTCGGCTATCTGACCCTCAATACGGAGCAAAGGTGGCAGCTGTTGATGAAAGTCTACGACAGCCTGTTGGAAATGCTTTTCGTCAAGTGCAAAGTCCCTGAATCGTCAGAAGATGGTATTTTTCTCACAGACTAACACAACCATAAATCTCATTCTTTACATGACCAGCTTTCATGTAGCAGATTAAACGAAGAAAGACTGAAATTTTTCAATATCCAAAGAGTACAAAATGAAAAAGAGGTTGCTTACTATTTCATAGCTGTTTATATAATCTGAACTACAGCTGTTAAATTTCCTCCTCTTCAAACTGCAATCAAAAATACAAGAAAAAATATGGATAAACTGAAAAAAATTTAGACCATAAGAGCTAAACTTGCTGTTTTCATTTTAGTTTGACTTATTTTTTCCTTCACCTTCCCAGTGGAAAATAACGCTTCAAGCTAGTGGCTTGAAGTTTCTGTAGCAGTGGTGTTTACTTTTTAAGGGATGGGGTTGCTAGCCTCATGCCCAACCTTTCCTCTTTACCAGCATTAATTCTGGCTTAGCGAGGTAAAGGAGTGCATCGGCCGGGGGTCGAACCCCGGACCATGTGCATGGTCGGTGAGCGTCCTAACCGCTGTGCCACCGACGCACTGTTGGATTTATTAGTTACTAAGTAAGTTGGCCTTAATCTCTAAATTCTGACCATCTTAGCACTCTGTCTCCCTCATTCAAAGCATTTCCAGTACGTCTTAAAATAATTATTCACAGGTATGTGTGCTGTTCGTTGAGTATCAGAGCGTTGGTCCAGTGGTAGAGTGCTCACCAGTCACGCAGGTGGTCAAGGTAGGATTCCTCGCCTATGCACTCCTAGACCGAGCTTAGCTCGTAGTAAAAATGTCAAAAAAACAGAAGACTGGAAGAGGGCAGCGCCTCTACTGTACCTTCAGAGTTTAATCTTGAAGAGCTATATTGAATTCGCAACATAATGATTAAAGAACTTGTGCCGTTTGGTGAGCATCAGAGAGGATTATTCTTAAAGTAGTAGATTAGGGTATTTTGGTGTGGTTGTGTTCTCTGAGCTGGATGGTTTGGTTGCGAAGCTTTCATTGCTCTACTGAGCAACATCTTCAGCACATCGATGTATGCGCTGAAGATGTTGCTCAGTAGAGCAATGAAAGCTTCGCAACCAAACCATCCAGCTCAGAGAACACAACCACACCAAAATCATCCACCTGAGCTACAAATCTTCTCTATTATATCTAGATTAGGGTATGTTTGACAGATTTTAAGCTTATTTTTCCTATAGACCGATATCAGGTGAAAGAAACACTGAAAGCCAGGAAGCACTGAATATCTGTCGGCTGGAAACTCAGTACTCATGATTTCCAACCTCAGTAAATTCCAAATTTATCACCATTACTGCCTAGCACCATCAGTGAGATGCTGTCATTATAGTAGTCAAAACTACTGCCAAATTTTGAGAAGTGCATTTGCAAGCCAATGTGAAGTTCTAATAAATCTTGTAGCTAATGACAACAGATGAACACTACTAACACTAGATGACAATGACAATGTTTCACAAGCTAATAGGAGTGGACATTCATATGAATACAGTCCTACTCGTCTTGTAACCTGGAAGTGCTATGTTTCCTTTTTGTTCGGATAATGGATCCACACTGCTGAAGAGGTCTAATTAAGTAAGGCTGGCCCATGACTTTCAGTGATTCTTCTACGTGATATCCATTTGTGGAAAACACCCATAAGGACATTAGAAAGAAGAGAACACGAAGTTCAGCAAAGATATCTACCTCTTCGGCGACGTCATTTTCAAAAGCAGCTGTACAATAGCATTTAAATACATGATTTTACACAGATACAATTCTTATTTGATTCCACATAATTAAGAAGGCAAATAAAAGGTGACAATTATTTTCAACTAGATATGGTTTACGAGAGGCTTAGAAACAAAATTTACACAGGATTACGATATAATTAAATTATAATGTGAGCAGGAAAAGCATGGAAACAAACTTAAAATAACTGTTCTTATAACTGAAAAAATGGGGTGAATTGAATGAAGACAGAGAGAATAGGAAAAAAGATCAAGACAGAACGAAAAAAAGAACGGAAGCTAAGGGAACATACCGAACTAGGTTCATGGTAGTTGTAGAGGTTGGACTAATTTCTTTTGAACACACAGTTCCGGCTTTTCGATGCATATTGCGAGGGCTTCTGCAGTACAGAGAAGTCAGAAACATACTGCTTTTGGTAGGTTTCTGTTGACTTTGCAAATTACTTTGAATTGGTGTTGTGAGAGGTGTTGATCAGATGTTCAATAATGGCACTTCTGATTTAACCGGAGCCTCCTCTTTGCAGCCACGCTGGGTAATGTTCTCTAACACGTTTTGAAAGGACGTGCATACAACGACCTATGTACCTAGCTCCGCACTAGCAGTTGAACTGGATATATGTACATTGAATTGGTCATATGCGAGAGTTTGTCCTTAGCATTGTTTCGAAGTATTGGGATGCTAGAGAATGTCACTCTTATTGTTGCTGCAGGGAAGGTCTTCTTTGAAGAGATGGATATTCTCCTCCTCAGGATATCAGCTGTCAAATCTCTCCTGAAATTCAGATTCATACACAGGGTTTTCTTTGGCTCTGAATGCATTATTCTCCTTTTGTTCTTGTCGAAAAAGCTTCCCGGGTAACCAATTTGAACCAGGATATTTTTGAGGAATAGGAGCTCCTCTTCCAAGCAGTCACTGCTGCAGATTTTTCTAATGCAATGAGTTAGTAAGATGATGAGAGCTCGTTTTCGGCTCAAAGGTATCCAACTATAGAAATGCCTTAGTTGGCCGTTCCACGTTGGTTTTCTGTGGATGGATCTCTTCAGGGTTCCATCATCTCTTCTTGTTAATTCCATGTGCAGAAATGGAATCTTTGAATCATTTTCTAATTCCATTGTGAATTTAATCGAAGGATGGGAATTATTAAATTCTTGTAAGATACAATTGAAGTCCGAGTTATCTTAGCAGACTATAAAGGCATCGTCAACGTACCTTTTGTACAGTAGTAATTTGTTTATTGCTGATTTTAAAACTCCACTTTACAAACTGGCCATAAAACAGTGTGCTAAAAGCGGGCTAAGAGGAGATCCCATTGCAATTTCGTCTTTCTATCTGTTGATGTCACCGTTGAAGGTAAATTGTACATTCAGCGTGCATCTCACCTTTTATTCGCCTTCGTAATTATGTGGAATCAAATTAAAATTGTATCTGTGTAAAATTATGTATTTAAATGCGATTGTACAGCTGCTTTTGAAAATGAAATCGCCGAAGAGGTAGATATCTTTGCTGAACTTCGTGTTCTCTTTTTTCTAATTTCCATTTGTATCAAAACGGAAACTGAGATGTGTTTTTTCAGGGTTGGATTTGGCAAACAATACTGTGACTAGAGTTATGACTTCATATAGTGTTGGATAACAGTGTTACCTAGACTATTTTAAACCAAAACAAGCATACATATGCAAAATATTAATGGGCTGATCAAGACTGAGTAGATCGAATCTGACTAAACATTAAAACATCAAAAGAAATCTTATTACATCATTAAGATTTCTTAAGTAAAAACACAGTTTTTGTTCAGCGAAAAAATTTCATCTCAACGACTTCATTTTCAAGCTGTACAGTCGTATTTATATTACAGAAAAGGTCATTAAGTGGCACTAAATAATTGCTCAGTCAATATACATATATGTGATAAGAATAACGATAATTAAAACGTTATAAGGGGTAGAGTTGAAGTGGATAAATTACAAAATTATTAAAGATTGTTTTATAAGTGAACTGGCTAGCTTAGAGAATGGCCCACTAAAGGAAACCATTGGTAGTTTGTTTATGTATAAAAGATAAATAGATGACACTTTCATTGTATGTGACGAAAACTCTTCAACTGCTGAACTTCTTGGAATATTTAATGGTTCTCACCCATCTTTGCTTTTCACGGTCGAAGAAGAGTCGAATTCCTCATTTCACTTCCTTGATGTAAAGCTAGATAGAAGAGAGAATGGTACGTTGATAAGGTCGATTTATCGAAAGCCAACATTCACTGGGCAGTACACTAACTTCAACAGTTGGGTACCATTAGGGAGAAAGAGAAATCTTATTCATTCCTTATGCTCTAGAATTCGAAAAATCTGCTCAGCAGAGACAATCGATAGTGAACTTGATAAGCTTCGATCAAATCTCCTTAATAATGGTTATCCTACAAAGTTTATCGAACGTAATATCAAGAAAGAACACGTCCCCAGACAAATTACAGTGCCAAAGAAACTGTTTATGAGTCTGGCATTCAAAGGTGACACCATTTCGGAATTGATTAAAAATCGTTTATCTAAATGTATTAAACGTACTTTTCCTGCAGCTAACTTGCAACTAGTTTTTACCAGCCGAAATATGATTAGACAATGCGTCAAGGATAGATTACCGCTTTTGTCCACATCCATGTGTATTTACTCTTTTACCTGCTCTTGTGGAGCTGATTATATTGGACGTTGTAAGCGTAATCTCCGAAAAAGTGTAGCTGAACACTATCCAGTCTGGTAATTGAAAGGCGAACGTAGAACTGCGAAGTCGTCTGTCTGTGATCGCCTGTTAGAGTCAGGTCATTTAGCCCCACGTGATTCATCTTTCAAAGTTATCTACATGGCAAAATCGAATCTATCCAAAAGTTTACGTTTTCTTCACTTATGCATAGCCGAGACTTTAGCTATACATGAACAGAAACCTATATTATGTGTTCAAAAATGTTTTGTCAAACCCCTTTCTTTACCTTGGTCATAGTAATGTTCTTTCTAGTTTTTATTTTATTTTATTTTACCACTTGAATTCTTTCCACTTCACTTCACATCTTCATTCTTATCGTAATCGTACTCCTAATTTTAAAAAATTTTTAGACAACACTTGACATTTTTAAAACATTTTTGATTTCAATTCACTTATAAAACAATCTTTAATAATTTTGTAATTTATCCACTTCAACTCTACCCCTTATAACATTTTAATTATCGTTATTCCTATCACATATATGTATATTGACTGAGCAATTATTTAGTGCCACTTAATGACCTTTTCTGTAATATAAATACGACTGTACAGCTTGAAAATGAAGTCGTTGAGATGAAATTTTTTCGCTGAACAAAAACTGTGTTTTACTTATGAATAAATGGGTATTTTTCGTGATTAAGATTTCTCTTCGTATTTCTGTAACTGTAATCTGATAAACAGACAACTGAATGAATTTAGAACCATGTCAAGATTTTGTACGTCTTAACAGGCATAGCGAAAAAAACCTGCAGGCATACTGTGACAAAGTGAATAATTTAACCGAAACTGGCAAGAACATTAAGAATTTTGAAGTTGGTAAGTAGTATATACGTCTACACCGTCCGGAGTGGTTTTCAGCATCGTCAGTATTAAATCGTCAACAACTGCTTCCCAGAATCTCGAGGAACCTATTCAGTCTTATAATGAGCCTTGAATTAGAAGGAGGGTATTGAATTTTAATGTTTTGTAGAAGATTATAACTAACAACAGTATGAAAGAATCAAAATGGTCAGCTAATGTGAGATCTGGACTTCGCCGATGATATATGTTTGATTTCCCACAAACTGGAAGATATGCAAGCGAAAAGCAACAAGTTGTCAGAAGAAGCATCAAAGATAGGACTTCAGGTGAACATAGAGAAAACAGAGGTGATGAAGATTCCTGGGCAACACCACCACCAGCAACAACAACAACAGACAACAATCAGCATAAATGGGAGGAACCTGAAAGAAACAACCTCTTTTACCTACCTGGGAAGCATCGTTTCAACTACAGGTGGAACTGACGAGGATACCAAAGCAAGAATTGGAAAAGCAAGACAAGCTTTCACTACTGTCAAGTCTGTGTGGAGGTCAACAGCACTCAGCATCAAAAATAAGATCCGGATTTCCAACTCCAATGTGAAGTCAGTGCTACTATATACGGATCAGAGACTTGCACTGCGCGTCATAAAGAGCATCTCAAACAAACTACAGACCTTCATTAACAGTTGTCTTCGCTCAATACTCAAGATCAGATGGCCGGTCAGAAAAGATCAGCAACAGAGATCTCTGTGAGCGAACCAACCCATCAGGAACCGATTGTGAAACAAATAGGCAGGAAGAAATGAAGATGGGTTGGCCATACTCTGAGGAAGCCATCAAGTGACATCACTAGACAAGCCATCGCTCGAGTGGAACCCGCCGAAAGGGAAGCGGCGAGTTTGTCGTCAGTGCAAGGGTGACTTGGAGGAGGTCATGTGAAGAGATGAAAACGTGTGGGCAGACATGGAGCCAGGTGAAGACTCTAGCAGAGAACCGAACGCAATAGAGACGCACGGCTGAAGCCCTGTGTTCCTCTAGGAATTAAAGGATACAATAATGGTAATAATGTGAGATGGCGAAAAAGCACAATCATGCATCTACGGCTTGTGATTTATGCAGTAGAGACAGACAGGTTAATTAATAATCCGGAAGCAAGCAGCCCATATTCTTCCACGATCTAGATGTTCATTCCAACACCAATCACCATCCATGTTATAACAATCAGTCTTTCGGTTCCAAGTTGTTTGAATATAGTTTCAACCAAAATAAATATTGTGCATCGATGGCACAGTGGTAGAATATTCACCAACCGCGCTTCATGTGAGCCGGGATTCGATCCCCAGCCGACGCACTCCTTTACCTCACTAAGCCAGTAATACGACTGGTAAAGAAGGAAGGTTGGCCATGAAGCTAGCAACCCCATCGCGTAAAAAATAAACACCACTGTTACTGAAACTTCAAGCCTCTAGCTTGAAGCCATATGTTCCACTAGGAAAATAAAGGAATAAAAAAGTACAAATATTAACTCAAATTTGTAATTTGGAGATATTTGTATAGCTGCACATAAGTGAAGTGAATTTGTTCATATATACGTGAGCTTTTAGATAAATGCCTTAATAACATCTTCATTTTCGATGTTGTATCGTTTTTCTTGTTGGTAGTAGTTAGAAAAAGGATTCACTTGTCAATCACACTGCAAAAGCACATGGGGATCGAAAAGACGGGCATACTTCGGACCGAAAAAACACTCTAGAAGTTGTGAAGTTCACAAATGATTTAGGTTACACAAACTGGAGCATCTACAGGTGAAAACCAGCACGTTGGTAGAAGTGCCAGAGAAGACAATACTTCAGGTGATGGAGATACCTAACTAACAATAATCACCATCAGTGAGAGAGACCATCTTAAGGAACTCACCTCTTTGACTGGTCTAGACAGTATCGCTTCAGATACAGACGGCGCAGATGAAGATTTCAAAATCACAATTGAGAAAGAAGGCGAGACCTTCATTACTCAGCATGAAGAACAAAAATCGGATTTTCAACACTAATGTGCAGTCAGTTCTTCTATATATTTATCAAAGACTTGGCGAGTCACTTCAAACAATCTATTGAGGACTTTCATCAGGAGTTGTCTTCTCTCGATACTGAAGGTCAGATGGTCAGTCAGAATGGATGAACAACAGGAAAATAACACGGGGAACAAACTCACTAACAACCTATCGCCAAATGAATTTGCAGGAGAAAAATGGAAATGGACTGTATATACGTTGAAAAGACATCATGTACCAGGCATGCACTCCAATGGAAGGCAAATGGGAATCGACTAGTAGGGTGAGACATAGAAAATATCATCTGGAAAAGAAATGGAGTGAAATGGAGGTGTTCTAGTGAAGCTATATGTTCTACTAGGAACCCAAAGGGAATAAAAACAGTAATAAAAAGTTAGAATGTGATTTGCGGGTTTTGAAAAGTGACTTACGACGTGGATAACTTCGGCTTACTTCCAGCATCTCTCATTACTAGGTGGTCTAGTGAAAACCATGGATCAGTTGGTTCACGAGTTCCCAGCTGACAACACATTTTCGTTGTATTTAAACAACCTGGAGGTTTTCCTAAAGAAAAAGAAAACTATTTAATATTATTCCCTAGTTGAAATTACACCCGTATTTATTTATTTGATGGGCATAAAATGAAACTTAATCGACTGATGATGTTAAGCAGTAATGCATTGCTTCCTTTGCTTTGGCTAAGCCAAGTTAGCCAATGTTATGTGGTCAGACACCTCGAAACTTCATGTTTGAGCTCTGTAACTGTATTTTTTTCTCCACATTCTTTTTCGGAATAGTACTGATAGCAATAATCAAAGAGATCTTTCTCTTATTTTAGTAATTCTTTAGGCCTTGTAAGAGAAATGTATACTTTTGGATACTAGTCATAAGACGATGAATTAAATTTGATTGTCTGTCTGTTTTCAACCAGAAACTCTGCACTGATGTGCAGCAGTTCAAGTCACCACAATCTATGTAGCACACGAAGCAAGAGAAGAAAGTAGAAGAAATGCAAAATAGAGACAGTAAACAGAGATATGAGGTAAAAAGAATAGTAATATCGAAGAACAACATAGTTTCATTGGGTATTATAAGTGAAAAGAAGTGAATGCATCTACGCCAGACATTGAGAACGATTTTCAGCCAGCCTTCATTGGTTTTTACAATCCCGACGACCCCAACCGGTCAGGAAGTCAACACCTCCCAACGTGACTGGCTTAAACTAACTGTTCATGGATTTCATTGACTGATCAAGCTATGTTTCGGTTTGACCGCCACTAGCTCTTCTCCAACCTGACCCTATGTCATCTACCATCGCCCGTTGCCGAGGGAGGCGATGGCTAGGTATACGTAACACATGTCCTAACCACCTCAATCGATGTAAATTCAAAGCCTCGTCGATAGATTTCCCCACCTTACCCAGCACTCGACGCCTAACCTTAATATTGCTCACCCTATTATGCCATTTCACACGGGAGATAGAACACAGACACCTATGATCAAAGACAGCTAGTCTGTTCATGTCTTCCAAACAAAATAAACATAATAATAATAAGGATAACCATTAACCCTTTAAAGAGAGTAAACTTGTATAC
>OX235272.1:124431195-124727985 GCA_944472155.2 Trichobilharzia szidati | reverse complement strand
CAAGTATTTTAGTTGTATCTAATACTATTATTATTATTTCATGTGTTTACACGTTTGATCTAACTTCCACACCGGATATAATTTCTTAAGTAAAACCATCTATATACGATTGTACAGTTTGATAATAAATTCGTTGTTGGAGAGAGTCTCTTCGCTGAATATTGTGTTCTTAATGCGACAATGGTAATTATTAAATTATTTTTGAAGCGTTTAACTTTGAATGAATTAATTTTAATTTGAAGTTTACACTAACCAGATTTAAAAACAATTAGTCCCTTTGAAAAATTTGAATAAGGTATTTAGAGGACAAATTTCGCGAGATGACATCGTCAATTCGTAGTTTCTTTACAATCGCTTTACAACTAATATGGTTCACAATCAGGTTCAGCCATCAAGTTCACATTCTATGCCTCATATTTTTCCCTCACATCTCGAACATTTTCGATCCATGTGCCTACGATTAAATGACGAAATTCTGTGGACTCTACTTCAAGCTGTATCTACAAGTTCACCTGCAGTCGCTGTGATACTTATATAGGTAGAACCAATAGAATGTTCCAATGTCGTCGAAAAGAACATGTTCCAAAATGGTTACTAAAACACAGAAAATCGCAATGCACTCATTAATCTGAATAGAAATCCAGCATCATAATCCATTGCAAAGCACTTATTAATGTCAAGTCACAAAATCAATATTAATGACTATAGGTTTCCAGGCCGTAGGTGTTACGAACATCCTGGAATAATTTGAGCGCCGAGTCAGATTGATTCATTATAAATTATTTAAATTAATCCCAGCGTGTTAAGAAAATCGAAACAACAACAAAGAATTCTGGAAACCGACTGACCGCGAGTTTGTCAGATGATGTCAAATGAAAATAGATTAGACATACAGTGCCAGGCAGCTGCTCAAGTGGGACCCGATTGGGTGGCGACGATTTTGGCGTTTGAGTGTGACCTGTGACAGGTCTTGTAAGGAGCGAATGAAACCCTACAGACAGTGGTGGAACTACATTGTAGGTAAGATTTTATTTTGATAAATCACACAGTGTTATAAAGTAATATAAACTGATGACTACATTTCGAGCACAAATTATTACTGCTCATAATCATATCAAGGTATTCACTCACGCAAATTTCTTGCTTCATTGATATACATGAGTAAAAGTGATGATTAGACATTGGAATGAAATCATTTTGAGATAAAGTACATTCGGAAATAACACTAGTGCTATCAATCAAATACAGTCAGATGGGAAATAAGATGTTTTTATAGTAAAATAAGTAACTTGTTAGAATGCTATGATGTAAGTGAATTGAATTGAAATAGAATTTTAAGATTATTTATAATCCTCCTCTGATTTGACTGACTGTTGGTAATAATATCTTCCATATTTCTGGTATTTGTATTGAGTCATTTCTGTTGCACGTGTTGGTTGTCGACTCGATGAACCAGGATTCAGTAATTAATCTCTCCCTCCATCTACCTATATTACTTTTTAGAATTTTAACCCTCTCCTATTCACACCATTGTGTGGTTGTGTGTTAATGCATGAAGTGCGATTGCTGAGCTCATTTCTAAATTACTTATCTTCGTGAGTGGGATCAATCATTCTAACCTTTGCTAAATTCTTATGTTCCAACAATCTGACTACCCCCGACAAACTAGTTTGACCTATGTAGTTGACTTAACTCACAGTCATTGCAGGGTATTTTGTAAACTAAAGTATTTTGTTTACTTGGGTCCACCAGGTCCTTTAGCCTACAGAGCTTGTCTCTGACTGAGTTTGTAGGTTTAATTGCCACTGTAATTCCCGCTTTATTTAGAACCCTACGTAGGGTCTCCTTATATGGTATAACAGTGTATGCCTTATATTCTCTCTTATTTATGTTATCATTATTAGTTTCCCCATTGTTTTTATTTTGCTTTTGACCTTTTTCGATCTTCCTAATGAATTTTATAGGATACTTATTCAACACCAACACCTCTTCTATCTGTTTCATTTCATTCTTTAGGTCGTTTTTGTGCTACTTAGTGCTACTGGTTGGTTTATTAGACGCTTTACTAAGCCTTCCATAACAGTTAATGAATGTTATGAATTAAAATCTAAATATCTATTAGAATGCGTTGGCTTTTTATAAATGCTAGTGTGCAGTCTATCTTCTCGCGTTCGTTTGATTTTACCATCTAACATCTTGGATAATTCTTCTTGTTCATTTTCCGATTTAAATGTGAATTTTATTCCCTTCACTGATGAGTTTATATGCGTCAAGAAGCTAGAGGTGGAACTATGCAAAAAAAGAGAGCAGACAATAGAATGGTGGGTAGGTGTGCAGCTGAAGCCGTATTTTCCACCTGGAACCCATGAGAATAATAGTGCATGTTTCTCTCTTGCCTGTTTATGGCGCTCAATAAATTGTTTTCCTCCCTCAAATCAGTTAGAAAAGCCTAGTTGAAAGCTATTCAGAGGTAGAAAAGTCACTTATATCAGTTAAAAACTTCTCGTTAAACAGTTTTATTGGATACATTTTAGCATATTCGTCCACTTTTTATGAAGATTTAAAGTCATCAGGTATCTAAACCTCATTAGGATGGAGAAAATTTGCATTGAGAAAAGAATATCAGAGAATATAAGCGAGAAATGCAGATACATTTTTCTAAAATAATAAAAATTGACTTCATCTAAATCTCAAGGAAGTGGAGGCGCAGCCTACTGGACACGAAGGTAAGAAGAGGAGTAGACGTTAGTTCAGACCACTACCTCGTACAAGGGACAATCCAAATCAAATTTAAAGCTTTCAGAGAAAGAGAAGCTGCAGATAGACCACAAGCCAAGTTCAACACTCAAAAACTGAAGGACCAGGACACAAAGGATATCTTCACTGCAAGCACAAAGGACAAAGCCGAGACACAAATCAACACTAGCGAAGAGGTCAGCGTCGAAAAACACTGGAACAACCTGAAAACAGTATGGAGCGAAACCTGCATGGAAGTTCTGGGCAGAAAGAAGAGACAGGACAAACCGTGGCTCACTACGGACACTTGGAGGCTAATAGAGGAGAGAAGGATGGTGAAACAAAAAATTCTGCAGTGCACCGACGAGCAACAGAAACAGGAGTTGAATGTAAGCTACAATACACTGAACAAAGGAGTAAAGAAGAGTGCCAGAGAAGACAAAAGAAAGTATTATGAAGCCATGGCCAATGAAGCAGAACAAGCTGCAGGCAAAGGAGACCTCGCAACACTTCACCAAACAACTAGGTACCTTTCAGGCAAAAATTCGTCACAAATTAAGCCAGTGAAGGATGAAAATGGAAAGTCAATCACCAAAGAAGTGGAGCAAAGGAAACACTGGGCTGAACACTTCAAAAGACTACTAAACCGACCGCCACCTACAACGCGCCCAACAATACCAACAACGGAAGCAGAATTACCAGTGAACATCAACCCCCCGACGAAATCAGAAGTCCTGAAGTCAACCAAGATGCTAAAAACTGGAAAAGGAGCAGGACCAGATGGAATCCCAGCAGAAGCATTGCAAACGGACCCGGAGACAACAGCAGACTTGATGACGCCACTACTGGAGAAGGTGTGGAAAGGAGGCAAAGTACCCGAGGATTGGAAGAAAGGATACTTATCCAAGCTACTAAAGAAAAGAGACTTAAGTCAATGCAAGAACTGGCGCGGAATTATGCTCCTGTCTATCCCAAGCAAAAATACTAAGCCGCATTATCCTGGAGAGAATTGAACATGCCCTGGATGAAAAACTTCGACCGGAACAGGCTGGATTCAGGAGAAACAAGTCATGCATTGATCAGATCGCCACATTACGGATCATCATTGAAGAAAGCTTGGAATGGCAGTCACCTCTCTATCTCAACTTCATCGACTTTGAAAAAAATTTACTGATGACCACGTTTTGAGCACAATTCATTACTCACAATAATAATAATAATATCTTCATTCTGGACAGTATATATAAAAAGTACAGAATTTTCAGAGGAGTTCAATGCATGATATTATCCCTTCGGATAATATCTTCAATTAAAATATTAATTGACAGTATATCCTGTGACATAATGGTCTCTGAGCTGAAGCACGAACCATTCCATTATGATATATCTGCTTTGTCTCTCCCTTCAAGAAATCCACGTTATCTGGTTGAGAGCCACTTGCAAAATGTTTAGAAGTATATTTTGAGACCCGAGGACATAAGTGAGGAACAATTATCTCACATACTGGAACACGTTTCCACCCCCACAATCAGGCCATTTCTCAAGTTTAGTAGGAACTTAATCAGAATCTTGCTTCGTTGTGTGAGTACCTTGATACGATTATGAACAGTTATAAATTGTGCTCGAAACGTGGTCATCAGTAAATATTACTGTATAACATTGTGTGACTTTATCAAAATAAATTTCATCCATCATGGAATCATCTCCATTTCCATCTGCACATTTGCAAGGTAGTAGGTTTCTGGTTGATCAGCTGACAAAATTCCGTGTTACTAATTACTCCTAGTCGGCCATTTGACCCTCAATACGGAGCAAAGATGGTGGCTGTTAATGAAAGTCTGCGACATCCAGTTGAAAATGCTTTTCGTCGAGTGCAAAGTCCTTGAATCGCCAGAAACTCGCATTTTTCTCACAGCCCAACAAAACTATAAATCTCATTCTTTACATGACCAGCATTCATGTAGCAGATTAAACGAAGAAGGATTAATTCCATATGAGTTTATTTATTAGATGTATCACACAGTCAGTGAAGCAGTATTATTTACTGGATGACAAGGTTTCGAACACAATTTATTTATTGTTCATAATCATTTCATCAATTATAATCACACACGACTTCGAAACTTGAGTTTCATAGTTTTCTTTGTTCTCTCCTATTTGTCGTCGCTGGGCTGGTACAATGTCCCAGATATCTACATGGACAGGTGTTGAATCATTCCTATTACACTTATTTGCAGTTGACTCGATAAACAAAGCTTCTGTTATCAATCTCTCCCTCCACTATGCTGCTATATTAGATTAGATTTTAAAACTGTTATCCTATCCCATCCATCCTATTGTAGGGTTGTGTGTAATTCCATGTGGTGAGTTCTGTAGCTGAACTATTCTCTAGATTTCTTATCTTATTCGGGCCAACCAATCTAGATTTTGCTAGGTTTTCATGTTCGGCTAGTCGGACTGACTGATCCTGTTCTACTACTTTGACCTATGTATCTGACCTGACAATCATTCCAGCAGCAGGGTATTAGATAAACTAAATTGTTTTGTTTTAACGGCTCCACAAGATCCACCATTTAATCAACAAAGCTTGTTTCTAATTGAGTTTGTGGGTTTGAATGCCAGCCACTTTTATTCCTGCCTTGTTAAGAATTCTGCGTAAGGTTTCCGAGGTTCCTTCCTTGTATGGAATTACTACTGATGATTTAGATTCCTTATTGTTGGTGTTGTCTTGTGCATGTTTGACATGCATGTCGTTGTTAATATTATTATTACTATTATTATCACTATCACCACTGTCATTATTTATTTTATTTTTGTTTTTACATTTCCTCACATATTTCCTGACTAATTTATCAGGGTAATTATTAAGTTTCAAGGCTTCTTTTATATATATCACTTCCTGTCCTAGATTTTCCTTGATACTACTTAGATTTTGTGTTCTATTTCTTAGATACTTCACCAATCCTATTTTCACTGACATAGGATGGGATGATCGGAAGTCCAAATATCTGTTTGAATGTGTGGGTTTCCCGTAAACACTAGTGTTTAACTTCCCATCTTCTTTCCTTTTTATACTGCAATCTAACATTGGAAGTTCCCCTTCCTGACTTTCCAATTCATAAGTGAATTGAATTGCCTTCACCTTCGAGTTGATGTGTTCGAAAAATCTACCTATATCCTGTGTTCTAAATACAGTGAATGTGTCATCTTCATACCTCCACCATACATTTCGGGAGGGTGTGAACCTTTCAATCGCCATGTTTTCCCACCTATCTATGAATATATCTGCCACAACCGGGGATATTGGTGATCCCATGGCAACTCCCTCAGTTTGTTTGTATATTTTCCCCTGGAATTAAAATACTGTGGAAGTCAGGCATAGCTGAACTCGCAGCAATATATCCTCAAGTGGCACTTTCGTCCTAAGTTGGAGTTCTTGGTCAGAAATGAGTTCGTTTCTGACTGCCTGCCTCTATAGGCATATTTATTGGTATAGGTGTATATAAACTGACAATGTCAAAACTAACCATTTTCTCTTCATTATCTAATTTTAAACTATCTAATCTATGTTTTAGTTCATATGAATTAGTTAGTCTGGATTTCGAGTGGCTTTTAAGGGGATTTAATACCATGGCCAAATACTTTGATAATTCATAAGTAGGTGAATTTCTAAAGTCAGCTAATCGAATCGAATCAACTGAAGAGACAACGTGTAATAGGAATGATTCAGCATCTGCCCACCCAAATATCTGGAAAATTCTACTACCCCAACGACGACAAGTAGGAGAGGACAAAGAAAACTATAAAACTCAAGTTTCGAAGTCATATGATTATAATTGATGAAATGATTATGAACAATAATGAATTTTGTTTGAAACCTTGTCATCCAGTAAATAATACTGTTTCACTGACTGTGTGATACATCTAGTAAACAAACTAATATGGAATTACTTACTACCACAGTGCCCAAGTTGTACACACATATATTAAGAAGAAGGACTAAAATTCGTCAATATCCAAAGCGTACAAAATGAAAAAGAGGTTGCTTACTACTTCATTACTGTTTATATACTCTAAACTGCAGCTGTTAAATTTCTTTCTCTTCAAACTGTAATCAAAAACACAAGAAAAAATATGGATAAACTAGAAAAAATTTAGACGATAAGAGCTAAACTTGCTGTTTTTTAAAATTTTAGTTGGACATATTAGTTAATAAGTAAGTTGGCCTTGTATATTACGCCTAATCTCTAAATTCTGACCACCTCATCACTCTGTCTACCTCATTCAAAGCATGCCCTGTACGTCATAAATTTATTATTCACAGATTGTTTTGCTGTTTGCTGAGTATCAGAGAGGTGATCCAGTGGTAGGGTGTGGTGAGAGCTACCTGCCAGCCAAAATTGTTAGACACCAATTTACGTCAATGTTTACATCCCAAATCTTGGTCATGAGAAAAAACAAGAACAAAGATTAACTCAACAAACAATCACGGCAAACTTTGTGTGGGCGAATACGATTAGCAGATATATGGCCTGACTTTCTAAGAAACGGTAACAAAGAGATGACAGAACAACTTCCAGTGAGAGAACGACAAATTAGAAGACACTGTTTCTCTTCTAATAGTAAGGAATAATAATGTACATAAAAATCTATAAATATCTGTTGATTTTCTCAATAAACGATCTGTTGCCTGACTCTTGTCTTCTGTCGTTACATTAGAATGGTGGCCAGACACTTAGCTGGTCAAGGTAGGATTCCTCGCCTATGCACCCCTAGACCTAGCTTAGCTGGTAGTAAAAATGCCAAATACAGAAGATTGGGAAAAGATAGCGCCGCAACTGTAACTTCAGAGTTTAATGTTGAAGCCCTATGTTCATTTTAGGACATAATGATTAAAAAATTTGTGCCGTCTGGTGAGTATTTCAGGGGATTATTTTTAAAACAGTAGATTAGGGTATATTTGATAGATTTTAAGCTTAATATCTCCATAGACCGATATCAGGTGAAAGAAGCACTAAAAGACAAGAAGGATTGAACATCTATCGGTTGAAATCTCAGTACTCATGATTTCCAACCTCAGTAAATTCCAAATTTATCACCATTATTGCCCAGCATCATCAGTGAGATGTTGTCATCATAGCAGTCAAAACTACTGCCAAATTTTGAGAAGTGCATTTGCAAGCCAATGTGAAGTTCTAATAAATCTTGTAGCTCCTGACAACAGATAAACACTACTAATTTTATTTATTTAGATTTATTTTATTTAGATTTACAGCTTGATTCCACACCGTATTTTCAGTACAAGTATGGAACTTTCAGCATGGATATCGGTAGCCCAAATTCAGGCCGACCATAGATATCGGGTGTGCGCCGGCAGGGGATCGAACCTCGGACCATGTGCATGGTCGGCGTGAGTCCTAACCACTGTGCCACCGACAATGAGAATGTTTCACAAACTAACAGGAGTGGACATTCATACGAATACAGTCCTACTCGTCTTGTAACCTGGAAGTGCTGTGTTTCCTTTTTCGTCGGATAATTGATCCACACTGCTGAAGAGGTCTAATTAAGTAAGGCTGGTCCATGACTTTCAGTGATTCCTCTACGTCATATCCATTTGTGGGAAACACCCATAAGGACATTAGAAAGAAGAGAACACGAAGTTCAGCAAAGATATCTACCTCTTCGGCGATGTCATTTTCAAAAGCTGTACAATCGCATTTAAATACATAATTTTACACAGATACAATTCTTATTTGATTCCACATAATTAAGGAGGTAAATAAAAGGTGAAAATTATTTTCAACCAGATATGGTTTACGAGAGGCTTAGAAACAAAATTTACACGGGATTACGATATAATTAGTGTGAGCAGGAAAAGCACAGAAACAAACTTAAAATAACTTTTTATAACTGAAAAAGTGGGGTGAATTGAATGAAGACAGAGAGAGTAGGAAAAAAAGGTCAAAAAAGAACGAAAGAAAACAAAAGAACGGAAGCTAAGGGAACATACCGAACTAGGTACACAGTAGTTGTAGAGGCTGGACTAATTTCTTTTAAACACACAGCTCCGGCTTTTCGATGCATATTGCGACGGCTTTTGCAGTACAGAGACGTCAGAAACATACTGCTTTTGGTAGGTTTCTGTTGACTTTGCAAATTACTTTGAATGAATTAGTTGAGGTGTTGTGAGAGGTGTTGATCAGATGTTTTCATAATGGCACTTCTGATTTAACCGGTGCCTCCTCTTTGCAGCCACGCTGGGTAATGTTCTCTAACACATTTTGAAAGGACGCGAATACAACGACGTATGTATCTAGCTTCGTACCAGCAGTTGAACTGGTGTATGCACACTGAATTGGTCATATGCGAGAGTTTGTCCTTCGTGTTGTTTCAAAGTATTGGGATGCTAGATAATGTCACTCTTAGTGCTGCTGCAGGGGAAGTCTTCTTTAAAGAGCTGGATATTCTCCTCTTTAGGATATCAGCTGTCAAATCTCCTCTGAAATTCAGATTCATGTACAGAGTTTTCTTCGGCGCTGAATCGCATTCTCTTCTTTTTGGTTTAAGCTTCATGTTCTTGTCGAAAAAACGTGTCGGGTAACCATTTTGAGCCAGGATATTTTTGAGGAATAGGAGCTCCTCTTCCAAGCAGTCGCTGCTGCAGATTTTTCCAATGCAATGGGTTAGTGAGATGATGAAAGCTCGTTTTCGGCTCAAAGGTATCCAACTATAGAAATGCTTTAGTTGGCCGTTCCATGTTGGTTTTCTGTGGATGGATCTCTTCAGGGTTCCATCATCTCTTCTTGTTAATTCCACTTGCAGGAATGGAATCTTTGAATCGTTTTCTAATTCCATTGTGGATTTTATCGAAGGATGGGAATTATTAAATTCTTGTAAGATGCAACTGAATTCCGAGTTATCTTAGCAGACTATAAATGTATCATCAACGTCCCTTTTGTACAGTAGTAATTTGTTTATTGCTGATTTTAAAACTCCACTTACCAAACTGGCGATAAAGCAGTCTGCTAAAAGCGGGCCAAGAGGAGATCCCATTGCAATTCCGTCTTTCTGTCTGTAGATGTCACCGTTGAAGGTAAATTGTACATTCAGCGTGCATCTCACCTTTTATTCGCCTTCGTAATTATGTGGAATCAAATAAGAATTGTAACTGTGTAAAATTATGTATTGAAAATGAAATCGCCGAAGAGGTAGATATCTTTGTTGAACTTCGTGTTCTCTTCTTTCTAACTTCCATTTGTATCAAAACGGAAACTGAGATGTGTTTTTTTCAGGGTTGGATATGGCAAACAATACTGTTACTAGAGTTAAGTCTTCATATAGTGTTGTGGTGGGAGCTGGCTGCTAGCCAAAGTTGGTAGACAGTAATTGACGTTAATGTTTATGTCCCCAATATTGGTGGTGAGAAAATGAGAACAAAGGCTTTGCGTAGGCGGATACAGTTAGCATATGGATGATCTGACACATCCACAAAGAGATGCAGGGTTAACTTTCTGTGAGAAACAACCAATCAAAAGACTGTATTTTATACTAACAATAATCTACAATAATGTACATTAAAATCTATAAATACGTGTTGATTTTCCTTAATAAACGATCTGTTGCCTGGCCCTTGTCTTCTGTTGTTACAGTGTTAGTTAACAGTGCTGCCCAGCCTACTTTAAGCCTGAACAAGCATACATACACAAAATATTAATGGGCTGATCAAGACTGAGTAGATCGAATCTGACTAAACATTAAAACATCAAAAGAAATCTTATTACATCATTGAGATTTCTCTTCTCATTTCTGTAATTGTAATCTGATAAATAGACAAGTGAATGAACTTAGAACCATGTCAGGATTTTGTACGCCTTAAAAGGTACACAGGAAAGAAACTTGCAGGCATACTGTGACAATGCAAATAATTTAACCGAAACTGGCAAGAACATTCAAAATTTCGAAAATGGTAAATAGTATATACGTTTACACCGTCCGGAGTGGTTTTCAGCATCGTCAGCATTAAATCGTCAACAACTGCTTCCCAGAATCTCGAGGAACCTACTGAGTCTCATAATGAACCTTGAATTAGAAGGAGGGTATTGAATTTTAATGTTTAGTAGGAGATTATAACTAACAACAGTATGAAAGAATCAAACTGGTCAGCTAATGTGAGATGGTGAAAAGGCACAATCATGCATCAATGGCTTGTGATTTATGCAGTAGAGACAGTCAGGTTAATTAATAATCCGGAAATAAACAGCCAAAATTCTTCCACCATCCAGATTTTCATTCCAGCTCCAATCATCATCCATGTCATAACAATCAGTCTTTCGGTTCCAAGTTGTTTGAATATAGTTTCAACCAAAACAAATATTGTGCGTCGTTGGCGCAGTGGTAGAATGCTCGCCAACCACGCCTCATGTGGTCCTAGTTTTGACCCCCGACCGATGCACTCCTTTACTCCACTAAGCCAGAAATACGACTGATAAAGAGGGAAGGTTGGGGGGTATGAGGCTAGCAACCCCATCTCGTAAAACTGAACACCACTGCTACTGAAACTTCACACCTCTAGCCTGAAGCCCTATGTTCTACTGGGAACGTAAAAGAATAAAAAAGGACAAATATTTACTCACATTTGTAATTTGCAGACAATTGTGTAGCAGTACCTAATTGATGCAGATTTGATCTTTTAGATAAATGCCTCAATGACATCTTCAATTTTGATTTTATGTCGTTTTTCTTGTCAGTGGTAGTTGAAAAAAGGATTCGGTTGTCACTCACACTGCAAAATACCATGGGGATCGAAAAGACGGGCATACTTCGGACCGGAAAAAGACTCTAGAAGTTGTGAAGTTCATAAATGATTTAGGTTACACAAACTGAAGCATCTGCAGGTGAAAACCAGCACGTTAGCAGAAGTACCAGAGAAGACAATACTTCAGGTGATGAAGACACCTAACTAACAATAATCACCATCTTTTGATGTGGTTGTGTTCTCTGAGCTGGATAGTTAATTATCGAAGCTTTCATCGCCCTACTAGGCGACACCTTCAGCGCATACTTCAATTTGAAGTGAGCTTTTAGATTTCTCCACGAGTTTATTAATCATCTCTCATGGCGACCTTGGAAGTGATTGGTTGTTTTTGTGTGTTTTCACACCTTCTAGGCTACTCGTAATGCAACTGATTGTTTCTTTGACTTGAACTTTGACCCTTTGTGTGTGAGGTCTCTTTTTTATCGGTTGATAAATTTTTTCTATCTCCATTGGCCAAAGTGGACGTCCTCTTTGTCTTCGTATCCACGAACATAAGCTAGCCGTCAAAAGACATGACATCTGCTCCCTCATATCACTACAAACAGACAACCACGGACATCAATTCGACTGGAACAATGTTCAGATATTAGACAGAGGAAACAACAAGAATGTTAGGGAATTTTTAGAAGCTTGGCATTCCAGTGAATCATCGATCAATAGACACATCGAGATAGACAAAATTTACCAATCGATAAGAAGGAAATCTCACACACAAAGGGTCAAAGTTCAAGTCAAAGAAACAATCAGTTGCATTACGAGTAGCCTAGAAGGTGTGAAAACACACAAAAACAACCAATCACTTCCAAGGTCGCCATGAGAGATGATTAATAAACTCGTGGAGAAATCTAAAAGCTCACTTCAAATTGAAGTATGCGCTGAAGGTGTCGCCTAGTAGGGCGATGAAAGCTTCGCAAATTAACTACCCAGCTCAGAGAACACAACCACATCAAAATCATCCACCTGAGCGATAAATCTTCTCCATCATATCTAAATGATCACCATCAGTGAGAGAGGCCATTTTAAGGAACTCACCTCTTTGACTTATCTAGACAATATCGTTTCAAATACAGACGGGGCAGATGAAGATTTCAAAAACACAATCGGGAAAGAAAGCGAGACCTTCATCACTCAACATGAAGAACAAAAATCGGATTTTCAGCACTAATGTGCAGTCAGTTCTTGCATATTTTTCAGAGTCTTGGCGCATCACGAAAAGCACTTCAAACAATCTTTTGAGGACTTTCATCAAGAGTTATCTTCTCTCGATACTGAAGGTCAGATGGCCGGTCAGAATGGATAAACAACAAGAAAATAACACGGGAAACAAACTAACTAACAACCTATCACCAAATGAATTTTCAGGAGAAAAATTGAAATGGACTGTAAATATGTTGAGAAGACATCATGTACCAGGCATGCACTCCAATGGAAGGCAAATGAGAATCGACTAGTAGGGTGAGACATAGAAAATATCATCTGAAAAAGAAATGGAGTTAAATGGACGTGTTCTAGTGAAGCCATATATCCTACTAAGAACCCAAGGGAATAAAAATTTTTAATAAAAAGTTAGAATGTGATTTTCGGGTTTTGAAAAGTGACTTACGTCGTGGATAACTTCGGCTTACTTCCAGTATCTCTCATTACTAGATGGTCTAATGAAAACCATGGATCAGTTGGTTCACGAGTTCCCAGATGACAACACATTTTTGTTGTATTTAAACAACCTGGAGGTTTTCCTAAAGAAAAAGAAAACTATTTAATATTATTTCTCAGTTGAAATTACATGCGTATTTATTTATTTGATGAGCATAAAATGAAACTTAATCGACTGATGAGGTTAAGCAGTAATGGATTGCTTCCTTTGCTTTGGCTAAGCCAAGTTAGCCAATGTTATGTGGTCAGACACCTTGAAACTTCATGTTTGAGTTCTGTAACTGTATTCTTTTTTTTTCTCCACATTCTTTTTCGGAATAGTACTGATAGCAATAATCAAAGAGATCTTTCTCTTATTTTAGTAATTCTTTAGGCCTTATAGGAGAAATGTGTCCTTTTTGGATACTAGTCATAAGACGATGAACAAAATTTGACTGTCTGTTTATCTGTCTGTCGGTTTTCAAAAAAGAACTAGTCACAGATGTCCAGCAGTTCAAGTCGCCACACTTCCTCCATGTAGCACACAGAGCAAGAGAAGAAAGCAGAAGAAATGCAAAATAGAGACAGTAAACAGGGATATGAGGCAAAAGGAATAATAATAACGAAGAACAATATAGTCTCATTGGGTATTATAAGTGAAAAGAAGTGAATGTATTTACACCAGACATTGAGAATGATTTTGAGCCATATCACCAATTATCTCCAGCCTCCATTGGGTTTTACTCTCCCGAGGACCACAGCCAGTCAGGAAGTCAACACTTCCCAACGTGACTAGCTTAAACTAACTGTTGTGGATTTCATTGACTGATGAAGCCATGTTTTGGTTTGACCACCACTAGCTCTTCTCCAACCTGACCCTATGTCAGCTACCATCGCCCGTTGCCGAGGGAGGCGATGGCTAGGCATGCATGCGTAACACATGACCTAACCATCTCAGTCGATGTAACTTCACAACAACCTCGTCTATTGATCCCCCCTTACCTAGTCCTCGACTGGAGCCTAACCTCAATATTGCTTACACCACTTCACATGGGAGATAGAACGCAAACACCTATGATAATAATAATAATAATTTGCTTTATTCCAGAATCAGTACTAGTGGTACAGTGTGGAATTTTCAGCACATATCTACAATATTTGCACCTAATTTTACCGACATTTAAAATAAGTACTAAACAAAACAAAAAAATAAATCTGAAGACATCAACAGCAAAAAAAAAACAAAAAAAAAACAGGATAAACACAAAATAATTATAAATGCGAAAAAGTACCAAAGTCTACCAAGGTCTAATGCAGTGTTTGTGGTGGTAGTGTGAGTAATCCTGAATAATACAAAATTTTTTAAGGTGGTGACTATGGCGTTCACAACCAATCATTGTCAGTTTAATATTGCCGAAAAGTACAGAAAAATAAGAAAAAACAGCCACAAAACTAATAATTACATGATGGTTAATGAAAGGACAATTTTGTAATACTCATAGTGCTAATAGAGTCGGAACCAGTAGATACACAATAGAAGGAATATAGTAAAGTACAAAAAAGGAAGCCAGTGTTAATATTTTGGGTAGCTAAGTATGTTTGAAGAAGGAGTTCACTAAAGAATACAAAATAAGAGAGAAATAAAAGAGCCTAAAATTATGTTGTTAATAACAAAGCAAGTCATAGGTTTCACGCTTAACATTGTCTCTGTCGCTTAGAACACGAGCCAAGTATGGTGTCGTTGAGTTTCTGTACTTGGTTGTACGAGCATAGATTATTTTATACTGATTTCTGGTTTTGCTTGATGAGATACAGGGAGAGAGTTGGGGATAGAGGGGGTGTTGAGGGTCGGAGAGTATGGTTTTTGACCATTTTTCGCTTGTGTTCAGATGCCTATCAACTAAAGTAGTGACGAGCTGACTATGATCAAAGACACCAGCTAGCCTTTTCATGTCTTCCACTCTCAAAGGCCAAATGTTACAGCCATAAAGGAGGATGGAGCGGACTGCTAAGCAGTACATCCGCAAATAGTTCAAACAAAATTTGAATATCAGTTTGTCACTTTAAAATTTGGATCAGATGACTATAAGAGAGAGTAAACTTGTATTCAGATTAATTTTTGGGTAGTGATTCTAATAGGCTAGTGAGATGGCAGACCACAGTAGTATTTGACAGTAAATTATTGAAAACAAAACACGTAGATCAACGAAGAGTCTCCTTTCAGATGCAAATTCATTTTCTTACCTGTACAATCGCAAATATATATGTGTTATTTTGTATGTATGTGTACATTAAGTTTATCAAACAAAAATACAATTGGTTATAGTTGTTTTAACCAAACAGGTGAAGATTGGTAATTGGAGTTACGTAATACAAAATTAGTCAAGAAAGTTAGTTGTTAATGAAATTAGGGTAATAACAAAGGTGATGAGTTGTCACAAACAGTTGGTAAAAGAAGTTATGTAATAATATGAATAGTTTGATGATTGAGTTTTACTCAGGATACACATAGGAACAAAGTAGAGAATACGAAATTACGTAAGAGTTCTTAATGAATACAATTGAATCTCTCATTTCTCATATCTATAACTTAGTCCATCGACTCGCTATTCAATATTCTCGCATACAATATACTACGTATAAAATGTAGTTAGCATCACAAGATACACCAGTACCATGTGGCACATACAACCTCCAGTCTATACCTTCTCTTTATTCTCAACAGACGAGTTTGAATTAGACATTTCAGTGATAGATAGACAGATAGTCAGGTGCACAGACAGGCAGAAAGATAGACGGAGCAAAGTAGAACTTTGTTTTATACAAACATAACACGAAGATACTCAGGACAATTGCCTTTATGAACCAAAGGTTTTGTTTTTATTGCAATAAATTATTTCGTCTTCAGGCTTTAGTAAATCTTTCTATGAAGAATATTTACAGCTTTCGTATGTGTCATTGTATAATACTGATAGTGGTAATTACATTCTCTACAATGTTTCCGTGAGTAGTAAGGAATCCTGTTTAGTCAGTGAATATAATACAGTGGTTTTCCTCATTAATTCACTTGTTGAATAAGCCTTTTACTCTTCCCACCTTCAGCACTTTTATTAGTCACATATCTGACTGTCGCATCTATGAACGTGATATTCATTCTCCTACATTAGTGTATGTACACAACTATGGACACCAGTCCTATTAGCAAAATGTACAGATCAGATTCACCAAACAATAAAAAAGTCATTCAAGTATTGGTTTGTAGGGATTTGGTTGGTTGGTTACAGGATTTTATCGTGAGCTGACATTGGTTAGAGAACCATTGGTAAACTTGGGAGTACTAACCGGCGGTTTCGTTAGCCTAGTTTGAGACTCTTCATCAGTACGCACCCACACCATAGGGTTCGAACTCAGGACCTTCTGGTTACAAGGCGAGCTAGTTCGTAGACCATTAAGCCTCTGGGACCCGATCCAATGGCCCATGAATTCTAACTTCTGCCAATTCACGATATAGCGTAACCGCTAGCCAATGTCTTTGGAGAGTATTTGTCCTCACATCCGACCTACTGCACCCTACTGGTCACGGCTTCCCACTAGAACCTCAGGTAATTACCTACCTGAATAGGGCCAGTCACCAGTGAGCATCTCATTGATATTCAAGTATTGGTTTTTAGGGATTTGGTTGATTGGTTACAGGATTTCATTGTGAGCTGACATTGGTTAGAGAACCACCGAACCCCGGTGGGTGCGTACTGATGAAGGGTCCCAAACTAGGACGAAACAGCTGTCCAGTACTCCCAGCTGGTTTTCCAATGGTTCTCTAACCAATGTCAGCTCACGATGAAATCCTTTAACCAATAAAAATGGTCACTTAGGATAAACATCAACTATCAGGCTAAAACATAATTAATAACAATACAAGTGGATAAGAGGTTGATAGAAATCCCCGGCAACAACCAATCTCAGAGAATTTAAATACACCGATAAAACTAGAATACATTCCAAAGAAATATCATTTCTAAAAATCATTATTTCCTTTTCCATGGACTGATATCAGTCAGAAGAACCATTCCAAACCATGGAGCATTAATTATCTAATTTATCTTAGTCAAGTTCTGATTGGTTGGAGGATTTCATCATGAGCTGACATCAGTTAGAGAACCATTGGAAAACCAGCTGGGAGTACTGGAAATCTGTTTCGTCATAGTTTGAGACTCTCCACTGGGGTTCGAACCCAGGAGCTGGCCTTGTAACCAAACTGTCCAGTACTCTCAGCTGGTTTTCCAATAGTTCTCTAACTGATGTCAACTCATGATGAAATCCTCCAACCAATCAAACAAAATCCCTACAAAATCAATACTTGAAAATTAGTCAAGTTCTCTTCGGAAGTGTATGAACACCACACTACCACAGATCGGATGGAGTGCCTATTCACTACAACTCTAGCACGCTAGTGTTCATCTGAACAGAATTTTATTGCCACAGAAGTTTTAATTTTCGTTAGCTTGAGGAAATCTACAGCCAGAGTCGTCCAGTGTGATCAACATTTAACCTGATGAACTAAGGTGTTCAAGTTTTCTTATCAGAATTCCATACAGAGTGGTAACTTGAAATGATGCACAGTGATATGAGGCGAATTTACTCTCAGTCATCAAAAATATAAAAACTTCAGCACAACTCTACATTATGTTGCTGACTAACCTGATCCTGAAGTAGGACGCATTCTTTTGACAGTCGTTCTATGCTGGAATAGAGGGAAATAATAATAATCATAATAATGTTTAACACAATTAGTTTCCTTTATAGATTTAGAAAACCAAACTATAAGAAGACATAATTTATTCCAGTCGTGTAATGTGTACTTGTGCAATGCACTTTGAACTATCTAATCACACACGTACTTGTCATAGGAACTAATAGGAAAATAATAAAGTGTTAAGGGGTGGGCGAATAGGCGCGCGTAAAGTTAAAAGGCTATCCTGAAAGTCGAAATAACAATGGACATCAATTAACCAACCCGGTATCAAAATAAAATTCACCAGAAATGATTTAATGTGATAATAAACTGTTTTTGAACACATATAGCCTGTTTAAAACCTCCTAATTGTCAAGGCTACCATAGACTGTCGGATTAACCCCTTAACACACATTTTATAGATTGGTTTGAAAAACGTATAAACACCAACTTACATCTTGTATCGATAATATATTTCCCAATGAAAGACCTAGGTCGTCTGTTTTGCATTATTAACAGGTTCAGGGAGTTCAGTATCCTTCCGAAGCCCTTTACGGATGTGCTCTGAAGTCCTTAGTCGCAGAGATTGATGAGTGCTCCCAATGCTGTGTGTATGTGTGTGTGTGTGCGTAACCACACATGTATTAGATTTCGTAGATAGAGTGAGATGTGACAACATTTTTCGTATGTTCTTAGGAATCAGAATGATATTAGCAGAAAATAGTAATATAAAAATTACCATACCTACCCACTACTCCTACTACCACAGTTAGGAAGATACAAGGACTGACTGACTAGGAAGGCAAAGATTACTCCTGACACTTATTTTGTGTGACCAACAAATCACAAGTTTAAGACATCGAAACACTGTTCTACTTGGATAGCATGTACTAATAAGAATACAATCATAGGAGCTTCAATCTAAGATAGGGTCACATATCTTGTTTACAGAGAGTGCTGTGAACACTCACTAATATTATGTCTCCTACTGTCCTTACAGTGTTCTCCTGTAGAGGGTGTCTGTATGTAGAGGTTAATTGGTGGATGGTGACTAGCAGTGGAATCCAGGATAACGCGCATTTCATCCTATTTGGGACTCGTCATCTGGATGTACCTGCATTTCCCAGTGAGTGATGATGTTCCCACCGAGGCTCGAACCCACTACCCATAGTTTCAAACGCCAAAGCGTTATCCACTAGACCACTTGGGCCACGAGAGCCACTCTCTTGTGCAACGGGTCATATTAATTATTTAATTTCATTTTTGATTTTCCCGTCTATTGATTGAACTGAGGTGGCTCTTGTGGCCCAAGTGGTCTAGTGGATAACGCGTTGACGTTTGAAACTATGGGCAGTGGGAACATCATCACTCACTGGGGAATGTAGGTACATCCAACTGGAGGACGAGTCCCGAATAGGGCGAAATGGGCATCCTGGATTCCACTGCTAGTCACCATCCACCAATTAACCTATGGTGTCTGTATGTGTTTCGAAGGTATGTTCTATTCCAAGATCTACAGTATACTCCACCTTCGAATTGTCCATTTGGAAATAATATCAAATGAAGCTCACATTTCACCGTTGTTCTTCTGCTATCCTTAACTCCATCATAGTAATAAACATTTAAAAAATACTTTTGATTGTAGCGAATCAATAAAGCCAAGGGCAGCATGAATTACTGAAATCTTAATAATGTTTACATCTTCCTCTTTTCTTCCATTCCTTTTGAGTCCTGAGTGGAATACAAGGCTTTAAGCTCTAACTCAGAAGTTTCAGGAGCAGTGGTGTTATCTTTTACGGAGTGAGGTTGCTAGCCTCACGCTTCATCTCCCCTCTTTTCCTGTATTATATCAACTAGTAAACTAGCGAGTTCAGGGAGTGCGTCAGCCTGGAATTAGACTCGGACTATGTGTGTGTGTGTGTGTGTGGTTGGCCAACATTCTACCCTGGAACAATCACCGGTGCAACACGTTTGCATGCTTATGTACGATTTATAAAAATGTGATCAAAAAAAAAAACAACTCACACTGTTCAATGAATTCAAATCTAATTTTCTGTGTCCTTTAATTCCAGTGGTGACAAAATCACCTTCTCTATATTCACTGTCAACAATATCGTCAATACGGTTGGATTTATTATTTTGCGACGTTCGCTTTTGTGGATTTATCTACAAGAGATTGTAAAATAAAAGATAAACAAACAAGGACAGACAAAAAGAAAAGAGGTAATTAAGGAAAAATAGGGATTGATTCATTGACGTGAATATTTTGTTGTTGGTGACTAGCAGTGAAATCCAAGATACGCGTTTCGTCTCACTTGGGGCTTGTCAGTCGGATGGACCTGAATTCCCCAATGAGTGATGGTCTTCCGACTGAGACTCTAACCCTGTACCTATCGTTTCAAAAGCCAAAGAATTATTCACTATGCCATGAGGACTATATATGAGAGCCATCTCTGATGTCATGGGTACTAGTTACTATTTGTTACTAGACTGAATTGTACTTTCCGTTGAATTGAATATGTTGGGCCGAAATGTTCATTCTCTGTTGACATGTCAGCACCTAATACTGACGCTTCCATGATGTCTATGGATTAACATGAAGTTATTCTTGGATGATGGTGACCAGCAGTGGGATACAAGATGTGTGTTTCGTCCAGTTTGGAACTTGTGAATCAACAGGAGATCCAAATTAACCTAGAAGTGAGCAGATTGATACAAGTTGTCAAAATTTTAAAATAATATACACATTGATGAGGCGTGGAAGTGAAGAAAACAAGATACCAGTTTACTTGTTCTTGTGGAGCAAATTATACCGGCCTTATTCAACATCAAGTCCGCAAACGTATTCTGGAATACTGTCCAGCTTGGCTAGCCAGCCAGAGGAGAAAAGAAGAATACTAGTAGCTCCATCCTCGAATACCTTGTCAACTGTAGACATCGAGCGTCCCCACTTGCATGAATGCTCCACAGTGTTACACAAGGTCCCTCAATATCGTATTCAAGAACTTCGTATACGCCATCTGTACATAGCTGAATCATTGGCTATTCAGGATCTGAAACCGGACCTCTAAGCACTACATACATTCACTCGCCCTACCGTGGCCAGAGTAACGTTCTCACTATAATTTTGCTTCCTTTTACTATGCAAGCTTATTACTATTAATCTCATCATCCTTATTTTATTATCACTCTGTTACTGTTCATTAACAACATTGCGTCTTCATACAGATTTTATAAAAACACTTTGTCATCTTTCCACTAGCTCTTGTCCACTCTACACAACTACACTGATAAGTCATTTTCACACACTTATTACATCTTCTGACCCTTTTCTAATTTCCAGTTAGTCACCCCTTTGTAGATTACACATTACATTACGTAATACATTTTTCGAGGCCAAATTTTACCAGTATCTGATTGGTTTTATGAATTCTTTATCAAATTTAATTACGATTGTATCGTCCGAATGAAAATTTTCTTCGCTGTTTACGTCTTTTTTGTTATAAAACAATTAGTTCCCTTTATGAATTTAGATAAAGCAATAAGAAGACGTAATTTGTCTGAATCGTATAGTGTTGTATTTGCGCAACACATTTCGAACAATCTGATCACACACACGAACTTGTCATAGGAATATATATGAAATTAATAAAGAGTTAAGAGGTGAGAAAATAAATATAGGTCAAGTTAAAAGGACATATTGAAGGTCAAAATAACAATGAAGATCACTAAACCAAATAACAGAGGTAATAGTACATCTACCCTGGCTGGTATCAAAACAAAGTTTATCAAGGAAGGTTTAGTGTGATGACGAATTGTTGCTTTGAACGCATATAGGTGGTTTAAACTTTCTAATTGCTAGGGTTTTCACAAACTTTAGGATACGTCCCAAATACGTTTAAAGGTAGGTTTAAAAGATCTGTTAACGTCAATTTTATGTCCTGTCTCCTCTGTAATATATTTCGCATTAGAGGAGCTAGGTCTCCTGTTCTCACCATTAATGGGTTCTGAAGATTCTATTTATTTCTGGAGCCATTTAGGAATATGCTCTGAAGCCAATCCTTACTCTCAGAGATCGAATCTCTAGTCTCTAAAAATATTCAATGAGCCATGATGAAAATAAAAAGACAGTTCATTAGAGGAGAAAATTTCCTTTACCGACGAAATCATCTTCATAGTCTGTACAGTCATATTTATATTTCAGAAAAGGTCAATAAGTGGCACTAAATAATTGCTCAGTCAATACACATATATGTGATAAGAATAACGATAACTAAAATGTTATAAGGGGTAGAGTTGAACTGGATAAATTACAAAATTATTAAAGATTGTTTTATAAGTGAATTGAAATCATTTCACTTCCTTGATGTAAAGCTAGGTAGAAGAGAGAATGGTACGTTGCTAAGGTCGATTTACCGAAAGCCAACATTCACTGGGCAGTACACTAACTTCAACAGTTGGGTACCGTTAGGGAGAAAGAGAAATCTTATTCATTCCTTATGCTCCAGAATTCGTAAAATCTGCTCTGCAGAGACAATCGATAGTGAACTAGATAAGCTTCGATCAAATCTCCTTAATAATGGTTATCCTACAAGGTTTATCGAATGTAACATCAAGAAAGAACACGCTCCCAGACAAATTACAGTACCAAAGAAGAAACTGTTTATGAGTCTGGCATTCAAAGGTGACACCATTTCGGAATTGATTAAAAATCGTTTGTCTAAATGTATTAAACGTACTTTTCCTGCAGCTGACTTACAACTAGTTTTTACCAGCCGAAATATGATTAGACAATGCGTCAAGGATAGATTACCGCTTTTGTCCACATCCATGTGTATTTACTCTTTTACCTGCTCTTGTGCAGCTGTTTATATTGGACGTTGTAAGCGTAATCCCTGAAAACGTGTAGCTGAACACTATCCAGTCTGGTTAATGAAAGGCGAACGTAGAACTGTGAAGTCGTCTATCTGTGATCACCTGTTAGAGTCAGATCATTTGGCCCCACGTGATTCATCTTTCAAAGTTATCTACATGGCAAAATCGAATCGCTCCAAAAGTTTACGTTTTCTTCACTTATGCATAGCCGAAGCTTTAGCTATACATGAACAGAAACCTAAATTATGTGTTCAAAAACGTTTTGTCAAACCTCTTTCTTTACCTTGGTCATAGTAATGTTCTTTCTAGTTTTTACTTTATTTTATTTTACCACTTGAATTCTTTCCACTTCACTTCACATCTTCATTCTTATCGTAATCGTACTCTTATTTTTTAAAATTTTTAGACAACACTTGACATTTTTAAAACATTTTTGATTTCAGTTCACTTATAAAACAATCTTTAATAATTTTGTAATTTATCCAGTTCAACTCTACCCCTTATAACATTTTAATTATCGTTATTCTTATCACATATATGTATATTGACTGAGCAAATATTTATATTTACCGAAAATGTATAGGGGGGGTGACATAATAGATAAAAGTACTTAGAAGTGGCTTCAAAAGTAAAAATAAGAGTTGTAAATTATGTAATACTCAACAACAGCACAAAGGAAGAAAGTGTTAGAAATTGGATAAGATTGAAATTGTTATTAAGTGAGAATAAAGGTGGTAGTTGAGTGTCAATTTAACAAGTGTGAAGAGGGTGAGAAAAAGTATAAAAGAAACAGGTGAGAGTGATAATAGTGAATAAATTATTAAAGTGAACGCAAACTAATCATTAAAAATTAAAATTTTTCAGGGAACGACTAATGAAGAGGTTAAGACCATAGTCGAATAAGAGCCTAGACAAACTTTTTCTGCATACACAGTTCGGGGTTGTTTGGATGAACTGCCAACGCCTCCACCATACACAAATTTCCAAACGTAACGTCCTTTGTACCATTTGGCCTCACCTTGTAAATAGTCTAGAAAGACTACTCTGGTGGAGCTAAGTGACCACGTTTAAGCAGATTGAGTGTGTGCAAAGCTTTTGAATGCATTGTTCCAGTTTCAGGTACTTTACTGCTAATGGTTCGACTGTGTTCAAACGGAATATTCGAAGTCCTTTTGTGCGACATTGGGAAACTCTTTGGGGCACTGTCAAGCAATCATGTAGAAGTATCCCATGCTCGGATTTGACGAGGTGTTCAAGGATGGAACTACTGATATACTTCTTTTCTCCTCTGACTAACCAATCTGGGCACTGCACTAAAATATGTTTACTGATTTGACGCTGTGTGTGTGGTCGAGTAACATTTTTGTCATAATTTTGTTTCATTTCCTTTTATTTAAGTTTACTATTATTTCTTTATATTTATTTTTATCAATAGTATTGTTTGTTATTAACAATGGATCTCATACAGATTTTATAAAATCACTTCACCCTGTTTCCATTAGCTTTTGTAAATTTAGACTGATCAGTTATTTTCCACATTCATTACGTCTCTCTCTAATCTCCACTTAGTAATCCCCTCCTAGGTTGCACCTCGGATTATGTGGTGCATTTTCCAGAGTATAGTTACCAGTGTGTGATTGGTTTTATGAATTGTTTGTTAAATATAAATACGATTGTACAGCAGCTGTTGAGAATGATAGATCTGTTGGGGAAATTTACTTCTCTGTTACGTCTTTTAATATATGTTAATGTACATCTGATACACCTTTCTCACGACTAATCTTCACGAAAGTTTACCTTAACAATGCAAAACAAAATAAGCGGAATGCTTCAACCAGTTTAATGCGCTGGAAGTTTAAGAAAATCAATCAACTCCAAACGGAGTATAGGTCCACGTAGAGAAAACCTTTTGGAAAAGGAGTTTTCCCTCCCTATATTTTAGTGCTTTATTTATATATGCTTAGATGTTTACATTTTCACACCCTCTTGACGCTTGTTAAACTGACACTCAACTATTTTTATTCTCACTAAATAGCAATTTTAACCTTATCAAATTTCTAACTTTGTGCAGTTGAGTACCACGTAATTTACAACTTTTGTATATTTTTACTTCTAAAGCCACTTCTGAGTAATTATATCAATTATGTCACCCGTCTATTACTCAATAATAAACCACTATGCATTTTTGGTAAGTATAAATACGACTGTGTACAGCCTCTGAAGATGATTTCGTCGATAAAGAAAATTTTCTTCGCTGAATCTGTCTTTTATTTTCGTTGTGTGTTAATAAACAAAGTAACCCAGTCAAATCTTCACTGAGTTTTCAACTCCGCTCCTGAGGAATATTTACGCTAATCTATAGTTTATTACATTATCATATATATTTGCTAATAAAAGCAGTTTCATCATTTTGGACTCGAGTGGTTATTTCTAGTGGACTTATTGGTTTCATTAGTATATGCAGATGATATGTATATATAGATTATAACTTGATTCCACACCGTATCTTATGGTACAGGTGTGAAATTTTCAGCATGTGATATCGGTAGTCCAAATTTTGCAGGCCGACCATAGATTTCAGGTGTGCGTCGGCAGGGGATCGAACCCCGAACCATGTGCATGGTCGGCTAGAGTCCTAACCACTGTACCACCAACGCAATTGCATTCAAAACGGAATACACTACATTGATAAATACTATGTGTGTAATGTTCCCTTCTATTTTACATATGTACACATTCCTCAGTCTAATGATCTCGCCACCCAACACACACACACCGATAAATGTAAATAGCTAATGAATTATACAGTTGATAATCCCTGTTGTGTACAGTTGACAACACTTACTTCGTAGAGATACTTGCTGTTTAAAATCTCATTTCAAATAAACCTTTTGTTCAAAGGGAGTAAATACAAATCTCGTGAGTACCGAGTATCTGTACATTAGGGTCAGATGACTTGGATGGCAGAAATTGTAAATAAATAAATCTTTGCATCCACAATGTTTTCGTATGAACGAGACGCAGTACTTTAACTTTCCACTGATAATTTAACCGCTACGGGTCAAGCATAAAATGAGGGGATATGCAGAAACTTAGTAACACTGTAGAATTAATAATTAGGCCATTCTGATACAACACTTTCAGGAATTCTCCCTTATAAATTCAATCTTAGGGATGAAGGCGAAATGTTATAGTAGTGATTAGGATATGTGAATAAAGCAAGAACGACCAATGTACCAGGATAATCTGAGCTCGTGTTTTTATTTTTTCTATTATTTCCTGGATTTTTCTCAACTGGCTGCATACAACTTCTTTTTACGCTGATAATGAGTAATTGATTGGAACTGAGGGTAAGTAACATTGGTCAGGAATGATGTACTAAGTTGTTAAATAATTACGAGAGTGAAAAGGATCGACTATTTATAGAAGAATTACATGACTAATCCGGGAAATAAAATTATAGCAGAGTTCAACAGACAGATGTTTTGTAGGTAGAAATAAAGTTTAACTAGAAAGAGTATAAAAAGAGTAATAGGTTACGTAACGACAGAAAAACATGTTTTCATAAAATAGACAGAAATTAGGGGAGAGTAGGATGAGCCATATTTAGACGGAAAATTCAAGTTTTCTAAACAGGACAGAAGATGACGTAGTGGAATTTGTGCCCTTTGGTATCACCAAGGCAGTTCAAGATTCACCACCACTGTCTCTTTCTGCGTACACAGATGTGACCCTAGGGGAACTAATGACTGTCAGAACAAGAAATCCGTGTTCATTTGAACGGAAAATTCTCACATTATGTCATAAACATATTAGAAGACGTAACAGAGAAGAAAATTTCCCCCTCAGATATATCATTCTCAACAGCTGCTGTACAGTCGTATTTATATTTAACAAAAAGTTGATAAAACCAATCAGATACTGGTAACTATACTCTAGAAAATGCATCATGTAATCCGAGGTATAGTCTACAAGGGGATGAGTAAGTGGAGATTAGAGATAGACGTAATAAATGTGGAAAATGGCTAGTCAGTCTAAATGTACAAAAGTTAGTGGAAACAGGGTGAAGTGTTTTTATAAAATCTTTATGAAAGATCCATTGTTAATAATAAACAATACTAGTGATCATAATAAATATAAAAAATAATAGTAAACTTAAGTAATAAAATGAAACAAACGCATCTCTGAACATTATCCGGCGTGGTTAGCAAGAGGACAATGCAGGACATTTACTAGCTCACTTCTCGAACACTTGGTGAACTCAAGCCACCCAGCTCCACCAGAGTCGTCTTTTAAGATTATCTACAAGGTGAGGCCAAATGGTACAAAGAGCATCAGGTTTCGGCATTTGTGTATGGTCGAGACGTTGGCAATTCGTCAATGCAACCCTGAACTGTGTATACAGTCTCTTCTTCTACCATGGTCTTTACTTCTTCATTAGTTGTTCCCTGTAATTTTTTTTATATTTTTAATGATTACTTTACTTTTACTTAAATAATTAAGTCACTATTATCACTCTCACATGTTGCTTTTATACGTTTTCTCATCCTCTTCACACTTGTTAAATTAACACCCACTGTGTTTTTTGCAATATACTGCTACAATTATTTAATTGAATTTTAGATTTTCCCGTCGATGCAGGTACATTCAGTTGACGAGCCCAAAGTAGGACGAAATGCGCATCCTGGATTCCACTGCTAGTCACCATCCACCAATGAAATACTGTTACAATATTATTTCATTAGCTTGAATTTTTATTCTAATATTTGTCTCATTACCGATCTCGCTATTAAGTCCCGTAAACCACTTGATATAAGGATAAAACTTGGGCACTATAGTAGAGTATAATTCCACTTTATACCACTTATATGCGTAGAAAAGAAACATAACTGTTTATCATTCAAAAAGTATGTCGCTCACTTGACAGTCTAATAAATCAATACGATCTAAATACACAGAATCCATCTGGACAGGACAATATCTTAATTATCTTAATATCTAATGTCAAAGTGACTGCTCTAAACTAAATGGATTTCTGTCAGAAATCAGCCAGTGGTCCAAGGAAAACGGTCTTACCTTAAACCCCTCCAAATGCCAAACAGTCAATTTCACCTTTAGGCATAAATCCGACCTAAACAAACTGGTTGGCTCTCACGAGGTGTGCAACATAGATGGCACTGAAATAGAGACCAAGTCGGAAATTAAATACCGAGGCGTCATTCCATCTGCTGATCTTCCCCGATCGTCTCATATCTTGACAATTTCCAAAAAAATATTCCGTCTTACCTTCTACATCAAGAAGTTAAGACATTCTGGAATAACCCAACCCTTACTTCTACAATTCGTTAACTGTCGCATTCTCCCTATTATTCTCTATTGTTCCCCCTTAGTTTTTCCCGGGCTACTGAAGAAAGACTATAACATATTACGCAGGATGTTAAAGGTTGTCAGCAGGGCAAGCAATGTGCCACTTAACCAGCTTGTTAATATTCTGGTTGACAGGCACATGGAGTCATGTGAAAAATGAGCTAAATCCACCCTCTTCATTCACAACTCTCCCTTAACATCTCATCAGGCGAAACCAGAAGCCTATATAGAAAACTATATGCTCGCACCAGCAAGTACAAAAACTCAACCATGCCCTACTTAGCTCGTGTTCTGTGCGATAAAGAAAGCATTAGGCGTGATACCTGTAATTTATTAAATAGTTAGTAGAACAACTGGATCTCGTCTTTCCAACTCATATCATTTATAGGTAGAACATTTTCTTTCTTTCTTTTCCTTTTTTCCCTCTCTCTTTTTTCCCGTTATGTGTTACTTTGTTTCTTTCTCCCACTTACACCAGTAAATATGATAGCATCTACTTTTCTAACACCTTCAAACACTCTGTTCAACTTTGGCTTTGCTACCGACATGCCAATATGTTGTTGTCATAATGGACTGAGATTTCCATAATCTATGTAGAATTCTATTTATCGATATACTTAATAATGACTTTGGCCTGTGAGCAGCTGATGAGAAGCCAACGAAATAAACAATGGTGGTGTCATTTTATTCTGCAAAAACCGTTTTTCTGTATCACAAGTACTGTTTTGGAATAAAGCAAATTATTATTATTATTACTCCAGTTTCTATCCTGTCCAGCATAAAAGAGCTCTTATAAACTGTCTTTTTTGTATAATCCAACGAATATGTACATACGACACAATGAGACTTGAAGTTGAGGGAAGAAAACTGACAGAAACTTTAGTTGGAAACCATTACCCAAAAGAGTTCATAAGCATATATATATTTACTTACGTTTAGTTCTCCTTGATGAGTAGAAAGCACCTTTTCTTCTTGTTTCATTGGTTTCTCTGAATGGTTAAATCAATTGAACTGCAGATTAGAAGGTATATAAAATACTTCTTGTACTTATGTCTCTCTTATTTATATGTATTCCGCATCTCTTTTACGCCACTTTCCTAATACTCTTCTTTAAAAGTATTGACTTTCATAGAACAATTTTGTTTAGAATCCATTCATCATTTAACTCAGAAAGACTGTAACATTCATTCGACATTCTTTAGGGGATTCCTATTTCTTTACCATTACTGTATTTTATTCAAATCACTGATGAGCATATTATATACTGAAACCAAATATCGTGATATATACGTCAGCATGTCTTCACTACTAAATCATCCCACAGCCTGTCGTGTGATACGTCAACTTTCCCAACTTTTTGAAGTCAGGCAGAGGTAATTACTGAAAACAAACAACTAGATAAACCAAGGTGCATGTATTCATGGAAAATTCCCATTGTAACATATAGAAAATCAAAACAAGTGATTCAGTGAAGAGACTCTTTTCAATAAGAAGCAGTAAGAAGCACGATCACTGAACATCTCGTAGATAATGATCACCCTATCTCTATAGCCTCCACCTTTAAAATCATCTATAAATCAAAAAGTGATTTACCGAAATCACTACGTACCCGACTCATCTGTATTGCTGAAGCTTTGGCTATCGAAACAGAAAAGCCAGATCTCTGTGTACAGAAAAGAGTTCGTTCAACCCCTCCAACTTTCATGGTCTTAATCCCTCTATGCTAAAGTATGGAGATCCCCCATCATATTTTGGCTCTACCAATTTTTCATTTTTGTCTATTCAATTTGTATACTCTTCCTTATTAAGTCAATTGTTACTATTACTACTCTCATTTTGAACTGTCCCCGGTATTATTTCACTTGTTCCACTTGTCATTCTAAATCAATTCTTTTTTGCAACATTAAATTCTATGTTAAGCCAGAAAGGAAAGGTTGGGCATGAGGCTAGCAACCCATCCTGTAAAATAAACACTGCTACAGAAACTTCAATCCACTAGCTTGAAACCCTATGTTCCACTGGGGAACCTGAAGGAAAAAAAAATTCTATGCTATAAAATTTCACACAATATTACGTGACGGTTTTATTTTATTCGATTTCCCTAATAATCCTATAATTCCACACCCCCTTCTAAGTTCCATCCATCCTATGAATTATTCTATATATTACATTAATTGTTTTGCCACTTGACATTTAACTATGATTATAATCACAAACATTTTAGTTTTAATTGCATTTCATACTATAATTATTATTATTTTATGCATTCACACCTATGTTTCAATTCCCTCACCGGATATAACTTCTTAAAAAAACCATATATATACGATTGTACAGCTTGGTGATAAATTCGTTGAAAATAGTCTCTTCACTGAATCACTGAAAAATTTATTTTCCTATGGACGAAGTTCAATTCCATTGAGTCACATCATGCGCTATGCATACCTTAGAGTGTAACCCAAATGACGAACAACAAGTTGGATGTAGCTCCGAGGGTGAAATGGATAAGATCATGCTAGAAATAAATGCAAGCTTATGATCATTTGTGAAGCTAGCTAAAAAAGAATGCAGAAAAGCCAGTGAAATAAGAATGTGCCACTGAAGCCCTATTATATACTGAGCGGAATCCAAGGAGAATAACAATAATAAGTTCAATTCCCCCTATGTATCTGTTACGTTATTACTTCATTTCACTGATCGTGTGTAAGATATTGTTTTGGAGGGCGTGTACACTGTGCAGAAGTCCTCCCTGCCCTTCCTTATGGCTATCAAACATAGCCATAAGAAATTGGAAGATATGAAAAGCTTAACTGTCTTCAACCAGAGATGTTTGCCTTCTATCTCCAGTGTTAGGCAGTGTAATATGAAGAGCAATATTGAGGCAAGAGGTGAAGTGTTAAGTAAAGAGGGAAATTTTTTCGGTGAGGTTGTGAAGCCACAGTAATTAACATGTGTTACGCAGGTGGAGTGCCTCCTTCCTGGTCAAGTGATGTTAGATGGTGTAGGATTAGGCTGGAAAAGACTTCGGGTTGGTCAAACCTAAACCTGACATCAATCCACAAAGTCTTTCGCTACCTATTCTTAATTGTAGTCGACTGGCTTATGTGTCAGACTGCGAGGAGTGAGAGGACAGGAATACGCTGGACGAGTGATAAGAAAACTCTGGAAGATCTTGATTTCTCTGATGATATTTGTCTAATGTCACACGAACTTGTAGTTCTACAGGCAAAACCAACAAACTGGCCAAAGAAGCAGCCAGTGAAAGCAGGACTCCAGGTGAACATAGAGAAGATGGAAGTGATGAAGATAACTTCGCACCAATAACATCAAACAGAACCAATCGCTATCAAGTAACTTTGAAAGATGTCACTTCCTTCACTTATCTGAGAAGCACGGTTTCAAGTATAGGCGGAACGGATGAATATGTCAAAGACAGCCTGAATCCGAAAGGCAAGATACACCTTCATCAATCATCAATCTGTTTGGAAATCTTCTACACTCATCCAGCATAAAGAAGGAGACTCGGATTTTCAACACAAATGTGAAGTCAGTCAGTCAGTGCTTCTATATTGGTCAGAAAATTGGCACGTCACGTGAATCATTTCCAATTGGTTACAGACTTTTATCCCAAGCCGCTCATGCTGTGTATTGAATATCAATCAGATGGCCAGAAATAACTAGCAACAAGAAACTCTGGAGAAGAAAAAAACAAGAGCCGACTGCTCAACAAATATGTAGGGGAAAATGGAGATGGATAGTGCACATAAACACACACACACTGAGGAGACCATCAAATGTCATCGCGCGATGGGCCATTGTTCGAGTGAAACCCCAAAAGGAAGCGACGAGTGAGTCATCCTAGGTTGACGTGGAGGAGATGGGAGATTATGAGTAATTGTGGAATCAGCTGAAGAGGAAAGCAGAGAATAGAAGAAAGTGGAGATGTGTTGTTGTTAAAGCCGTATGTTCCACTCGGAAACCAAGGGAACAGTAACAATTAATATTCATTTCTCAAATGGTTTGAGCCAGCCACTTAGTGAGGTGTAGGCTGCCTCGCTGGGATCTTAGTCAGGATATTTAGAGAGTGATATCGCCTACTAATTTAACCAGTGTGTGTTAAGTAAACTAATTTAGAAAAGATGAAGACAGTAACTAATACAAGCTCATCATAGTGGTATACATTGAAGACGACATTTAATACTTACTGTTTAAATAAGAAACAGTTTTTACACATTCATTAATATAAGCGTCACCAAAAGTAATTCGCACGCTTTCAGTGCTATACATAAGGAAAAAAAGAAGGAAGATAAGAAAGGAGATTTTCTTAAAAAATGAAACTGGTATTTCATTGTTCAGGAGGTGCCTTTTTCTGTCATCTATTGTGTACCAAATAAATGACCAAAGTCCTCTAGATACCAAATACTCCAAACATCAGAGGCCATTGAAATTCGCTTAGAACACCATCGGCTCTGAATGCAAAAGAGACAGGTTCAGCCACTGTTGCTACCCTGGTCCGCTGAAGAAGCTGTAAATTCACAAACTCTGTATTATTTATTTTTTCTTAATATATCTGGCATGATGATATGGCAAACTTGACTGACAGAATGCAGTCTACACCAGACGGAGGATTAAAGATATGACATAAGTCATTACATAGCCTCCAATCAAAATATTCATTACTGTCCTACTAGAGGTCAGTCACGAACCCGAATTATTATTATTATTACTGTTTCCTTTAATTCCTAGAGGAACATAGGGCTTCAGCCGTGCGTCTCCATTGCGTTCGGTTCTTTGCTAGAGTCTTCATCTGGCTCCAAGTCTGCCCACACGTTTTCATGTCCTCTTCACATGACCTCCTCCTCCAAGTCACCCTTGCACTGACGACCAACTCGCCGCTTCCCTTTCGGGTTCCACTCGAGCAATGGCTTGTCTAGTGATGTCACTTGATGGTTTCCTCAGAGTACGGCCTCCAATCCACCTCCATTTCTTCCTGCCTATTTGTTGCACAATCGGTTCCTGGTTGGTTCGCTCCTAGAGATCTGTGTTGCTAATCTTTTCTGGCCGGCCATCTGATCTTGAGTATTGAGCGAAGACAACTGTTAATGAAGGTCTGTAGTTTGTTTGAGGTGCTCTTTATTAGGCGCCAAGTCTCTGATCCGTATAATAGCGCTGACTGACTTCATATTGGAGTTGAAAATCCGGATCTTATTTTTGATGCTGATTAGTGCTGTTGACCTCCACACAGACTTGAGAGTAGTGAAAGCTTGTCTTGCTTTTTCAATTCTTGCTTTGATATCCTCGTCAGTTCCGTCCGCCTGTAGTTGAAACGATGCTTCCCAGGTCGGTGGGTGAAGGAGGTTGTTTCTTTCAGGTTCCTCCCATTTATGCTGATCGTTGTCAGTTGTTGTTGTTGCTGTTGGTGGTGTTGCCCAGGAATCTTCATTACCTCTGTTTTCTCTATGTTCACCTGAAGTCCTATCTTTGATGCTTCTTCTGCCAACTTATTGCTGCCAACTGTCGCTTGCATATCTTCCAGTTTGTGGGAAATCAGACATATATCGTATCGGCGAAGTCCAGATCCTCCAAGATTTTTGTGTAAGTCCATTTCTTGCCTGTTTCCTCATTGCTTGCTGTTTGTCGCATTATCCAGTCTACTGCAATCAGGAAAATCATTGGCGATAGTAGGCAGCCAGCCTTGTCTTACTCCTGTCCTCATTTCGAATGATTCCGTAAGTTTTCCGTTGTGGATTACTTGGCATGCAGCATTGTCGTATAGCTGTTGGATGAGATGTATAATTGTCGGTGGCACACAATAGTAGCGAGCCTGAATACCTCAGTAGTAACATCTCTGGCTACAATATTGGATGGCCTGGATACGAATCTCAGAAGAGACATGACTTCCTTCAAGACTACAGACACGCATTGCTGACGAGTGTCAACAAGTACCACTGACTCCAAACACTGAATTGTGATCTCTTCACATTTATTCATTCGATGTTATATAAAAAAACACTGGTGGTTACACAAAGGTTATCTAAACGATTTAGGATTATATATATATATATATATATATATAAAAGATATTCTGTGAAGAAAATAAATTGTGAATTTGATTCGGCCAAACTTACAACGTTTTCAGGTTATTCGCACTGTCTTTCTCTGAGGGTCTACCATCCAGCTTTTCACTGTTATCTAACAGAGAAAAATACTTCCTTGTTAGATGAATTTATAAGATGGTATAACACAGGATAATACACATAGTTAAATGGAATTTAGATTTTCCCATCGATTGATTGGACCGAAGTGCTCAGTTTCAGGTTGACATGTTGACTCCCCGTAGAGCTGTTTCAACGATGTCTTGTCATGCAACTTGAAGTCAATTGGTGGATGGTGACTAGCAGTGGGATCCAGGATAACGCGCACTTCGTCCTACCTGGGACTCGTCAGGTGGATGTATGTAGCTGCATTCCCCTATGAGTGATGGTGTTCCCACCAAGGCTCGAACCCAGTGCCCGTAGTTTCAAATGCCAAAGCGTCATCCACTAGACCATTTGGGCCACGAGAGCCACCTCTTGTGGTCACCATCCCCGTAGTATTAATAACCAGATGACGTTGTGAGCACGATTTATTATTCATTATCATATCAGTATGTATTCACATAACTTACTAACTTGCATCAAATAATTTCAGTCCCACAATTTTTTAATACAGTTTTCCATATATTCAAAACTGGCATTGCTCCATTTCTGTTTTATGTAATTTGCGGTTAATTTGATGGCCGAAGATTCACTGATAGCCTGACTAAATGCCTGTTTCATGATGACTTAAAGGACCCCGGTTACATAAATAGAGGCACTGACTTGACATTAGTGTTGATAATCGGCATCTCATTCCTTTTGTTAGGTGTTGAGGGTCTGTACACTGACTTCAGATTAATAAACACCTCTCTGACTGGCTTTACTATCCTCTCCTCTCTGGTTGAAATAATACTGCCGAGGTGGTCAGTGAAAGAGACGGCGATCTGCTTTACATTCTTCCGATTGATGAGGATTAGTTAATACATGTGTAAAACTTGGGCACTGTGGTAGTAAGTAATTCCATATTAGTTTGTTTATTAGATGTATCACACAGTCAGTGAAACAGTATTATTTACTGGATAATAATAATAGTAATAATAATGAAGATAATAATAATAGTAATATTAATGACGACATGCATGTCAAATGTGCGCAAGACAACACCAACAATAAGGAATCTAAATCATCAGTAGTAATTCCATACAAGGAAGGAACCTCGGAAACCTTAAGCAGAATTCTTAACAAGGCAGGAATAAAAGTGACTAGCATTCAAACCCACAAACTCAATTAGAAACAAGCTTTGTCGGTTAAAGGATCAATCCTGTGGAGCCTTTAAAACAAACAATTTAGTTATATAATACCCTGCTGGAATGATTGTCAGGTCAAATACATAGATCAAAGTAGTGAAACAGGTGCAGTCAGACTAGTCGAGCATAAAAATCTAGTAGCGAAATCTAGATTAGTTGACCCGAATAAGATAAGAAATCTAGAGAATAGTTCAGCTATAGCACTACATGCAGTTACACACAACCACACAATAGGATGGGATAGGATGACAGTTTTAAAATCTAATGTAATAGGGTGGAGAGAGAGATTGATAACGGAAGATTTGTTTATCGAGTCAACTGCAAATACATGTAACAGGAATGGTTCAACACCTGTCCACCGAGGTATTTGGAAAATTCTACTACCCCAACGACGACAAATAGGAGAGGACAAAGAAAACTATAAAACTCAAGTTTCAAAGTCGTGTGTTTATAATTGATGATATGATTATGAACAATAAATTTTGTTCGAAATGTCATCCAGTAAATAATACTGTTTCACTGATGAGTATTAGTGTTTGTTGTAGCCTGTGAGATATCTTCGTCACTTCTATTTTCCCAATGTTCACCTGAATTCCTTTTTTTTATTGAGTTCTCTGTCAACTTGTCAGTTTTCGTTTAAACTTCCACGAGTTTGTGCAACGTAAGATAACAATCATTTGAGAAATCTAAATCTTCTAGGATCATTTAATAGGTTTAAGTTATGCTGACCGTCGTATGATCCAGTTCACTACAATCAGAAAGGTCACTGGTGACAATATATAGCCTTGTCTTACCGTTGCTTCCAATTCAAACGACTCAGTGAGCTTCCCATCTTGAATTACTTAGCATGTAACACTATCATATAGGTGTTGAGTGAGTTTTGTTAATCTTTGCTAAACTCTTTTGTTTTAAAGCATTTCCCAAATACTTCTCAATAAACATAGTGGGAGGTCGTTCCAAACTTGATTATACTGAGCCACAGAGCTTACTGTCATTCTTAGCTCTGTTCGACGATGTGATGATGATGACGATAATGTGAAGTGCCGTGATTTGCTTTTTGCATGACTTGCTTTCCATAAATTCAGCCTGCTGCTCACTAAGTCCTCCACGTAAGACATCTTTTAGTCTTTTCATGCTGAAGTGACTTGATATTTCACGCCAGTTCTCGCGTATGATGAAGTTGCCCTTATTTCGACCTTTCTTCCAATAACTAGGCTCCCTCCCTTCTATACTCACCTTCTAAAATAGTGTCGTAAGCATATCGAAATACGCATCCTGGATTCCACTACAAGTTATCATTTATCCCTAGACATCGTCGAAGAATCCCTTCTAGGGGCCTTCATGTCAACAGACATGGACCATTTCAGTCCAATATAATCAATCAACGGTAAATGCAAAATTAATTGGTTAGAGGATTTCACCATGACCTGACAACAGTTAGAGAACCATTGGACAACCACCTGGGAATACTGGACACCTGCTTCGTCAGCATAGTTTAGGACTCTTCACTAGCACGCACCCACCACCAGGGTATGAACCCACAATCTTCTGGTGACAAGGCAAGCTCTTAGACCGTTAAGCCACTGGGATCCAATGATTTAATAGTGTGAAATATTTCCATATCATGAATTAAAAGTCAATCCAGGGAGTACTGGACAGCTATTTCATCCTAGTTTGGGAATCATCGGCTGTACACACCCACTGAGGTTCGAACCCAGGACCTCCTGGTTACAGGGCTAGCTTGTAGACCATTAAGTCACTGGGACCCGATCCAATGGCCCATGAATTCTAACTTCTGCCAATTCACGACATAGCGCGACCACTTCACAATGTCTTCTTCGATGAGCAACTGTCCTCACCTTCAACCAGCTGTAAAAATACAAAATTAACTTCAATACACATATTCATTGCTACTTTCAATTAGCAAGTAGTATGGTGAAACTACTAAGCAAAATAATGCTAATTTGACAGTCATTTAGAAGTTTTATAGGAATAAAAAGACGGTTGCAGCGAAGAAAATTTTCTTTTTCGACGAAATCATCATCTAGGCTGTACATTCGTGTATTTATATCAAATGGATGGGAAAGTTTCAGAATAATTTCTGGTTAGGGGTTAAATTAATAAAAATTACAATTAGGAATTAGAATGCCATAATAAACAGGGGGATGGGTAAAACTCAAACAAAGTAGCATAATAACTAAGAAGATTGACATTGTGCAATTGGGGGTTAGAAATGAAAATTGTAGTTTTAAAATGATTAAAAACTACACTATCTCTTACTTTGACTAATTTCATCATTAAGACTGATTTCTTTCGCTGTTTTTGTTTTCGGGACATTTGTCAAAGAGCACTGCATACATTCTACTATTGGTAATTTCTTTTTTTCCACTGTATATTTCTCTATCCTTTTGTGTGGAGCTGTATTTCTTACATTTTTATTGTTATTATGATTTCTGTATGTAGAAAAGTAAAGAATTTAAGTCAAGTAACTCTGAATCACAAATAAGTTACCATAAAAAGAAGTCTACACATACAGAGAAACATTCATTTCGAGGGCTGAGTGGCCATAATCACGAACCACTGTCGGCTGACAGAGCTGTTGAAATCTAATCATGAATTCTGAATTGTAGTCGAAACATTTATGAACCCCCCCCCCTAATGGTGAACTGGAGTGACTTGAAAGACAAAGTAACTGGCTTCCATTGACAGAATACTAATGTACTCACTCAAAATTCTAAGTATTTCTGAATTCTGTCGTATATAAAGCTATGTTTTCACACCAGTGGAGGATGAACGGATTGATAGGGAGAATTAATTAATACTGTAACGACAGAGGACAAGAGACAGGCAACGGATCGTTTATTGAGAAAATCAAGAGGTATTTATGGATTTTTATGTCCATTATTATCAGCGTTATTGTTAGCAGAGAAACAGCGTCTTCTGATTGGTTGTTTTCTTGCTGAAGGTTATTCTGTTATCTCCTTGTGGCCGTTTCTTCGAAAGTCAGGCCATATATCTGCGAATCGTATTTGCACACGTTAAGTCTGCTGTGATTGGCTGGTGAGTTCCTCAAGGTTAAGCCATGTTATTGTTTTTCTCATGACGCTGATTCGGGACGTGGATATTGAGATAAATTGTTGTCTGCAATTTTGGCTTTCAGACAGCTCTCACTACAATACTGTAACAACAGAAGACAAGGGCCAGGCAACAGATCGTTTATTAAGGAAATCAAAGCATATTTATATATTTTCATGTACACTATAATATATTAGTTAAGCAAACAAACACAGTCTTCTGATTGGTTGTTTCTCACTTAAAGTTAATCTTTCATCTCTTTGTGACTGTATCTTGAATGTCAGATCATCCATATGTTAACTGTATCCGCCTACGCAAAGTCTGCTGTGGTCGGTTTTGAATCAGTCTTTGTTCATATTTTCTCATGACAAATCTTGAGAACGTAAACATTGACGTAAATTACTGTCTACCAATTTGGCTAGTAGACAGCTTCACCACAATACTACCTTGTATCCTGAGTTCAAAATATGCTGAAAGTGTGAGATACATATCCAGGTGTTTTAATTTAATGACAGTTTATTTATAATGAAAAGTTATATTGGGCAGATTGGCGATTTGCAATTTACCGGTGAGTCAAGAGCATATAGTTCAATAGCATATATATATATAGTTAATTTTCTTAGCACCTACTCGTGTGGAACTAGGTATGTTGGCCGTACCCAACGTCTGCTATCCAAACGTATCATCGAACACTTACCCACAGTCGTAGTTTTATAAAGGAGAAAATAGGTCCCCTCGAAGCTCTATTCTTAAACACCTGATCGAATCGGAACACCAAGCAAACTCATAAAGTAACTTCAAAGTCATCTAGAGAATACGTGAGAATCTTTCTAAAAGGGTACGAATCAAACTTCTTCAGACCGCAGAAGCAATGGCAATTCACATATTTTAAAGCTGAACTCTTCATACAAAAGAAGAAGTTTGTTCAGTCATTAAATCTACAATGGACCTCATCTATCTTAACACCAAGTAGGTAATTTTTGTTTCGTCTTTGCTTTTGCTTGCCTGCTTCTTAATTGTACAATATTTTCTTCCCCCCACCCCTTATTACCACTGTTGTTAAGTTGACTTTTGTTCAATTTTGATTTTAGTTGAGCTCTACTCAACTCCGTCAATTACATTGCGTCACTCAACTTGATCATTTAATCTTACTTTAGTTTCTAACCCATTAACGAAATCTGTTATCTAAAATTTACAATTCTAATAATTTGAGTATTGGTTTTGTAGGGATTTTGTTTGATTCGATGGGGGATTTCATCATGAGCTGACAACAGTTAGAGAACCACTGGAAAACCTGGGAGTACTGGACAGCTATTTCGTCCTGGTTTTGGAATCTTCAGCAGTACACATCCACCATAGGGGATTCGAACCCAGGACCTACTGGCTACAAGGCGAGCTCGTAGACTACTGACCATGGTCACGCTATGTCCTGAATTGGCAGAAGTTAGAATTCAAAGACCATTGGATTGGATCCCAGTAGCTCACTGACTCAACCAGAAGGTCCTGGGTTCGAACCCCGGTGGATTTGTACTGCTGAAGAGTCCAAAACCAGGACGAAATGGCTGTCCAGTACTCCCAGATTTTCCACTGGTTCTCTAACTGATGTCAGCTCATGATGAAATCCCCCATCGAATTTTATTTTAGTTTCTACCCGATTAAGTTCTGCATTATGTAATTTGTTGCTTAAAATTTACAATTCTAATTACAAATCTTTGGAAATAATCATTTTTTTCGTTAAGATAATCTACTATATATACATGCGATTGTACAGCTTGAGAATGATATAGCCGAAAAGATGTGTAACTCTTCGCTGAGCGCCCTTTCTTTCCTATACAGTATACACAATTTGTGGTGAAATTTCACCACAATTTTCTCTGGAGACCGAAATTATTCAGATTACAGTATATGATCTCCTTCATACCCATAAGTGCGTGATGCTAGATACTACTGATTGGCTTAGATTAGTAGTTGGGTACCACTCACATTATTTGGTAGTATTTGATAGCCAGATCGAAGTAATCCAAGCACCAGACACCTGTTTCATTGGTTTGATGCCGACCTCATCGGCAGTGTTCCTAACTTCTCATATAAATCATTTTGTAGTGTGTAGCATCATGCATTTATGCTCACCCTCTTGACTACAATTTATCGCATCGAGCAGATCAAATATTGCGATCTGAATAATTTTGGTTCCCAAAAGAAACTGTAGTGAAATTTAACTGAAAACTGTGTAAACTGAGAATCAGTTTGCAAAATGAGAATTCGATTTACAGTATTACGAGTTTGTCCAAGTATCTAGCCAGATATCGGGTGCTATGACCCGATTTGGCTCTCCGAACTGAGTCAAACTGGTTACACAGCTGATGAGTTCAACTCTAAACGAGCGTTCTCTAGTGGATAACGCTTTGGAGTTTTAAATGATGGCTGCTGGATCCAAGCCTTAGTGAGAACACCATTACTCACTCGGGATTGTAGGCACATCCAGGTGATGAGTCCTAAATGGGGCGAAATGTACATCCTGGGTTCCACTGCAAGTCACCACCCACCAAATTACTTCCAATTAATCCCTAGACACCGTTGCAGTGTCCGCATTATGATCCATCACGTTAACAGAAAGCGGACATTTCGGTGCAATCAATCAATCACCAGGAAGCACAAAATTGGCTTTAAGAAATGATGTAGCCTCTTTTTTCCCTAACTCTGGTAAAAATCTGCCAAAATTTATTTGAAATATAGTCACTAGGCTAGTGTATCATTCACTTTTTTTATCTGAAAATCCCCTGACTTTCAAATGTTTAATAGGAGTGCTCAACATTTTCTGTCATCAATTAACTCCTTTTTTTAAAATGTAGCTCGAAATAATGATGGTGTGGTGATTGACAATTCCTATTACCGTATTGTTTAAATACTTCCTGTTGTTTGTTAATATTTATTATATGAATTACAAACAATTCCGCCAAATACAAATTCCTAAATTCATCCCTCTCTGTGTTGTTGGTTGATTTCCTGTCATTCGGTCATTGAGAAATACTAATATTACAAATAATTATAACATTTTGGCGTCACTATGGAATTAAATAATCTTGGAAAGTTTCCTATGAATGGTTCACCACGGGAAATCGCCGATTATCTTGAATGTTTTGATGCATGGTGCATGTCGAAGAATGTTCGCGATGACAAAATTTCAGTTCATTTTATTACTGCGATTGGGCCAGATGCGTACAGCCTAGTGAAAACTCTGTCATTTCCAGATAAACTAATTTCTCTGTCATATGATAAACTCCGTGAACTTCTAACAGATCATTTCCACATAACAACTTTCGAAACACGAGAGAGGGCTCAGTTCAACAAACTTGTTCGTGCTCCCAACCAGAAGATTAGAGACTTTATTCTTCAGCTTCAGATACAAGCTTCAAAGTGCAACTTTGGAGATCAGCTCCATACTCAACTACGTGATCGTCTAATTGCTGGGACCAATATTCCGAATTTAGAGAAAGAGTGGATTCGGATTCCTTCCTGCATCTTTCAAACTTCTAAAGATTTATGTATTACATATGAAGATGTCAACAGTGAATATCCAGCTCCCACTACGTCAGTGTCTGATGTCATGCTGTCCAAAGTTGATAATACAGCTGTTCATAAAAGGAAATCCAAACTGTCATCCACATGTAATGGAATGCAGACAGAAAGCAAAAACATCAAATCGTGTTTTTCATGTGGGAAGATTCATCTACGAAGCACTTGCCGTTTTCAGGGTGTTAGGTGCCATAAATATGGTAAAAGAGGGCACATAAAGTCTGTTTGTTGGAGTTCAAATACTTACGCTACTCAGAATTCTCATGATTCTCCCAATTTGTCTGGTGAAATACAGTCAATGTCTCTTTCAACTTTTCACAGCATTGAATCTCATCTGATGAGAACATTCATTACAAGTTCAAGCAAGTCTCACTGTTTTATAATTGATACTGGGAGTACTGAATCTATAATTTCTAAGAAAGATTTACGATTGCTTTGTAAGCATGCCCAGGTAGACCCTACTACTAGTTCGATTACAGGTATAACTGGTCATAAACTACCTCTTATTGGTGCTACTAACATTTGTTTGAAATCATACAGTGGCAGTTTTGTGAATATCCCCTTTCTTGTTAGTGAATATGGTCCATCTTTATTGGGATTAAAAGCCCTTAGATTGTTGAATGTCGAAATCTCACTTCGAACTGAGTTGTTTGGTGAATCTTTGTTCAGAGAATTAGTTCTCCAATGTTCAAAGTGTGTAGATGGCATGAAGATTCAGCCCATCCATCTTGAAATAGAGGGTGATCCTGTCTTCCTGAAGCGCCGATTAATTCCATACGGTTTGCGAGATGCAGTTAAGAAAGAGTTAAATAAGTTAATTGAGCAAGGCAACTGAATCTTCGAATTGGGCTACTCCCACTGTGACGCCACTAAAGGCTGATGGGAAAACACCAACGATTTGTGATGACTACAGCCATACACTCAATAGTCGTCTACTGCAGCAAAGTTGCAGATGGCTTGCTTCCACATTATGCAGAAATTACATCCAGACTTTATCAATTTTGTCGAGTAGATTAGTATAATGGAAATCAACCAAGATATCGAGAAACAAGTAAGACAGTTTAAGTAAGAACTTACCTACACAACCTATTTTGATGTTCAATAAATTTTAAAATAAACGGTTTTTCTTTATTTAGTATAGGTTCATTCTTCTCATCACTGTTATTATCACTGGGATCATGTTTGAAATTTAATTGATTTTCAAGTTTATTTAAATTCTCTTGTATTTTGTAAGTGAATGTTAATGAATTCAAATTGGCGTCACAAAGCGGGTCATTCAATTTTGGCAATCTATATTCACTTTTATTCATTATTGTTTAAAAAATGGTATTATATCTGAAATGATTAAATGGCGGAGAAGATAAATTAACCATAGCCTAAAAATAGGTGAGAATAAAAGCAGTCACTAGGTGTTTATTTGCGCACAGTATGACGAGAGCCACAACAGATATGTCAGTTGTGCAAAAGCATGTCAGTAAAACATCTTTAAAACAGCCGAAAATAACATCTGATATAACTGCCGAATTCATTTAAGCACCTAATAACAAAACTGTATAAGCTTAGCTACCCGAGGAAATTCAAATGCTAACTGACCGTCGCCATTTTATCCATTCAAGCCGGTGGAAACAAAGGCATGGAAAGTTTGTTTTGCTACACTCATCCCCAAAAAGAATAACTGTTAGAAGATATTAACCCTAGGATTTCAGAACTACTATATAGTTTCAGGTAAAAAAACATTATGTCATCATACATTATTCATTGAGCATATTGAGCCCTGCTGCTTCATCAAATGTGTCTTAATGCTGATGAGTGTAGATCTCCAACTTTATATCCTATCTAGCACTAAAATTTACGACACTCAACAGTGGAGTTAAAATCGCCACTAATTTAACACTACTACTATCGTTTTAGATGACTTGTAGGACTGCGAATGAGGGTATTCAGTAGCATGGATTGATGTCTGAATCGTGAATTCTCTCAGCACAGTGTGGTTTGCTTCGGTAGTCACTGTATAGCAACATATGACTCATTAACGATCGGACATAAAGTACGTGAACGTCGAATGAGGTAAACTTCTATTACTTAAGTATTTGTTTTTATGAATACCGACATTCATCTTTAAATTCCACTCTAATATGCACAAGTGTATCATACCTATTTCAGATGGCATTGTTTTTCAACGACATGCTTTATCTGGGGCCATCCAAATGGTGAAAATCAATAAATGAAAACTGTAAGCGATTGATACGTCTCAAAGTCGTCTCTAAGCGCGTATATATTCATCCTTTGTTATTTTACAGTTTCTGGAAAGCTTTAATTATTTCTCATTGTCGCATTCATCTTTAACTATCCCAACATCCTTACTTACTTACTTACTTTTTGTGCAAATTTCAAATGTGGCATTTTAAAGTAATGTAATTCGCGGCAAATTTTTAAATCGCACCTTGCAATATCAGAATCTGGATAGTTTAAATAATATTATATTACAGTTATTATTCCCTTCGATTCCGAGTGGAACATAGAACTCAGCAGCAGCACATCTCTTCTTCACTCAGTTCTCTGAAGCCACTTTTAGCTGCTTCCATGAGTGTCAATAAGCTTTTATTTTTCTTCCCACACAATCTCCTCCAAAACACACTCGGAGCGATGCCCAATTCATCGTTTCCCATTTTGGTTCCACCCGAATGCCTACCTGGCATGTGATGTCACTCAACGGTATCCTCAGAGTATGTCCAGTCAATCTCCATTTTACTCTGTATATTTGTTGACCGATAGGTTGTTTTTCGGTTCGCTTTATTGCCAAAGTTCCTTACTGCTTGGCCTTTCTGATCGTCGAAATCGAGAGAACACAGCTGTTGATGAATATTATGACTATCTGAAACTAATTAATCAGACTATATCACTAGTGTGAACAATTTGAAATAAGTTTGAAATTGATCGATTAGAAATTAGTTCATCTTGATTCTTTCATAAGCAATACTATTCAAGCCAAGTAGACAATATTTTTTCCCGTTGGTCAGCTAATTAGTACTGAGTATATGGTATTTTATTCCTATCTAAGTAGTACAATAACATGTCACCAACGGGCTTCTTGAAAGCCATAATCGAATGTGTTAGCTATTTTGGTCGCATTTACTACTGTTCATTGGAATTCTCAGATTTTCAAAAGATATGCACTCTGATGTCATAAAAAGTTTACATTCTCATATGAAATTCTAATAACATGGATATTAATTGTGAAGAAGGGATAAAATTGGTTTTTTTATTTCATATACCCATATATCAGTCTTCATCACGGAGTGGAACTGGTAACAGGACCATTAGGAACCAGTGAGTACCGGTCAACGAACTCTCCATAAAACCTTAAGGTCCTGGGTTCAATTCCTAAAGGTGAGGTCCTAGGTTATTACTTCTGTATCGTCACAAATTAGGATGAAACAACTGTCCTGTACTTCCTCGTTTTCAGTAGTTCTCTAACTGATATCAGTTCGTCTTCAAACTTGAAGTCAATCAAATCCTTGCAACTCAACACTTGAAAACTCTTACTTAATAAAACTGAATTATATTTCTGTTATCGTTGGAGAATACATCCTGTCAATATCTAATAGTCTCACACAGCTAGAAAACGTATGCAATAATAATTTTTGATTTTGATAATGTGTGACTTGAAAGCCGAGAAAACCTCTGTAAGACACATTTTAGTTTGTCTCCTTTATCATAAGTAGGTTATTTACGACAATGTATGTGGAACTAACAATGGTTGGAAAACTGTTGGCACTAGTAAAATAGAAAGGACTGAATGTATCGTCGGTGTCGGTGGAATTTTTTGTTAATTTAAGGTAATCTTGTTTTCACGTAGTACAATAACAGATGTCAAGTTCGTGCATTCGGAAGATAATTGAGAACGAAAGTCTGAATCTACTTTGCTTGATAAAAAGCAAACAAATGAAGGCCAGAAGATAAAAATAAAAGAGATCCACCAACTCTAATAATTTGACGATCCACTTTTAGACCTGATAACAAACACTGAGTTAGATTAATTCAAGATACATGTGCCACCAATCAGAGTTTTCTAACATTCATCGAAGCTTTATGATACAATCTGCAAACAAGGTGAGTTTCACGAAGCTTTCGTGTTCATTTTGTGCTCAATAGACTACTGGGTCTCTCAGATGAATTTCATAAAGGCAAAAAACCATTATCTTTATTTCACCTGACATTAATTGATGACAATTTAAAGTAGCTGATAGAATAAATGAAAACAAAAGTGTTACAAAAAGTTAAAAATACATCGAACAAAGAAGTTTAACTTTATATTTAACATAAATATAGATTAGGAATAAGACCGAAACACCTGGATTGCTTTTGATCCATATTACATAGTCTCAGGCCATATTTTCTGGTTATAACCCAAACCCCAGTGAGGCCATTTACACTATATTGTGCTTTTTATTGCAAATCATACATCCTAAAACAGTAATGCATAAGAGGTCTTACGTTAAATGTGTAACGTGATAATGCTAATTACAATAATTGTCACGCGTTTGAAACCATGCTTCAAACAGAAAATCGTTCCAAAAATCTAATTTTTTGGTTCACACAGTAAAAGTAAAGATCATTCGAAAGCAAACTTATTCTGCTTTTTTAAGAACTTAGATCTGTTGGAAGAATATTAATCATAACTTCATGATCAGTTTACTATAGTGCATTAATGAACCTAGTTGTTTGATATTTTTCGTAAATATCAGCAAATAAGTGGTTATCTCCTGAAAGTTAACAAACTGCTTATCAATTATTTTGCTTCTTTCGTTAGTTGGGTTTCAAGAATGGTTTCTCTTCGGAGATATTTTCCATATTTGTTTGATGAATTGCTTTAGAATTCAATGTACATTTGTTTTTCTTATGGTACTGACAGCAACATCTTAAATTATCGGAGTTAAGATCTTTTAGATCCTAAGACACAGCATTTCACGAGATTCTCATAACTAAGTATATCTGACGTTTGAGTCTAGTTCTGTCACAAGGGGTTAAGAAACCATTGTCTGTGAACCAAATTCATTGTATGCCTACCACAGCAGTAGACGCATGACAGCTAATTTCGGTTCCTGACTTCTTCAGATGAAAACCAATAACTAGTGTATATTAACCCTTTTATACTAGTAAAAATCTACATACAAAAGCAATACATCCTATGCCCTCCTTCTCCCATGTCATAAATATTTTTTCCATTATTTCCCCACTCATATTATTATATATTTCCTGGTTATAGCACTCTTATTTTGTTAAATTACTTAATTTTTGCTTGCCACTATAAATATGTATAGATGTATTTGACATATCAAGTTGTAAATCACTGTAAATACCCGGAAAAATCAATGGAAAAATTTTAAATATATGTGTAAATATTCTTATGTATTCACATGTGCGTGAACGTTATATATGGGTCTCTTCGTAAAAAGATAAAGTATACTTTAGTCGCTCGAAAATACGTGCATAATTCAGAAACACTTACACCTCCAGCAAATATAAACTGATATCTTCAGGTTTTTGCTTTAATTAAATAGACTAATGAATCCATTAAATGAATAAATCATTTAAATAATAGTGCGATGTGTTTAGAAGTTTGATCATACTGACACTTCCATAACAACAAATTACTGCATAGTGAGTAAAACGTATTCACTGCCTATTATGATCATAATGTGAACGGTGATAAATTTATTATTTGAACAGACGTACTCCAGCAATGAAAGGAATCATAAAACAAACGACCTTGGAAACTATAACCAACGCTAAACGTTTTTGAAATTGTTGTAGCAAAACAAAAGATTCAAATAGTTTGATTGGGGAAAGAAGGTTTGAAGTATAAGTAAGTCCTATTCCAGTAAATTTCTGTGCATGTCCCAACCCTTCTTGAATTAGTCAGTTGAGGTTGCAGACACCACTTCTTCGAGGAGTAGATTCCAATATTGTATGCCTCAGTATGCGAACCAGTACTCAACAGCAATTTGATTTCTTCTTGGTTTATGAACTCTCCTGCTGTGTCATCTGAGGTATTACGACCTTGTTAGAAGGAAAAGGCAGAATAGATCAAGTCCGCAGTCATTATTTAAAATTTTAAAAATTGTAATTAAATTCCCTCACTGCCTAAGGTATGACAGTGAGAAGAGAATAAACGGTCTAGTCTTTCCTCGTATGATAAATTAGTCATGTCGAGAATCACACGTGTTACCTTCTTTTTAGAATTTTTGAGTCTCCTTTAACACAAGGACTGGCTGTCTGGATACAGTTTTCCAGTCTTGACGTCACCAGAGATGTATATAAGGGGATGAACATATCTATGGTGTCAATGTCCAGGTCTAACTACCCTGGACTTAACTCTGTTCATAGAAGACTTTCAGAAACTATTGTCAATAACCAACGCGAAAAACTAGAACACAAATAGGTGATTCAAGAATCCTATATTCTTGCGCCAATACAGAACCAACCACAAGGTTATTGTACACAAAATTTCTGATAGTTTTTCTCTGTCTTCTAACAAACAGCGAACGATAGAACGTGACTGCAGTTCGATGACTCCCGCCAAAATATGGAGTTGGGTTTCAGCAAACAACCATGAATTGATCGTTTATTCTTCAACTACTTTGACATATGGTTATTCTATCAAAGGCTCTGAGAATCGCACATAAGGACCTGAAACTACGTGCAGCCGCCGCATGACGATGTGCTGTAGTTTTTAAATCGTGGCTGACTACGACACCCAAGTCCAAGTGAGTCTGAACTGATGGAAGTGTTATTCCCTCTAGTTCGTAGGGTCTGATGCTTGCATGTTCGATGCACATGGTTGCACACTTCGCTACAATGATCGGGAGCATCCATTCTCTGAACCACTCTGAAAATTTGTTGAGGTCTTCTTAGAACGTGAGCGTATCACTGTTGCTCTTCAGCTCTCTCCAGTTTTTTAAGTCATCTGCGTATAGGACTATAGAGGAAGGGGTGAGCAGACATGACTCGTTGATAAACAAAATAAATAGAAGTGGTCAGAGTACCGTGTATTGTGGCACTGCGCTACGCACTGCTGACCAGGAGGGGAGTTTCGAGTTGATCCTAACCCGCTATGAAGAATTCCCTGATCCAGTGTAGTAATCTGTCCTTGATACCAAGACTTTCCAACTTCATAAGCAGTCTTTTGTGAGGAACTTTATCGAAGGCTTTGCTGAAGTCTATGAAGACGGAATTGACGGGTCTACTGTTGTCTCTTGATTTGATCCAGCTTACTCTTGCAGTGAGGATGTTTAACAGGCATGAAAGGTTCCTTTGGAAGCCATACAGTGCTCTGGATAACAAGATGTTGTTTTCCAGATATGCCATGATACTTTTACCGATAATTCTTTCTGCGGTTTTGATTAAAATGCTGTTGAAACTAATTGGCATGTAGTTTGAAGATCTTTTCTGTTATTAGGGGTTACTACGGCGTCTCCCCAGAAACGTGGTAACACTCCCTTCAGGAAAGATAGTTTGAAGATCGTGGTTAGTGGGCCGGCTATGTGAGCTGGTAGCTATTTGAGAAGCCTTGGGTGTAGATTATCAGGAGAAGTAGTGTGACATGTTTCTGATTTTTCTTGATCTTCTTCGACTGTTTCATTGTAAACAGTCAGGTTTGAGACACCATTGGCCGCCTTGTTCCTGAAGTTCATGTACGAGAAAATTTTCTTAGGTTTCGCCATTGCATTTTGAACTATATGTGCTTGAAACATCATCCCTGATTGTGGATTTCTGCAATAGCTTTATTCCTAGCGGTTTTTATAATTTCCTGGTTATAGGAGACCCAATTGTGGTGAGCAGATGCCAGTATTTATGTTTATGTCTGAGTAATTTACGGATCACTCGGTTTATCCAAAAGGCCAATGTTATCGACCCTTTGAGGCATACCAGTTACTTGGGCTTAAAGTTGTTTAAACTTGTTCCATTTGGCTTCTGTTTGGGACTCCGGGTGTGTGTACCAGATCGCCGAGTTGGCTGCTGGGACAATTGCTCTATATCAGGTTTCCAAACGCTTGGTAGAGCTGGTGTTTTGGCCAACGGTACTGCTGCTGTGAACTTGAAAGCAAGGCCAGCGCAATCACTTCTTCGTAAGGGAGGAAGATGTTTTACGAAGTCCACATCCTCACAATGGGAGAACATTATGTCCAGAGTTGAAGAGGGGTGCTGCGAGTCATAGAGCGTGGGCTTCATGACGTGTTGGATTAAGGCTAGCGAAATGCCGGATTCTAGAAGATTTTAATCGGTCTGGAGATGGCGACGTAAGGCTTGTCCAGTCAATTTTTGAGGCATTGAAGTCGCTGACTACAAAACTTCGACATTTCGACGTCCAGGAGCCTAGCCTCTTGATTAGGATGTCGTCTGCACTGCAGTCGGGACTTCGTTACATAACAGTGAGGTCAATATCTTGGCCTATGCATTTAAGTCACGCGTAGAAGTCCAATTGTCAACGTCAAGTATTACAGCGTAGAAGTCCGGACGACTCACTTTTGTGAGAGCTCCGATGATACGCAAGGTTAAGCATTACTTGAGTTAGAGGACAACGCCACCTCCTTTACAGTTTAGTCGGAGTTTGGCAGGTTAACTTCGTCATCAGTGACATCGGATGTGAACCATGTCCATGTGATGACAGTAACATCCAGATTGCTGGAGTCTGTCAGATTACCTAGCTCAGTCCGTTTGTTCATCCGGCTGCAAGCATTTGTGTTGCAAACTGTCAATCCAGTTTGGTGCTTCCGCGGCCTATCCACAGAGGTTTCGGGATCATCAGACTTCGAATTTCGACAACCTGAAAACCCTTAATCATAAGGTTATTTCCTCCGCTTCGGCATCGTTCGTCTAATTCTAGAGCCACAGAATGCCTTTTCACACGGTCTGCTAGGCATAAGTCGGCATGGATGAACATGCCTGATCCTTTAAGAATTTGATGGTCGCTTGGAATGGCATCTTTCTCTTCGCTGGAGTTTAATACGACTTTGAGAGGGCATACCAGCTGATTTGCTGTAGAGTCAGGCTTTTGGCCGATTCTATACAACCTGTGTATGGTTATGTCTGATACGGTTTTCGGTAGTAGCTTTTCTAAGGGGGGCTTGACCGAGTTAAGGATATGCTCGAACCCGATCTTGGGATCGGGAGCTAGTGATTCTTCCACTTTGTGGAGAATGAGCGGCCTGCCATAGAGATCAGGTCTGCTAGCCATGGCTTTCTTGCTCTACGGCGTAAGTTTCTTTCCGTCCTTCGTTAACAGTGTGGCTATTAATAATAATAATGTATATTTTCATATAAACATAAATTTACATGAAAATGCATGCCATTTTTACAGGAACGATCAAGTATGATATAATGTCAATCAGTAGATTGTCTACAAGTTAATAATGTTTGAACAGCTAAATATTTGATATATATAAATACACTCATTGTCTGAACCAGGCCGTATCATTATTGAATTGTACAGTAGTCCTCCAGGTTGCGCGGGAAAATCGACTTCGTTTCGTTTTCAACCCGTGTTTGTAGGCATACGATAACCAACCAATATTGAGGTAAGTACAACGTTCACAAGGGATAGTAAGCTGTTTTACAAAAGTAAAGGTGCTAAGGTGAATCATTAAAGTGTAATGAAATAGGTAAGTGCAATGTATCATTAATAGATGCATTCATAAAGGAAATACAATGGGAGACTATAATCCCTAAGCTGACAAAGTTCATTTGCAATGTATAATGCTACCCATATAGGTTTTACAATCATGATGTCCACTTTTGGTTTAATACAATTATCTACAAGCCGGTTTTTTTAATTTCATATCTTTTTGTGTATTTGGTGCACAACCGTACCCCGGAGAGAGCTATAAAATGTTAGGTTAAATGGAATATAATGAGCAAGTGAAGACATTATTAGAAAATGAATGAGATGAGACATTGTGAACTGATATTCGAAGATTCGACAAAGGGAAGCATGTTAATTTATAAGATGCCCCATGTTGTCCTTATGTCGCTTTTTGTGAGAGACCACATCAAGCCATTCATTGGCTTCCTCCTCATTAACTGTAGTCTCATATGTATGTTTGCCAACCGCTGTTGTGGGTGAGGCTTGATCTACTAGTCCGTGTGTGACTTAAGCTACGGGTTTTCGAGTTGATCTGTAAACATTTGGACAGTATAACAAAACGAAAGCCGAAATTAAGCAGGAGCGTGTAAAATTCGCTCCCTTTCCAAAGTTTTTAAACAATTTACTATAGCTTGATTCCACATAGTATTTTGGTGCAAGTATGAAATTTTCAGCAAGCAATATTGACATCCCAAATTTATCGGGTCGACCATTCATATCAGGTGCGCGTCGTCTGGGAATCGAACCCCAGACTATGTGCATGGTCAATGAGCGTCCTGACCGCTACCCTTATGCTTTCGGGGCAGTTAGTGTTTAATGGACTTCATATAATACTGCTGTGCTGACATATGTATGCAGAGATTCTGATTTCATGTAGTCTTGTTTCTTTGAGTTTGAGCAGTGAAATGGTGATATCAGAAGTCGTGGAATGCCATAGTGATAAAATCTTATCCAAAAGAAGTTAGACTACATCATTTTAACTGCTTTCCGATGGAATATTCCGATTTCAGTTCATTTAAGGAGTACGCCTGCGCCTTGAAGCAGTAAATTATCATCCAATCGGGTTGCATTTTCCTGTATTTTGTAAGCCACTCCCAGTTCTAGCTATATTATTGCTGTCTTTTCAATTAAATATTAGCTACAGTCAATCTCCTGTGGACGTAACCCAAGAGACCGACTTTTTTCATCACAAGTGATAACAAAATAAAGCAGTGTACAACCATGAATAAGTGTTGTATAACGTAAAACAGTGAGTGTACTAAAAAGACCCTTAGAATGCCCTTTTGAAGGTTGACGGTATTGACGTTCGCGAATTGTACGGAGTATACTAACGCAAGATCTTATACTGAAAACTTCTATAGAATTCGTTCCTCATGTACCAAAGACAAAGCAAAACGCCACAAATGATCGTCCAAAGTACGAGATATATTTCGGGACCAAAAATAGTAAACCATGATGAATGCTTAACTAGCTAGTGATCGTGCACGAACGTGACACGACGGAGTACCAAATGGCATGGATGCTTGACCAGAAGCCTTCAGCTAAATAAGTCGACCTAAACAGTGAGGGTCAGCATCCATTGTTCAGTGATGATTGCTGTGGTCAATAATTTTGGGGAATTATTTACTGCTACACCATAAAAAGCGTTCCCTTCATAGTCATAAATAATCTTATTCTAATTAAAATCACACACTAAATTTCATAATATTGTTCCTTTTCCTTCTTCTCACATTCCAGGTACAGTACTCCTTGTATGGTGTTTGCACCGTTGTCAGCATTCTAATTAACCCCACCTGAATAAATAACTTCTTAGTTCCATAACTGGTACAAGGCCACTGGTGGGGATAATAAGGATAGTCGATGCTCTAAGTGAGTGGCGACTATGATCATCAAAGTACCTCTATAATCCTGGAAGAACAAAAGGAAACAGACTGACAACTAAACAGCACGTTGTAACTACTGTTATAAGATAGTCCCTGCATCACCATGTGAAAAAGTAGCAGGTTTATCCCACACTAGCTCCACAACGCGAAAATTCCTTTAACTGGATGACAGTCCGAGGCCATATCTGTTCCTCTTCTTGACTTTGTGGCTGCGTCTTCACCTTCTTCAGCTGCAATGAAAGGGAGCCCCTCTAGTTTGTGGTATGTCTATCAGGCGAAATCCATGTTGCCGTGTGTAGATCCTTGCACTTGTACATGTTGCCTTCGATTACCAAGTCACTGTAGGGCACGGAAGTGTGTCAAGAGTTTTCCGCCCCCATTCATTTCGCCCAAAGCTTATTGACCTATGATGAGATCCATTTCTGTATTATTTGCTCCCAGTTTGGCATTCATATCGCCCATAGGGATTTTAATGTCACCACAAGGGGTGTTGTCCGTTGCTGCTTATAGTTGTCTGTGAAAATCTTCCTTTTCCTTTTGTTCCGCTATGTTTAAGGTGCGTGTCATTGGATTATTTTGACCTTAGTTGCGTTGACCCTAATGTTATGATGCTATATAAATTTAGTTCCCCCTACATTAGGTTTCTGGCCGGCTCCGTCGACATCGTTATAACCACCCCCTATGTGTTCGTGTTTGTCGTCTCTTTGACTGGAGTAGATTACTGACTCTCCAGTTGGCAATTCAGGTAATACACATCGATTGAATCTGCTCTCTCAGATAACCAGCACTGAGTTGCCACATATTCACATTTCTTTGGCTACATAGACAGCCTTCCCAGCCACATCTCCATTCTTATGTAATGTACCATGAAAATAAATTTATTTATTTATTATTCTTGTTTTCATCGAAAGAAGACACACTGGCTGACTGGTTTCCCGAAGGCTGACTTTCACAAGGCGTCTCATTGTTTCTTTCCGATTCCGGTGAAGAATAAGTTTTTTTACATTTTTGCAATTTTAATATTTCTATTGCGCTTTGAATTGGTTTTGTGGTGTAAGGTCACTACCCCCGCTCCTGACAGTCCCCCTTTTCCGGGACCTGGAACTGGTTAGAAAATAGCGAGCAAGTAGACTAGGCAAGTTTGACTTGATTGCAATTCTAATACTTATTTTAAAGTTTTAACCAACATCGTACTCACTGTAGTCTTTTCTACCATGTACTTATGTCCAGATGTTTATACACAGTATGTTGATTTGATCTTTATTACCTGCCCTTGTTCCTGCTAAGTTTCGAATTTTAGTGCTTCTCTTTGTAGTTGCCTGATGGTACTAATGATACTTTGTGCTAGGATGCGATCTTGTTTTAGTGAGTTGGGGTCATTGCTACCTTGAACTATCTGAGGAAATTCTTGTTGCGTGCTTTTTGTTGTAAGAGTTTCGATTCCACAATTTTGGGAATATTCCACTTGGATTTCAGACACTTTTGCGATTGAACATCGGCGACTAATTTTGTTCTGCGATACTCGTTTTGTACTTGTAAACTAATTTGATCTTACAGCCAATCAACTGCATTGTTGAGGTGAGTTTAGTTTTTGATATATTATGTTTGTGGAATAGTGCCTCATATTTTATTGCGAATAACTATCTTTTTTGATGTCTTCAGCTATGAAGTAAAACGCAAAGATCGAATTTCTGCGTTTGGACCATAACACGTGGGTTTTAGTCGTTACACTAAATATATATGTAGAGAACAAGATACCACACACTATCCATCATACATAAAAGGCAGATGCATAATATTATCATTGCAGGTTCTGTCAGAAAATTAGTTGTCCTAAATTATGTCCGTTTGTTATTCACAATCGAGAAAACAGTGAGAGAATATTGCGGAAACCATTAGTGGAAACACTGCGATAAGGAATTTAAACTTTGTGCTGAATGCTACTTTGTTTGTCACAGTATAAATGAGAGATCGAAAGCTAAACAAGTTATTTTGTTGAAATTAGTGTCTCCAAAAGTGATTTGGAATGCACATATATGTAGAATGGATAAAAATATCAAGAATAAAGTACACGAAATACTAGTGAGTATGTGAATGCTAAACAGCTTATCGTACAAAGCGGGATTGATTTCCTACTACATCCGCTAACTTCACAATGAATTGCGATAACTAGAAACGGTTTGATTCCGTATGGCAGTGAAACTGCTTTTTAGTAAGATACATGATTTGCCCTACCCACTTCGAGGTATTTTATGACAGCCCATGAGACATTACTTCCTATTGGCCACATAATCAGGTAACCAGTCAGCCATGAAAACGATAGGCTGCAGTGAGAGTATTATTCTGAGGAAATAAAAATGCAAAAGTATTTAACAAATGGGATCGTATTCAGCATAGTCTGTGATCAAACGACACTTGTTTATCTAGTATCTCAGTTTTGTTTCGGTGTTCAACAACGGCACAGGGCTCTTGATTATTTACATTATGGGTAAATTTTGTCTTGATAAAGTCTCACAGTGACGATACGGTAATGTCTACTGATGACGTTTCGAGCACAATTTATTGCTCAAAATCATATCAAGGTATTCACACGCCTTCCTAAATTCAATTATATAGTTCCGTTGTTTTTCACTCGATTTGATTGGTGGTAGTATTTCCCGTATTCCGGGTATGAGTGATGAATCATTCCTATTGCACGTGTTGTGTGTTAATGCATGCATTGCAATTGCTGAGCTTTTTTCTAAATTACTTATCTTCTCAGGTGGGGTCAACCATTCTTACTTTAGCCAAATTCTTATGTTCCGACAATCTGATTACCCCGATCTACTAGTTTGATGTATATAGTTGACGTAACTCACAGTCATTGCAGGGTATTTTGTAAATTACATTAATTTGTTTAATTGGGTCAACTGGGTCCTTTAACCTACAGAGCTTGTCCCTAAGTGAGTTTGCAGATTTAAATGCCACCCTAATTCCTGCTTTATTTAGAATCCTACGTGGGGTCTCAGATGTCGCCTCTTTATATGGTATAATTGTAGATGACTTACATTCTCTCATATCATCCACAGTTATACCATATAAAGAGGGGACATCTGAGACCCTACGTAGGATTCTAAATAAAGCAGGAATTAGGGTGGCATTCAAACCAACAAACCCACTCAGAGACAAGCTCTGTAGGCTAAAAGACCGGGTGGACCCAATTGAACAAATTAATGTAATTTACAAAATACCCTGCAATGACTGTGAGTTACGTCAACTATATACATCAAACTAGTAGATCGGGGTAATCAGATTGTCGGAACATAAGAATTTGGCTAAAGTAAGAATGGTTGACCCCACCTGAGAAGATAAGTAATTTAGAAAAAAGCTCAGCAATTGCAATGCATGCATTAACACACAACACGTGCAATAGGAATGATTCATCACTCATACCCGGAATACGGGAAATACTACCACCAATCAAATCGAGTGAAAAACAACGGAACTATATAATTGAATTTAGGAAGGCGTGTGAATACCTTGATATGATTTTGAGCAATAAATTGTGCTCGAAACGTCATCAGTAGACATTACCGTATCGTCACTGTGAGACTTTGTCAAAACAAAATTCACCCATAATGCTGTTGTTCTTATTATTATTTATTCTATATCACACATGTTTCCATGTACCTGCATATATTAACAACTTTCATCATAGCACTTTGCATGTTTTCTGCCTTTTTTCCCCACGTTTCTCTTCCTATTTGTCGTATAGCACAAACTTATGACTTTACATGCGACCAGATATATTCAGCAAAACAAAAATCACCAGTCTATTTACTGTGTTCTAGCCTTACGAGTGTCTGTAGTACAGCAACTTATTTTTCACGATCCTATTAGGTGTGCAACGGAGAATACTGCAATGGGTTAAGAACTACCACCAATATTGAGACTAACGTTCCGAAGCTTTTCATAAGGACAGGCGACTGTCTTAAGTTACGTGTATCTTGATTTCCTCTAAATTGTGTTATCTGCAACCTTTTATATAACCTCTGCTTAATCCCTAGTATTTTGACAATTACATGATTTTAGATTTGGATGAAAAATACACTTATAGACGGATATCTCTGTTATTTGAGAAGGCAAGCAAAATATTCCTTGATAAGCCACTTAATACACGACTTCACCAGACATTGATTTCGCCCTGACATCGACAGATTGGGCGAGCTATTCTGATACTTAGGGAACTATTTGCTAACGTCCACAAGCATGAAATAACTGATCAGTAGTCCGTTAGTATTCCGAACTAAACCCAGACATCTTGACGAAAAGGGAAAAATGATTACTTTTAAACATTACATGGTTAGTGAATTTGAATAAAGCAAGAACTTGAAATGTGCCACGATACTCTGAGATCATGTTTTTATGTTTATTATTTCTTGGATTATTCTCAAAAGGTTACAAAATTATAAAATGAATTCAAGATGGGAATATGTCTTTGACGATCACAATGAGTAATTAATTGTAACAGAGCTCATAACCCAGATTATCCCGGCACGTTTTTCGTTCTTGCTATATTAGCTGGTTAATCAACGAGCTTTGCCATAATAACTCCGAAGCATTTAACATTCTGATGTATTAGTTAGGCATTATACCAATGTTTTGTACAGCTTGTTATCCTGCGGGAACCGTACTTTTTCACTCCTTAGTAATCCACCAGGTTTAATTAAACTGAGGTGCACTAGAATTTACTCGACCAGTACCTTACCAAACCTACTAGTATACGCGGCAAGAGGCACAATCAGGAAACAGGCTCAGGAAGGTGCTATAAAAAGCAGTCATTTGATGGGAAGGTGGCCAACGCTATTCTGCAGAAATGTTCGGCGAATTGTCCTGTTAGTGCCGACAAAGTTGAGGACATTCAGGCATTTCCAGTATTAGGCACAAAAGAAGACCAAAATACAAAAGTGCCCTACTCAGATGAACAAAAATAAGAATGGGACCAAACAGTCATTAGAAATTAAAAAAATTACGATCGTGAAGTATCGTAAATTAATACTTTTTCAAATGTTTAAATTGTTCGATCAATGTGCAAGAGGTCACAACAGGTTCTCATAAATATTAAATTGCAAATCCTTCAGTAAGGTGACCATAAATGTTGAGCTCCAACCCAGACTTCGTTCTGTTTCTTGCTGATAGTTATGATCAACCAGTGGGCAGCGCATACTTGGGTAGGGGCAATACCGTCACGTGATTGAACGCTATTTAAGGAAGAGGAGAACGTCCTTGGAAGCTGCAAAATCGTATCAAATACAATTACGGACAATACACCATCAAAAGTGAATTTACAAGACATATACAAGAAAGAGGTGGAGACTTCTTGGAATGGTAGTTTAAATTTGCAATGTTCAATGCCAACCATATTGGTCTAAGCACGGAGACTATGACGTTTTCGATGAAAATATAGCTTTGTTCAAACATTCGTGTTGTTGTGTTTTCAATCAAAGCAACCAGACTTAGAGCGAGCAACAAATATGAACAAAGAGCGAGTTTTAGCTTCAATAAATGCCTAGGTAGTTAAGATCAGACTGAGTATAACAGTGCGTAAATAAAAAGATTATTGTGAGGTAAGTAAGTAAGGTAGAAAACCTAACTTCTCTCTAGAAATCACGCCTCACAGGCGAAAACATTGAGAAGGATTTGAACGCCATTCTTTCGACTTACACCTTCCCTTTACCTATCTTAAACAGCTAGTTAAGTATATGATTAGCGAAAAATCAGTCCCGTATGACGATTTAGTCTGAAATTCCCTTTCTAACTCATGCTATGGCTACTAGAGCAGTCTCGTGGAGCACTAAAGAAGGTTCTGTAAGAACCAGCTAGCCAGATGAGATAAATAGCGGCGCACCATAAATCACCTCCTGCCATCCCAACAGAAGTTGGAAGGACTTACAAAGGGTGTAAACCAGTGCTGAACTCCTTTCGAACACGGAGATTTCTAATGTTGGTGAATAACAAATGAGCAACATATAGTTCGTTTACTCAAACGGATCTCCAGTTTCGTGGGAGGCGACGATGGAAACCTCAGTCTAGTCTTTCGCCATTTTGGCAGAAGACATGGGCGAGACGGTCAGAAGTATCACTTTGAACTATACTGATGCTTATCTACAGGCTGTGTGCCGTAGTGGCCTATAATTTCCGGTCCGCTGTCAGTAGAGTAATAATCAGTCTTCAAATCACCAGTCTGACGTTTTATATTCTCAAGCAAGTTACTGCGTATAATATTCTAGGTTGCAACAATTGCTCTTCTGACAGCTCCACCAGCGTCAGATTCTGTGGGTCGAAAGTCTTTAAACCTTGAAAAATTACAGTCAAAAAATTTAGCCTGAATATTCAGGGTGAATCACTAGTAGAAATATATACAAAAAGAATCAGAATTAAGGCCAGAAACAACACCTGTGAACGTATTTTTTTAGTAATAATTTGCTTTATTCCAGAAACAATACTAGTGGTACAGTTTGGAATTTTCAGCACATGCTGAAAACTCCATACTTGTACCAAAAATACGGTGTCGAATCAAGCTATAATCAAAATGATAAAATAATAAATAAATATCTACAATATTTGCATCTAATTTTACAAACATTAAAGGAGTATCACAAAAAATAAATACAAAAACAAAAACAACATATAAAACACAAAAATAATAATAATAAAATGCGAAAAAATACCAAGAAGTAGAAAGGAATTTAAACAGCATTTAATAATAAATCAGTACTGAGTAGTGGAAGCTATGATGTCATTATGCATGGTGACAGTAAAGCTGTAGTCATACAAGAGGTTATGAAATGATATTTAAGAATGTTTGTCGCTAAGATGATCAGTTAATTTGGTTGAAACAACTCTAAACAATCTAAAATAACATTTCAGGGTTGTTGTTTTGTTTTTTATTGTCAGGTCTAATGCAGTGTTTGTAGTAGTAGTGTGAGTTATCCTGCATAATACAAAATTTCTTAAGGTGGTGACTGTGGCGTTCACAACCAGTGACTGTCAGTTAATATAGCCGAAAAGTATAGAAAATAAGAAAAAACAACCACAAAACTAATAATTACATGATGGTTAGTGACAGGACAATTTTGTAATACTCATAGTGCTAATATAGTCGAAACCAGTAGGTACACAAAAGAAGGAATATAGTAAGGTACAAAAAATAAGCCAATGCTAAAAATTTAGGTAGCTAAGTATGTTTAAGAAGGAGTTCACTATAGAATACAAATTAAGTGAGAAATAAAAGAGCCTAAAATTATGTTGTTGATAACAAGGCAAGTCATAGGTTTCACGCTTAACATTGTCTCTGTCGCTTAGAACACTGGTCGAATATGGTACCATTGAGTTCCTGTACTTGGTTGTACGAGCATAGGTTATTCTATACTGATTTCTGGTTCTACTTGATGAGATACAAGGCGAGAGTTTGGAATAGAGGGGGTGTTGGGGGTCGGAGAGTATGGTTTTTGACCATTTTTCGCATATATATATTTTATTCGTGTTTATGCAGGAACATACCGATTGTACAGGTATGGATAAGTTATTATATAAATTACACATGTTTCGATGTATGCTGAATTTACAGTTTGTTTGTTCTTTCTGACATTACAGTCAGTCGGAACAGTCTGCAAAATATTCTGTCTGTGTAACACATAAAGAGATATAGAAATATTGTCTTCGCATTAACAAAAAACCCAGACTTCAGATGAATGTAATACAAATATCTGGGAAAAATAAAGCTTGAAGTCAATTCTCCTATATAACTTTGTTGTGAACAGCATCCTTCAGATAAAGTTTGTTGATGTATTATTTTGAGTCAATAATGTATTTATTCCATTTTTATCAGCAGTCTAATCGTAGTTTTATAATAGGAAAGAAATTTGATCTTTTATACGAAAATTAGATAAGGTCATGTTAGATTGTTTTACTGCATCAAATGGGGTCAATTCTAGAACTATCCATTTGCGCCATTTGCGTCAGCATGGCAGACTGTACATGTAAGTTGAGTAATACATTGAAAACTGCTTGAAAACCAGTTGTTTCTTTATATCAGATCAAGAATACTCCTTGTACAGAATGTTAGCCAGCGTTTTCAAGTGGTTGCATCGGATCTTTCATGGAATTTGAGTTTGAACTTACTTAAATGGTCATTTCAGTTTAGATGTTGGGTTGTTCGACCTCGACCAAGAGTTATATAGAAGAGTAATCTCAGCAGCAGAATAGCAAAAATATAAAGTATGTAAAAATGAAGAGAACGTTAATGTTTTATAAATGTTTATAAATGTATATCATTGTATAGTAAACACTACCTATAATCTAGTTGTTCTTTCATGTATTTTTGCGAAGTCTTAAAGTTTATTTAGTGTCATAATATTTAGTAATGAGTCTAGGCGTTATAGTGTTCTAATAGCTCATGCGTTTTAGAAATAAGTGGTGCGGTGTGTATTCAGATTCCTATCAACTAAAGCAGTGACGAGCTGACTGAGATTTACACCACTAGTCCTACTGACTACCTTCAACATCCTTCTCAGGATGGTATAGTCCTTTTTCAGTAGACCAGGAAAGACTAACGGGGAGCAGTAAAGTAAAATAGGTAAGATACAAGAGTTGACAAATTGTCAAAGTAGAGATTGGGTGATTCCAGATTGGCTAAGTTTCTTAATGTAGTAGGTTAGACAGAACACTTTCTTAGAAATCGGTAGTATTTGAGATGTCCAAGTAAGGTAGGAAGATATAACTAGACCGGGGTATTTTGCACTAGACTTAGTTTCAATTTTAGTCCCCTCAATGAAACAGTCTTCATGAGAACTTACTAGTGTTTCTAGATCTCGTTTATGCCTAAAGGAGAATTAAATAGTCTGGCATTTTGAGGGATTCAGCATGAGGCCATTTAGTTTAGACCACTGACTGATATTCGACAGGAAGCTATTTAATTTGAAGCAGTCTGACTGAGACTTAATAGGAAGTGAAACAGTCAGGTCATCTGCATATTTGACGAAGTTGATTTTGTCTAAAAGAGGTAAGTAATGTAGGAAGAAGGAAAAGGGGAACAGAGAGAGAACAGCACCCTGAGGAACTCCAGCTTCAGTAAGAAAAGGAGAGGAAGATACACCATTGTATACCATGTACTGCATCCTATTAGAGAAGTAAGAGTGCAGTCAGTTGATAGCCCAGGGCTCAGTTTGTGTAAGGCTAAGCTTGTTTAACAATAGGCCTCTAGGTACAGAGTCAAAAGTAGATGTATTATCAAGGAACGTCCAACGAACATACTTGGCCACTTTGTCTAAGGAGAATACAATGTTGTGATGAAACACAGCAGCAGCGTCTAAAGTACTTCTACCCTGTTTGTAAGCATACTGCTTTGGATCGTTTGAGAAGCTTAGGAAGGAATAAGTCTTAGTAACAATAATTTCTCCATTGGTTTCAAAAAAGGAAAGGTAATAGCCATAGGTCTAAACCTAACACTATTTCCAGAACCTGACTTGGGTACAGGGATGATTTTAATATCTTTCCACAGAGAAGGTACAACATTATTGGAAAAAGAGGTATTGAAAATGTTTGTAAGTGGGTTACTTAAAATATCAGCACATTTCCTTAGGACAATGGCAGGTATACCATCGGGGCCTAGACTCTGTGAAGGTTTAAAACATTTAAGAATATCAGAAGTTTGAAAACTATGAAAGTCACTGGTCATGTTATTTGTTACATTGATGCTAAAAGGTACATTAGTAGGGCGGATAGAAGATTTATTAAGAGTATTTACATCAATAGAGGGGGCACAAGTACTATGCTTACCACAACCTCTAATTTTTCTGAAAAGCTTCCACATGTTTCCTGGAGTTTTACATGACAAAATTCTTTGATTATAAATATTGTTTAGCCTCTTGATTTCAGATTTAATTTAATAATAATACATATTTCACATAAATTAAGCATTTACATGATTGACATACCGTTTGTACAGGCATGATCATATTTGAGTAGTGCGATTTGAAATGGAACACTATTTTATGACATTAAAATTTGGAAGGATGGAAAAAACCCCTAGAAACTCTATTAGAATAGATTACAATATATTGGTTCAAGTCCAAATTATAATCTATAATGTAGTTATAGTCAGTCAAATTCATGCGGGAATTACGAAATGTTGTGTTAATGGAAAGTAAGAAGAGAGGTGGTATACAGGTGCTAGAGTAAGACATACATTTTATCAATTAATAAGAGTTCAAAAATTTATAAAACTCCACAGTAGAGGGTTTTTTAGCATTATTTTGGTATTAACAGATACAAGGGACCAACTTTGCCATGATAAACAGAATTCAGAATGGAATTTGTTCCGTTGTTCGTCGTATATGCCAACAATATTCTGAATAACGCTCAAGTAATACAAACGTAGAAAGCAGCATTACCATTCACTTGCCGTGCTTCAATGTAATACCTTCGAGAAGAGAAGAAAGAAGAAAACGGAAAGAGAGGTGCAGAGGCAGCTAGCAAATAATAATAATTTAAGCAAACAGTATGCGATAACTGCATGGTTTATTCCCCTTTTTTTACTAAGAATTCAGAGTCATTGAGTTTTATAGTGTTACATACTAACAGTTAGTTCAAGTTTATGGTAGTAAACAACAAAAAAAATAAAGAATAGCAAATTTAAAAAATATAAGGGCAAAACGAATAATGATTTTCACACCTATATAGGGTAATGGGAATAGAAATCGGAGAAGTTAAATCCAAACGCCAAATTACATGAAATATGTAGAAGAAAAATAAGTATGATAATACTTATTTGTGCTGTTGTTCTGATTTATACAGTGAGATGTCCTCCTGAAGTAGAGAAACCGACCATGAGCTTGTTTTCAAAGAGTTTATACACAAGCTTTGGCATACAGGCAGCTTTTATTTCATTTTTTGTTGAAGTTATTCAAACTCAGGAGCCTTAGCAATAGAGCGCATTCCCACAGATAAGTGTGGTTCCCTTAAATCCCCACTATCATATCCTCTGAATAGCAGTCACCACCCTCCCGTGGATGTTTATCCTCCTAAGACCAGACTTATCCTTAGTCTTGTACAGTCTCTCTTTTTCCCATCGACGCTTTTTGAGATGAGGGGAAGAGAAACGGTCCATTCTTTTGAAAAGTATTTGTTTTGGATAGTCAGTCAGATTGGAAATAGTATCATCTAGTGTGTGTTCATTGGAAAGTTCCCAGTTTGTGTCATTTAACATACGTCTTAGTTTGAGCATATTTTCTTGTGTGATATATATTTTTTGTGTTCTTCTTGACAGATTTGAGAGGATATTAGAGTGAGATCTGCTATATATCTTAAGGAATATCTGAATAATACAATGATCAGAGTTCATTGTAGGAGCACGTCTGCGTGCTTCGTATATTTTCGCATTATTAATAAGTACTAGATCCAGTGTTTTATCAAGTCGAGTTGGGAATTTAACAATACTGACATGACCTAATGATTCAAGAAAAGAACAATCGCAGGTATTGAAATCTCCTGTGACAACTGATAAAGAGTTTTCGAGATGTGTAACAGCGAATGCTGTGAATTCATCGGCAAAATCACATAGATCCGAGGCGGAACAGCCAGGAGTAACATGAATAATAATAATATGTTCTCATTTTGAGATGAAGAAGTATTTAAACTTGGATAAGTGTTTCGGACGACATTTGACTGTTATAGAATCAATAAAGGCACTAGAGAAAGAAAAACATACATTATTTGAAGTTGACCACTGAGAATGAATGAAAGTTGCACCTCCACCTCTTTTCTTTCTGGAGCATAGTCGATCTTGTCTAAACAATGTAAAACCATTTAGAGAAACCAGGTTGTCATCATAAAGATCATGGAGCCATATTTCTCGTAATGCAGCTATCGCCGTATTGTGATAAGTATCAGATGATAAGAGAGACTGGAGATGCATAATTTTGTTGAGAAGTGAACGGCAGTTTGAACTGACAATAACAGGAATAGTAGTGTGATATAAATGCGTCCGTTACCACCAGTCACCTTGGAACTGTTGGTGGGCTAAGCATACCGAAAGCTTTCCATGCAGCGTGATGGCGCTTCAAAACTTAGGACAGACAGATCTGACAGAAGACAGTTTGTTGTTATGTTGGGAGTGTTCACTTGAGGAGACTAGCTGCCTACTAACTATCCATTGGACTACAACCAGTGAGGACGTCTCCACCACAGAGTAGAATTAAAATCCAGAAGGCGGGATTATGTAGGCTTTACGAGGGTAATGTGCGAACTACTAGGGAACCCCTACTACTCAGAATCACCGTAAGTTTAACCAGTTAAGCTAAGAAGTCCTATGGTTATCTGAAATGCTAGCTATTAACCTATCGTCAGACAAAAAACGGGGATGGCTTAGAAGGGCATATGTGAGGTTACTCCCAAGCCTCAAGACGCAGTCAAACCCACAAATCTGGCCGTACATGACGCCTTAGAATTGACAACATTAGGTGCGAGTGGGAAGTACCCTCTTGGCATGCATCACTGAAACATGGAAGTATTCTTGCGATATCTAGATACTGAGAGACATTCTTCAAGCATGGTACGCGGTTAACGACCAAATGTGAGATGGCATACGATACACCGCAGCGAAAGTAGAGAAACGTTACATTCTGTGTAGTTGTAAGGTAACGGGAATTTGGTCTTAAGGAAAACCGAGTACCATCCCTATACAGTGCGGGGCTGTATACAGCGGCTAAACTGATATTACTATTAAAAACTACATAGAAGGTGCGGCTTAAGCCACCATAACAATATACTGCTCACTTAGACATTAGAGATAGTAAAACTGAAGCATTTAATTCTCCCGGGACAAACAAATGTATAGCAACCACTGGAAGTTCCAAATTTCAGTTCACTTTCCCCCCCTAAAAAGAGAAAAGAAACTCTTTGAAAGAATGTATAGCTCGACACGAGACCTATTACACGAAGGAAACAGCAGTACTTCGTAGGATGGTTTTAAATGAATCGCCCACCAAATGGCAGCGAAATTGATGAGGGTTAACTTACTTTCACGTAGGGTTTTCTACCAATGAAGTTCTCTGCCCGCCAGTGTGGCGGCCATTCCATCAGCAGACAGCTACTGAAGAAAACTAGGCCACATAAAAACGATGGGATTGCGAGCTTTCATGGTAGAAGTAGTCTATTAGTAGCCTACATCACAAATACTGCACTTATTTCTACAAATCCCAATATTTAAAACCATTTTACTTCATATAGGCCCGTCTTTCCCACCTATTTCTACTGTATGTACATGTGCTCACACTGCTTAACACGTTTCACAATAAATTCTTTTGCCTTACCACCCATTTGTTTAGCATACCCACTCTCCTGATTCCCGCTGAACTCTTGTATCACTGATTTTTCTAGAGTGTTTGTTGATCCAGCCGTAAGACTGTCAGGCAGAAAATTTTTGCCAGCACCTGTGTTTACACTGCATTTGTACAAAATATGTTTCTTCCAAATGAAACTTATGGACTTATTGCGTTCAGCAGATCTACATAGATTATACTGAAGTCTGCCAGAGATCCAGAACCGAGCACCAAAACATCATCTTAAGTTTATAAAAACTATAGATATATATAAATTTAATCCTAACTCTAACGACCTATTAGCACATTTTCCAGACAGTATTTACAAACGTCATCTGAGTGAAGTTTGCTGCTTAATTGGTGAATAGCTTTAATATTTCAGCTATCAAAATGACAGCCAACGACTAGCATGCGTTCAAGGTCATTGGAACGTTCTCACTCCTGGGACGCCATTGTTGAACTTCGCCGGCGGAAACCATATTCATGAATAAGAGGAAAATGCTTAAAACATAGTAAATCTGTGTAATTGCAAAATTATATTTGTTTTAGTGAGGTCATAGTTTGAAGGTCTGAAACAGTTGGTTATAAGCCTTACAGGGTCGCGCTTGGTTGACCCGCGCAATTCAGAAGTAGGTGTTGTTACGGTGAGGTTGGCACGCTACCAATAACGTGGGCCGTAGTTGTGACCGACACGAGACACCTCAAAGAGCCACCACCCACTCTTAAAAGTCAGAATAGTTTCCCTGTGTCAGGGCTGCCACTGCTAGTCAGCAACAGCGATCATGAACTTAGAAAGTTTCGAATGCAGTTCATCTCAGCTGTTTCTTACCACGGGATTAATATACGCAGACGATGTTACTTTGACTAGTTATGCATTTCGCGACTCGATCTTTGGGAGGGGGGTCACCAGTCAATGCACTCACCGATAACTGGAGGAACCGACGACAGCATGTTCGCCCATGTTCATTACTTCCTGAGCGGCCAGCAACAACTTGGCGAGAGAAAGAGCTGCTGATTACCTACACACATCTGTGCACACCTTACCAGGGAGCTTCTTTCTCACAACTTGAGATGTCACTTTTGCGATGTGTCTGAAGCTCTGGAGGTAGTTAAGAGATTCGAAACTGTCGACTGCCAGCTTAACATGCTGTACTTGGAAACTGCAGACTAAAGACACTCGTTAACACTATTCGGCAATGCTTTTGGGACGTGCCAGCTGTTGAAAACTTCACAGCGCCTCCCCAACACTCAAATCCGAACATTCCTAGCAAAAGATGTAGTCAATGCGGGAAGTTTGGTCGAAAAGCTTGGCGATGTGAACATTACAAAAGAACATCAGGTAAGTCAGCTCCTAAGGTGTCGCCTTTTACTTATTGTTTGAAATCCCCACTTATGCTTGAAGGGTTAGTAAACAGTGTGAATGTGTCGTTTCTGGTTGTCACAGGGGCATTATCCTCTCACCTTCACGGGGTACTTACAACCCCTGGGAGCAGGCCCTAGGCTGCGTTCCAGAATACGGGAACTAATTGCAGAGAATGGTGCCACTATTATGGCAAGATAGTTCACTTCACCTGTGTGTGGATTATCGTCGACTGAAGAACGTAGATAGCACGTTATGGATACCCCTACCCCAGCCTTACACTCTGATCAAGGAGGGGCATAAGGAAATCAACTGGTAGCCCAGGTTTGTTCTATTTTGGGAATTCGAAAGATGTACACCATCCAGTATCATCCACAGGATAATGACTTGATAGTGTACAAATCGAACGATTAAAGCAGTCGTACTTTTACCAGTCGCATTTCAACCTATTGCTGGGACGAAGCTCTGCCATAATGCTTACTAGCGTACCGGGTATCCACGCTTTCTTCGGGTGGTTTCTCCGGCTTATCCTTTCGGTCATGAGTTACGCTTAACTCAAACACCATTTCTCCCCTGTGAGACTGTGGACTACACTCCACTCCCACGGAAGCTTCGGGAGGGTATAGCAGCTGCATATAACATAACAGGTGGGCATGCACAATTTGCGAATAATCATTAGGAAAACAACCATGATTGGTTGGCCTACGGAAATACCTGAGACCGTGTTTGGCTACACTGACTGCATGTCAGTCCAGTAAGTTCACTTCCCTATCTCAGGGACTTTACGGAGTCATCTGCAAACGTTCGCCTGTGACTTTCATTGTACGACACCTGCACATGTCAGAAGAAGTCCTGATGGTGCATTATAACCAGTTCAGACATGCTCATTACCCCATTCCCACTACCTCTGACACCCGCTGGTGACTGTCGAGTATGAAGTCCCAGCAGGTGAAGGACTGGTTTATCTGATTAAGCGTACAGTCGCTGTCACCGCCTTATTTTGCGAAACTGATATGTTAACCTCATGACTGTGATACTTTTTCTCTGTTTTGTAGATATGGGCCATGTGAACGCAGTGGACCGATTGTCGAACAATATGAGTGGAATAAACATAAGTCACTGGACATTGGACTTGTACTTTGACCATGTGCGCCTAAATCTGTACATTTTGTTGTAATAATATACTTCTGCATCGTTCTCGGGCTTTGTGTTCTCCCTTGTGTGCATCAGTGATTCTTGTCGATTTGTTTGTCAAGTGTATTCTTTCCTGTTTCATGGGTGAAGCTGCCCTAATCATTACTATAGTGTGAACTGGTGGTTTTCATTTTTTAACAATTTTCGTGACCGCAACTGCTAATCATACACTTGACATACAAGGACATGGCAGAAGCGTTTGAATACCATGAATATATTGCGTAGCTGTTGAGTACTGGTCCTTCAATCAGGTAATTAATTCTTAGAACCAACGCTCAAAAGTAGTGAGAGGAAGAGAAATATATGCTAGCACCGAAAAAGATGAACAATCTCAAAGTTCTAACGATTGGTTTTTATCTCCAATCAGAAATGTGAATCTGTAACGAGTCGAACTGGGTATGTAGACGAATTTCCTATGTAAACTTCAAACAAATAGTCTGCACATTATGATTTCTGTATAAGCCTATTGAAACAAGTTGGTGTGAGCAATGCGGGAAAATATTACTATGTACCTAAAATTATCACTTTCGTAGTATGTCAGCACTGTCTAACCATAGAAAATCCATTGTTGCCACATTGGTGTAAACGTGAATGTCCAACCGAGTAATTCAACTGAGCCTCTCGAGGTGCTTTGGTGGTTTCATTAAATCCTCAGGATAATTAGTGTATCTTTCGCCAGATTCTTTTACTTTGAATACTGTTTAGAAAAAGATTTGATGGCTCGTCACAGCCATCAGAGGACATTTTTAACTACTCCAGAAGGTAAAAGCGAGCTAGACTTTCTCATTTTTAAAGTAGTGTACAGTTTCACAGTGTAAAATCTCGAATTAGGATTAATTTTGTCTATGTGTTTGATTGTATTTCTTCGAGGATAAAAATTGTTCTTGATTAGATTCTGAAATGCTTCCCTACCAAGGGATATATATATCCACTTATGTATGTATGTATATTTGTATGGTCGGTTCAATGAAACGGTGGTAGTATCCTGTAATTTTTCTGCTTTCTCTTTTGATATTTGTCTTACGAATAATGAAAATCTCTGTTGTTCTTTGCACTTCAATTAAAGGTCCAAAATTACTTCCAAATTTTGATAAGTTCATCTGTCTACTAAGAACTTTATCAACATATCTGGTGAGGAAAATGTTTACGCAACTATGGATGAGTCCAAAAATCGAGCATCGGTTCAAAACTGAAGCATGTATAAGAGCGTTAAACAATGCATATAAATGGATTTCTGTTGACATTCTAGTTGGATTATGCATAATTATAGAATTGTAAGTTTTGATTATTCTTATAGTTGGTAATTTCACTAGTTATATTCAACCATTTTTTCGACTGTTTTCTCTTCCTGTTGGTTGGTTGTACATATACGAAAAGTTAGGTATGTTTATATTATTTAGTTAATATCGTTGTTTGTAGTATTGTCATGCTTCACTCTACTTGTTGCCTGCATCTTATATCATCTGTCCGTGATAATCAATTCAACTATAACTCAAAAGGTGAAAAATGGAAGTTATTCACAAAGTAAGTTTCAATTCATGCCTAATACTTTCAGATGAGTCAGTCTCAAAGTCGCCGTCATCACCGCTGAATAGAAATTTCATTGGTCCTTCTATGTTCTGCTCACGCTTACTGAAAAGCCCTTCAGGTGTTGTTTCTTGTGGTGCTACTTTTGGCACCTCATCATTTGAAGTCTCTGGTGGTGGTGGTGGTGGATCTCCTGCTAGGTCTTCCATGGGTTATATGGATGTTGGTGTTCCACAGTCGTTAGGAGATACTCAATCTATCTGGAAGCAATCAGGTGTTGCACCAGTTTTATCTAGCCACAATCTCTCCCACAGTAGTTTGTCACAGACACACTATGGATCGTTTCGTACACCAAGCAGTTCAAGTGGTCATGAGAATCGTAAGTTATCAGTTTTTTTGGAAAATGTATTTTTCTTCATTTAGTCGTCTTTTTTCATCATATATGTATATATATGTACTAGTCAAATATTTTCCAGCTATGTATAATTAATAAGAAAGGTGTTGTCATGAAGACGTGTCGGAGGTTCAGTGGTAGGACACTGGCTAACCAAGCAAGTGGTCCGGACTTCAACCTCCGACTGACACTCTCCTTTACCTCACTTAGCCGGTAGCAAAACCTGGTAAGGAGGAAAGGTTGGGAGTGAGGCTAGCAACCTCACTGCTACTGAAACTTCAAGCCTTTAGCTTGAAGCCCTATGTTCCACTCGGAATAAGATAATGCTGCTGCTGCTGCTGGATTCAACATAGAACTTGGCACCGAAGTGCAGCAGTTCGAGTTGCCACGTTCCGAAGAGCACACAGAGGTAGACAAGAAGATGAGTAAAGAGAATCAATAGAGTTTTGACAGGTATAACAGTGAAACAGAATAGGTAATGGTAGAAAGGAATATGAAAGGTTAAAGAGACTGAATACATCTGCGCCACCGACAACGATTTTGAGCCATATCACCTAGTGTCTCCAGCCATTGATTCTTAGAGTCCCGAGGGCAGGCCCCAACCCGGAAGTCTACATCTCCTTGCCTGACTCAGTTTAACTGTCAGGGATTTCATGGATTGATGCCATGTTTTTTGTTTGGCCACCACTTACTCTTTTCGAACCTGCACCTACCTATATCAGCTAGTAATGGCCGTCCGTCGGGGGAGGCGATGGTTAGGCATGCGCAGCACGTGACCTAGCCATCTCAATCTATGTAACTTTATAGCCTCATCGATTGATTTTCCGTCTTTGCCCAACACTGTACGCCTAACGTCAACATTACTTACCTTATTATACTACCTAACGCGAGAGAGATCGTAAACGTCTGTGGTCAAAAACAGACAATCTCTTCATGTCTTCCGCTCTCAATGGCCACGTCTCACCGCCATAGAGAAGGACGGAGCGAACTGCTGAGCAGTACACACGTCCCTTGGTTGATAGTCGGATGTCACGCCTACGCTAGAGACGGTGTAAGTTAGCGAAAGCAGCCCGAGCTTTTTGGATCCGTGCTGAGATTTCGTCACCAATCAATCCGTTGGTGCTCCTTTACCTCACTTAACCAGTAGCAAAACCTGGTAAAGAGGAAAGGTTGGGAGTGAGGCTAGCAACCTCATCCCGTAAAAATAAAACTACTGCTACTGAAACTTCAAGCCTCTAGCTTGAGGAATAAGATAATAAAAATAATGTCATGTGAACGTGAAGTAATATGATTTTGTTCGGACTACCTCTTATTCGTGGCTAGTCCCAACTTTAAAAACAGAGTTAACCAATATCTCTCTTGGTGGATACTGAAATTAAATCAGTATGGTGGTGATAATTACCTGGACGACTGCATATAATGACGGCTAACAAAAACATAAAAGGAAATATGAATCAGCCCGTCAGCCACGTAGACATATTGAGAACACAATCCTTAGGAAAAATCTTGGTAAGACAGTTCTCAGAAAAGATGGAACTGTAATGACTGTAAGAAAAACAGTTACAATGTTCAGCACAACATTATGAACCATTTCTACTGGTATTTTTCTACTGTGCTACAATTATTCACCGTCCACCGCCTAGGTGAATTCAGCTATCAGTCTACAAGAGCTCTATTAAACTTTGGATGGCCAACTCTTTTCTCATTCGAGTTCTACTCAATGGTCTTGTGCTTCACTGGAAATCACAAGTTGTCGTCTAACTTGCTTATAGTATCCTCCGTGTACATAGTCGACTCTCTTGGCCCGATTTTGCAGGCATTTAAAATCGCTTGCTTAATATGTATTGAAGGATTAGTTAAATTATAAGAAAAAGAAAGGTAAACAGCGAGGAAAATATTCTTTTCGATGACCCACTTTCAAAAGCTGTACAATCGTATTTATATTTAAAAAAGAATTCTTAAGACTGATGTAATCTAGAACGGAATGACCAATCAGAGGGCAGAAGTTGGGACGTCGCAATAAAGGCGTAAAATGACTGATCAATAAAATGTTGCAAAATCATGGTAAGAGCATTACTCTGGCTATCGTAGAGCGGCGAGTGAATTTATGTAGTGCTTTTGAACACCGAGGTTCGGTTTGAAATCCTCAATAGCCAATGATTCAGCTGTGCAAAAATGGTGTATTCAGAGTCCTTTCGTGAAATATTGAGAAACTATGTGTAGCACTGTCAAGTAGTCATGCGCTGGTGCCCGATGTCCAGAGTGTTGACAAGGTGTTCTAGGATAGGACTAATGATATTCTTTCTTTTTCTCCTCTGGCTAGCCAGGCTGGACAATGTCCCAGAATACGTGTGTGGATTTGACGTTGTGTACGGCCGATATATTTTGCTTCACACGGAAAAGTAAACTGATAGATACACATCGTATATCATCCTTCACTTATCAGCATGAGTTATAAATTATTTATTGCTTTGCAATACCACTTAAAAGTAACTGTTCTTAAGTATTTTAATTATTCTCGTGGAGTATAAGATATTCGCAGTGTAAGTATGAGTGGTATCCTATCAACTCATTCATTGACGTCATTTGTGTTTGTCCTCCTTTGCATGTTATTCATACAAAGCATAATGTTTTAACACAACTTTAAATTTAGCTACAAATCCTTGCGAATGAATACGCATAAACTAAGAACGCACGCAAGAATGGTGAACACCAAGCTGTTATTCTTCAGTATGGAGGGAAGGCAGGCAACTGTTGATAAAAGTCTTATAGTCTGTTTGGAATGCTTTTGGTGACACACACACACACACACCAAGTATGTGAGCCATATAGAAGCACTGACTAACTTGACATAAGTGTTGAAATTCCAAATCTTATTCTCTATGCTAAGTGCAGTAGCATGCCAAGCTGATTTCAAACTGATAAAGGTCTATCTTGCATTTATAGTCCTGGCTGGCTTTGACATCCTCATCTACGTTACTGCTTGCAGTTGAAACGATATTGCCTAAATGAGTATGAAAGAAGTGACTTCCTGTAGATTTCTTCCGTGATTGGTGCTTGTTGTTGTTGTGTTGGTTAGGTGTCTTCATCACCTCTATCTTCTCGGTGTTCACCTGAAGTCCTGTCTTTGCTGCCTGTAGATCTCCAAATTTGTGTGAAATTAGACGTGAGTCATTCGTGAAGTTCAAATCTTCTAGAGAATTCTTGTTGCCCAACATATTCCTGTTTTGTAGCTCCACCACAATCAGGAGTATCATTGGTGATACTTAAGCAATCTTGTCTCACTCCTATCTTCACCTCATAGGTATCACTGAGTTTTCCGTTTTGAATTACACGCTTTGTGCGTCGGTGGCACATCGGTTAGGACTCTCGCCTATCATGCACATGGTCCGGGGTTCGATTCCCTGCCGACGCACACCTGATATCAATGGTTGGCCTGCAAAATTTGGGCTACCGATATCACATGCTGAAAATTCCATACTTCTGCCAAAAGTACTGTGTGGAATCAAGTTATAATCAAAATTTTAAAAAATATGGCAGTGTCATATAGCTGTCTAATTAGGTTGATAAAGGTTTGCGACACCTCGTAGTGTTGAGGCAGTTTCCAAATCACTTCTCGATCAATGGTGTCGAAAGCATTTTCTAGGTCGGTGGAGTTGAGGTGGACGCCTGACTGCCACTTTATTCTCTGTTCGATGGTGATGCGTAGAGTTGCTTTTTGATTCACACATGATTTGCTGCTTTAACTGAATCTAGCTTGTTCCGGTCGAAGTTCTGCATCTAGAGCATCTCTAGGATGACGTGATCTAATATTTCGCTTGGTGTGGGCAGGAGCATTATTCCGCACTAGTTTTTGCAAAGGCTCAAGTCACCGTTCTGTTGGTAATTTGACGCGGTAGTCTTTGTTCCAATAAGTAGGTACCTCGCCTTCCTCCCAAACTTTATGTTATAGTGACGTGAGAATATCCACTATGGTCTCTGGATCCGTTTCCAGTGCTTCCGGGAGCGACACCTTTTGGCCCCTCTACCTTCTCGGCTTTCAGTAGTTTTATGGCATTCCACTTTTGTCATAGATATGTCGTTTACTGATAGTCCTGTGACTGTTGGTTGCATTTCTGAACGAGTTGTAGATGGTGGTCGGTTCAGAAGTCCTTTGAAGTGGTCAACCCATTGTTTCCTTTGTTTCTCCTCTTTGGAAATCAGGTTCCCTTCACTATCTATCATTGGTTTCATCTGTGTTGGTCGCTCCCCATGATAACGATCTGGTTGTTTGGTATTGTGTAGTTGATTAGAATTAGAATCACAGTTTGCTGGAAGCCTTGGCGATTACAGCAAAATTATGATCAGGTTGGCAACTGGGTCTTGTAGCAAAGCTCTGAGTCGTAATATGTGCGCCTGTGATCTGAGAACTATTCCCACCTTAGCTTTCTTTTTAACTTCGGTCACTGTCCATTATGTTTATTGTGCTACCCAACTAGTTAATTTTTGAAGTTTATTTTATTTATTTTTTTGATAACTAAGTTGAACTTCCCTGCATGAATATTTTCGTGTTGATATTAGTTTCTCTTTTAGATTTGGCCCTTAGTCCTATCGGCACTTCTGCATACCATTCAGTACTACCAGCGTTGGGCAGTGAGGATATTCCATCATTCACACATGGTTCGAGAGACTTATACCGTTCTGTTACTTGGTCTTCACCATTTGTCACATCGAATGTATCACCTCGATACCAGTACGAATCTGCTTATATTCAGCCAACTAATCCTTGTCAACAGTATTTGAACGATTCACAAAAATCTTTATCTGGTCCTTCATTTCTTCCCAGCAGTACAACTCCTGATTCTAGTAAAAGTGATCGAGAAATTATTGAACGCTTCGAGGATGAGGTAAGCTGTTAACTTAATACATACTCTACTTAAGATTCTATTAGTAGTAGGATGTTGGCCCATTGTAAGATAATGTATTTTTGTTATGAAAAAATAGTGACCAGAAATGTAACCGTCCTCCTAAATCTCTAATTGTCGTCTCCCGTATATTATCTTGATTCGTGCACTGCTTCCCTGTTTCCTATCTTCAGCATTCATTTTTGTACCATCTTGGAAGTAAAGCCTACTTACTCAAAGTATTACTCATTTTCGTCACTGGGGGTTGAGACGAAAACCTCTTTGTCGCTGGATGGGCTATGTGCTCTGAGCTAACTTTAGTATGGCATCATATTATTACAACAAGATCCATGTAGGAGATAGAATACAAAATATATGGTCAAAGATAGCTAATCTTCCTGTACCTTCCACTTTCAATAGGCATGTCTCACAGCCATTATTGAGGATAGAGCAGACTACTGTGCAGTACACGTGTCCTTTGATGCATAATTGGATATCATGTCTACTCTAGTGATGACGTCAGTTAGCGAATGCCACACTAACCTTTTGTATCCGTCCTGAGATTTCGTCGGCATTCAGTCCATTAGGGCTGATAAGTGAAGTGTTCAACATGCTCTGCCACTGTTACACCTTGTCTTCAAGCTAGGAGTGGGTGTAGCCTAATTCTGAAGCGCCGTCCTACATCTGATGCCAGCGAATCACATCCCAAACATTCTGCAGCATAAAGCACTTTGCTGATGCGACGTTAAATTTTCAGATAAAGCGTATGTAGCGATTCCCACAGCAGCATGCAATGAGTTGTGGGAAGTTTTTATCTCTAGCTTGTCTAAACTCGTTATAAAATAGAACTCAAGTCTAAGCATACTTCAAGTAATGAATTCCAATTTTGTATACTGCAAAAGCTTTTAAAGTGTATTTTCACAGTATTATGAATCTTTTTTTTCATTTGTCTATTTTCTCCTTTTATGTAGTATTGGATTGAACATCAAGTTAGCAGCAATGATTTGGATCGTTGGACATTGAATCTTCGAAAGGTTTGTTTGAATCTGATACACTAGAAATACATTTTTTGTTTATAAGTAGCGATTGAATTATGTAAATGTGGTTTTTTGACGGTGGCGTTGACTTGCTTAATCCAACCATACATAGGAAAGGATGCTAAATAGGGCTGTGTTTTGTTGTGGTGGTTCTGAATTTCAGTTCAGTTAAATTTTTTTGCATTCCTAGTGGACGAAATACAAGGGCTTTGAAGTTTCATCAGTGGTGCTGCTGTGTTTTTGTTTTTACGGAGTAGAGTTGCTAGCCTCGTGCTGAACCTTCCCTTTATTCCAAGCTTTTACTATCGGCTATTAGACTAGGCGAGGTTTGGATATGCTTCTCTACCAGGAGTCGAAGCCAGACCACGTGAGTGGTTGACGAGGACTTTACCACTGAACCACCGACGCTTTCTTGTGTTCCCTCAAAACTTCATTGGAAATCTCGTTGACTTAGAATATGCGGACGATATAGTCCTTCTAGGCGAGGACGCTGACAAAATAGAGCAGAGACTACTGTACACCTTGAGCAGCAATCTTCATATGTTTGGCATGCGATTCACCCCTGTAAAATGTAAGATGATGCTGCAGGATTGGACTTCATCGACCCCTAGATTAGAAATAGGAAGTGAAGTGGTAGAGCACGTTGACCGCTTCACTTACTTGGGAAGTACCATCAGCCCCAACGGGTTGATCTCCGACGAAATCTCAGCACGAATCCAGGAGGCTAGTTTCGCATATGCCAGTTTACACCGTCTCTGGCGTAGACGTGATATCCGACTATCGACCAAAGAGCGTGTGTACTGCTCATTAGTCCGCTCCGTCCTCCTTTATGGTTGTGAGACCTGGACATTAAGAGCAGAAGACATGAAAAGATTAGCTGTGTTCGATCATAGGTGTCTGCGTTCTATCTCCCGCGTGAAGTGGTATAATAAGGTGAGCAATATTGAGGTTAGGCGTCTAGTGCTAGGTAAGGCGGGGAAATCAGTCGACGAGACTGTGAAATTACATCGACTGAGATGGTTAGGGCGTGTGTTACGTATGCCTAGTCATCACCTTCCTCGACGGGCAATGTTAGCTGATATAGGGCCAGGTTGGAAACGAAAACATGGCACCAGTCAATGGAATCCACAACAGTTAGTCTAAGCCACTTAGGAAGATGTAGACTTCCTGGTTGGGGTCCTCAGGACGGTAAAAACCAATGGTTGGAAACAATTGGTGACATGGCTCAAACTCATCGTTCTCAGTGGCGCAGATGCATCCACTCCTTGTGACTCATGATTTCTAATTAAACTTTTGTTCTTCGTTATTACTATTCCTTTGTCTCACACCTCTGTTTACTGTGTATACTATGCATTTCTTCTCTTGCTTTGTGTGCTACATGGAGTGTGGCGACTTGAACTGCCGCACATATGTGCAAAGTTCTATGTGGAAAACCGACCGACCGAAATCTCACCGAAAGTCACCTTTTTCACCAATTGTGTTTAAGTCCAGGTGCTCATTATTTCAACTTTACCATTCGAAATATACTGTGACACCTCCATTGAAGTGTCATAAGTTTACAGAAGCTAAAGATCTTGAATAGTTGACTACTACTGACTCAACAACTGAATACTAAGGCTAATTTTTAATCGAGTTCACATCTGACACCATCCTTAAAATATGCTCCTAGCTTGACATGATTATTAGTAGTAATACGTAGGTTTTATTGCCTGTCCGTGTGTTTTAAAGACATTTTTTGATGAACATACACTTTCTTCAGTCAAATCCCCAACTTGCGATACACACATACCACACACTTCGAGTTGAAATTATTCAGATTGCACAATGAGTATTGGGGGGGGTACCATCTCACATCAGCCAGCATTGCGCTTACTAACCAGGTCGAAATAGTCTAAAAGCTAGAGAGCCATTTCCCTTATTTGGGGACGAACCTCACCAGTGGTGTATCCGGTTTGGCTTAGCTCAACGGGTGTGAATAATCCCGGTTTCCAAAGAAAACTGGTGTGATTTCACCTGTGTAAACTGTGTAAATTATCACGAATTTGATTTCACATGTGTACCAGTCCATGACTGATTGGTTTCAACATAGAACTTTGCAGCGATGTGCAGCAGTTCGAGTTGCCACACTTCACGCACCACACAAAGCCAGAGAAGAAAGTAAACAGAAATGCAAAACACACAGTAGATAGAAACATCAGGCGAAAAGAATAGTAATGTCGAAGAACAATATAGTTTCATTGGAAATTATAAGTCACAAAGAGTGTATTTCCCCTCACCATACTGTATCAACAGAACATTAGATTCAATAATCTATAACATGCTAAAATTTCCAAACTGAATCGACAATACTGTTTGAAACAAACTCACTGTTATCATTATTATTATATTTAATATTCTCAATTCGTGCTTCGAATATTTTTGACTTTATATCGTGAACGTGGACAAATTCCTCTACTTAATTTTGTTTTAATTTTTAATTTTATTTATATTTTGAGCAATATTGTGACAAATGCTGAGAGTTCCATTCTGTATTATAAGTAGTGCTGTTTTCGGAATGAAGTAGATTATTATTATTATTATTATTACTCTGCTCTCTGTGGTCCTTTATTTGTCGGCTTCACGATCGCGCATAAGATTTCCCCCGTGTCACCCTCGGGCACGGATTCTTCTTCCACTCCAGGATCTGCCTAGCGCAATGTCATTCAATGGTCTCTTCGGCGTATGTTCCATCCATCTCCATTTCCTTCTGCACATTTGTTGAGTTGATAGGTTCTATGTTGGTTCATTGTTAAAGTTCCTTGTTTTCAAGTATTGGTTTTGTAGGGATTTGTTATATTGGTTGGAGTGTTTCGCCATGGGCTGACATCAGTTAGAGAACCATTGGAAAACCTGGGAGTACTGAACAACTGTTTCGTCCTATTTTGGAACTCTTCAACAGTACGTTCCCACCAGGGATCGAGCTCGCCTTGTAACCAGAAGGTCCTGGGTTCGAACCCCTGCAGTGCTGGGTGCATACTGATGAAGATTCCCAAACTAGGCCGACGAAAGACGTTGTTTCTGAACCATATACCAGAACTGACTGACTTGATATTAGTGTTGTTGAAAATCCACACCTTATTTCTTCGGATGAATGCAGTAGATTTTCATGTTGATTTCAAAGCAATGAGTGTTATTCATTGTCCAGTAAGTGCTTGTTGGTAGTATTTGATAAAGACAGATTTGTTTATATTTCTCTGAAACTGTTTGTATTTTTTTTCTGTCTTTTTCTTTTAGTGGCTTCATGGTACAATTATCCAACGTATTGTTACTGAAATTGATGCTATCAATCGAAATCTTGAACAAGCATGCGGTGAAAAATCTCTTATTGGATGTAAGCTTTATTTGTAATTTGTTTAACGTATAAATAATAATAAGATCCGGATTTTTAATTCCAATATGAAGTCAGTGCTACTTACGTATGCGGATCAGAGACCCTTGGCCAGCGTGTCACGAAAGGCATTTCGAACAAACTACAGACTTCATCAACAGCTGTCTTCGCTCAATACTCAAGATCAGCAACAGGGATCTCTGGCAATGAACGAACCAACCCAGCAGGAACCAATTGTGCAACAAATATGCAAGAAGAAATAGGGGTGGATTGGAGGCCATACTCTGATACAACAAGCCATCAAGTGACATCACACGCCAGGCTCTAGAGTGGAACCCGAATGGGAAGTAGCGAGTTGGTCGTCAGTGCGAGGGTGAGGAGGCTATGTGAAGAGGAGAGGAAAGCATTGGGCAGACGTGGAGCCAGGTGAAAACGTTGGTGGAGAACCGAACACAATGGAGACGTGGCGGCTGAAGCCCTATGCTTCTCTAGGAACTAAAAGAAATAATATATATATATATATATGTTAGTAGTCTATTCTCATCGATCTTCGCCAATGAAGTAATATTGAAAATTGACAAAACATAAAAAACAGTGTTGATAGTGGCAAAATTTTCTCGGGGAGGCTTCGTGTGCTCTTGGAATATTGAGGTTAGGCATCGAGTGCTAGGTAAGGGGGGGGGGGGGAGAAATCAATCGACGAGGCTGTGAAGCTACATCGACTGAGATGGTTAGGACATGTGTTACGTACACATGCGTAGCCATCGCCTTCCTCTACGGGCAATGTTAGCTGATATAGGATCAGGCTGGAAAACAGCTAGCGGTGGTCAAACCAAAACATGACTTGGTCATCAGTCAATGAAATCCACAACAGTTAGTTTAAGCTCAGTCACGTAGGGAGGTGTAGACTTCCTAACTGGTTGGGGTCCTCGGGACGGTAAAAACCAATGGCTTGGACCAATCAGTGATATGGCTCGGAATCTTCGTTTTCAATGGCTGGTGCAGATGTATCCACTCTTTGTGACTTATAATTTCCAATAAAACTATATTGTTCTTCGATGTTACTATTCTTTTTGCTTCATATCTCTGTTTACTGTCTCTGTTTTGCATTTCTTTTTACTTTCTTCTCTGGCTTTGTGTGCTACATGGAGTGAGTGTGGCGACTCGAACAGCTGCACATCGGTGCATAGTTCTATGTCGAAAACAGACAGACAGTAAAATTTTCTATGCATATCCTGATCACACGTTTATTTTTGGGCAAAAACTATTTTTAGGCATCTTACACAAATATTTACTTAATTCTTTATTATTTTTATTTTATGTGCTACTCCTTGTGATAAGGTACACCTCACTCCTCAGCTACGAATTTTCATATTAAGTTGTCGAAGATTAATTATTATCTCCTTTAAAACCAATCACTTTTATAAGCAATACGAATAGATTTTCTCTAATCTGGTGCTAGCAAACTTGACGTAATCGTGTTCTCTTCATATAAAGTGGATCCAATTAGTATTATTAAATCACAAACTAGGTATATTATGGGGACGCCAAGAGAGATGCACCACACAAAACCTCATAGTTTTTTTGAAGGTTCGGAGTTACTACCTAGACGTTCAAACTGAAGCAGGTAGTTGTCTTAAGAAGCCACACTCAACCCCCCCACCCCCAAACCTTTGACTTGAAGTCTGATCCACGAAACAGTGGAGCAGGGCTCAGGAGCTACGTTCCCATGGTTCTGGTGACTAGAACAGGTTCAAACGCTATTCCGTCTTTTCGGATTCTGATGCCCGTGGACACCATAGGTTTGGAATCAGGGTTTCCTAACTTCTGTAGAAAGGTCTGTATGATCACTAGTCCGGTTCTAAGTCCTAGACGTTCGCATTCGCTCTTTCACTTTTGCGAGACAGTGAAGGCAATGAATAGGACTTACCTGGGGGAGGCTATGGATGTTTATTTGATTTGACACTAGTAATAGTATGATGTGTCTGGTACTTTCTTTGGTGCAATGTGGCCACCATTCTATGTAGCTCACCATCACGGTGCACATTGATTTGATGATATTAAGTGCTGGAGGCAATCGGCAGGAAGCCTTGCCTGACCTAGGTTTCGTGCTAGTTGACAATCGTCAGCAAGGCTTCCTGCCGATTGCCTCCAACTATCTAACATAAGCATTTCGAGAGAAAAACTAAATTGTATCTTCATTCGGTCGTACCAGGTCGATTACGAGGGCCAAAAAGGGATCCAAAGGAACAGTTAAACTATTATATACGCGATGACATGGTGAAGTGTCTTTAATTCTGAATGAACACTAGACGTCTACTGAAGCTTAAGTGGGATTCGTAGTATCATCCTTCGATAACTCATAGTGTAGTCAGTACGTTAGTGGCACAGCGGGTAGGAGTCTCGCCCACCATATACATGGTCCGGGGTTCGATCCCCTGCCGATGCACACCTGATATCAATGGTCGGCCTGCAAAATTTGGACTACCGATATCACATGCTGAAAAACTGTGTGGAATCAAGCTATAATAAAAAATAATAAAAAAATAGATCACTAGGCTAGTAATCGTAAAACACGTAATTTGGATTCTACTGAGAATTAAGTTGTTACCTCTATTTACCAATCAATGTATCAGTATCAGTCTGCCAACACAAAGTTCTCTCATATACTTTCTCACCTGCAAATAAGTGATATCCAATTTTAGGAAGTTCATATAGTCTTTATTTTATGCTTTAAAATTTTCATACACGTACTTAGGTGGTTGAGCAGTAGTAGTAGTAGTATGCTCACCAACCACGTGGGGGGGGGCGTGAGTTCGATTCCTGGCCGACGCATTCTCAAACCTCATCTAGTCTGTAGTGTAGTCAGTCCGGAAGAGACGGAAGGTTGGGTGTTGGACTAGCAACCGTGTAGCCCCACGAAAAATAACACCGCTACTGAAACTTCAAACCTCAGGCTTGAAGTCCTATTATTCCTCTTAGAACGCAAAGCAGTCGTATAATACATATTCATACATGTATGCATTTTATTTTTCAGCTTCCAGTTTAACTACTCTTCAACAGTTATGCTCTGTGAGATATCAGTATCTGACGACATTACCAGTGTTGCTGGCATTTTTGGATTTTATGAAAGATCAAGGATATCTAGTTAATCGATTACGTGGTAGGTGTGCTCCTTGTTTTCTTAACAACACCAACAGTATTAATTGTTTTCGATAAATCACACTTTACAAATTTTCATTTTGAGACAGGTTCTAAGGCGTGTTGTCCCACCTGAAGACGATATATATATGACAATTTAAAAGCAGCACTAGCAGTGTAGGTTGTTGAAATAGTAGGTGACGAGTTTGAATGGTAAGTTTTCCCGCCTTCTGAGGCATGTCCATTGGTCTAAACCCGTTCACACTGTTGACACAAAATCTTTCAAATAAATTCATCCAAATTGTTGATAGTAGATGGTTGGAGGCAATCGGCCTCAGGAAGCCTTGCCTGACCTAGGTTTCGTGCCAGTTGGCACTCACCAGTCAACAAGATGTATCTGCAATCTTGAAGGAACTAATGTCCCTTTTGAGATTCGAACCCCGTGTCACCCAGTGCTACCTGCAGTCAGAGAGACGTCGTAATCACTAAGCTACTCGAGCTCGCTAGTGACCTCCTCTATAGGACTGACTGTATTGGATACTTTGATTGGGACACTAGTTAGTAACTAGTGTATAATATGTCTAGTCCTATCTTTGCTGGAGGCTGAATTCTTTCAGTCAAGTTTGCAATGTGGTCACCATTTCTAGATGGCTTGCCATCACGGTGCACTTTGAGTTGTTGATATTAGATGGTTTAAGGCAGTCGACAGGGTTGGACACTAGTTACTAACTACTGTCCAATCAAAATCTATCCAAAGCTTTAAAAACAACATGATTATGAGCGAATAATCTCTTTCGATAAATTCCTCCTCAGTCTTTAAATTGGAGAAACTACGAAAATGAAACAAGTGTAACACTGAAATTTGAATAACTATGTATGTACACTACAGTCCAGTAGGACTGTAGTGAGTGACAAATCAAACTGGACTTGTAGTACATTACCCAATTTCGTGTAATTCATGATGATTATGTTCATTCCATTCCTGTTCATTTTTATTTTCTTTGAAGAGATGGCTTGTTGTTTTGTTTTTTTTCACCTCTCCGAAAGAGACTACAGTTTGTTTTCCTGTTCATTTTGTAGAATTGGCCAGAGAAAGTTGTCTACAAGAATTTCGTTGGGATTCTGGTTCACGAAGTGCTGAATGGCCTTGGAAAGAACACCTACCATCTGATAGTATTGTAAGTCAAATGTGTTTACTTTGATTACTGCTGGTAATCAACGCGTTAAGAAATTTAGTATTGAAAGATTAAAAATCTGTTTTTTTTAAACATTAAGATCAACTCTTCTTTCTTTGTGGCACTTTCATGTGTTTATATGTTGTGTTACCTGAGTTTTAATCATAAATCAAACTATAGATCGCTTTCATGACCCCCCATGAAAGGTACTAAAACACTGGTTCATGTCTGTTGGCACCTGCCTTCTCACTGTTGGTTGTTGTAACCTATTAGTTTAGGCATTTAACTTTCAATTCAACAGTTCTACCTTCCAAAATGTCAACAGCCTGGTGCGTATGCACACGTTATGATGGCTGTGTAGTATATCAGTTAAAAATGCTATTGAAGTATTGACGAAGTTAAAATATGTCCAACAAACAGATCTTCTAACCATCAATCACCTGTCAGTGCCGAAAGCCATAATTCTAAAAACACCATCAACTCTAATTCATCAGTCAGCCAGAAACATTCTGTTTGATACTTCTTTTTGTATATAACGTATGAAGCTGAACCGGAATCGATCAGTCACTAAGTCATGAAGCTCTGGAAACATATTTTGAAATCCTATGCGAGCTGGAAAATGTTTGGTTGATATGACTGATCGATTTCTGTGTGTGCTCTTTTGACATCCTCATGGATATCGATGTTGTGATTTATGCTAACACTGACTTCTTTGACCACAGATGCTTGCCTTCTGTCTCGTGTGGTGAGTAATAATACGGTTAGGCGTAGAGTGTTAGGCAAGGGGAGGGCAAGTTAATCGATGAGGTTGCAAAACTATATCTGCTAATATGTCCAGGAAATGTGTTGCGTATTTTGAGCCCTCACCACCTTCTCAACGAACCATGCGAGCTGACATAGAATTGAGGTAAGAAAGAGTTATGGGTAGACAAACTGAAACCTGACATCAATCCATAGAGTTCCTGACAGTTGTTTTGAACCCTGTACAGAGGTGTAGACTGCCTGATTGGTGTGATCAGGGTGCTAAAAACCAACGACTTGAGACTATTGGGGATATGGATCAAAATCATTCTCATTGGTTCAGATGTATTCACTCCATGTGAACTCCCATATCCAATAAACCGTCATATTTTTCCATGTTATTGCTCTTTATCCCGTACACTTCTGTTCACTATAGAATCTAAATTTCTTTCTCCCATTTTTTTATTTTCTGTATGAAGAGTGTGGCAATTTGAACTGATGAAATGTTGTGCATAGTTCTACGTTGTAACTTAGTCAGGCAGAGTTTGTAACGTTGACTAATGTCAATCCTTGCAGGAATCTGCATTAGTTTGTTTGTCAACAGTACTTCGTATATATTCAATTCAACTTTAGATTTTCCCATCGACTGATTGGACCGAAGAAATCGGTCTCAGGCTGACATGTCGGCTCCTTGTGCAGATGCTTCGACGATGTCTGGTTATGTAACTTGAAGTTAATTAGCGGATGGTGACTAGCAGAGGAATCCAAGATGCGCACTTCGTCCTATTTGGGACTCGTCTACTGGATGCACCTGTGTTCCCCAGTGAGTGATTGTATTCACCGAGGCTCGAATCCAATCAATCGACGGTAAAATCTAAAGTTGAATTAAATAATTAATAAGACCCATTGTACACGACGTGGGTGGCTCTTGTGACCGAAATAACGCTTTGGCGTTTGAAACTATTGGCACTGGGTTCGACCCCTGTTGGGAACAGCATTACTCACTGGGGGAGTACAGGTACATCCATCCACCTGACGAGTCCCAAATAGGACGAAATATGCGTTATCTTGGATTCCACTGCTATTCACCGTCCACCAATTAACTTCAAGTATTTTATATACTTGTTATGGATATACTTTTAATAAATACAGTCGTATTTTCATTTTTTTGGGGGGGGGGGGCGGGAATGCTTAAACCTGGTCATATTTCTGCTTCTCTTCTTTCTCTCTCTCATATCTATTTTATTTCTATCAAGAGGTTCTGTATTCAGCATACAGATTTATCCTTATATGTAAAAGTTATAAATAGAACAATGAAATGTTTTGTTCACATATCAGTTAATTAGCTGACTTACAGATACTCACAATAATAAACCTAAATGATGAATGATTATCTGTCAGCTATCTGATTATTAATCAAACTGATTGACATAAAAGTTCCATTTCTTTTATTTGCTCAATGAACAAGTATATATTGTGTATGTTTGTTTGTTCGTTCGTTTGTTAACTCGTCAGTTGCTTTTCTTTTCAACGGTTAATTCTAATCCGCTTCTTGCTAATCAACTACTTTTCTGCATGAATTCATTACCAAATAATTATATATATTTTTCCGAGTTAGATCACGGATTGATAAACAGTTAGAGAACCACTGAGAAGCAGGAAGTACTGGATAACTGTTTTGTCCTAGTTTAGGACTCATCATCAGTGCGCACCCACAGCAGGGGTTTTGAACCCAGGACCTTCCGGTTACAAGACAAGCTAGGTCATAGACCATTCAGCCACTGGGACCTGACTCTTCAATGGCCAGCCGATGAATTCAAACTTCTACCAATTCGTTATATGTATTTAGTGTGACCACCAACCAATGTCATCGGTGGAAACTCCATCCTCACTCCCGATTGGATTGACCTTACTGGTCACGACTTTTCACTAGAACTCCAGGAAACTCTGTCCTGTAGGAAGGCACTATTGAACATCAGATTATAGATTTGTTCATTTAGGGGAGGATGTTTGGCATTTTGCCGGCATATAATCTGCCGTCTCATTATTACAACTTTCTTTCAAGCGTTTTTGGTTTGTAAGGATTTGTTATCACGTACAGTTCGCTTACGTCTTCTACACATAGCTGAAGCTGTTGCAATAAGATCGACTTAACCGGAACTTTGTATCCAAAAAGAACACGTCCAGACGCTGTTCCTACCGTGGCCAAACTTGGATTGATGATTCTTCTTCTCACAAGAGTGCTCCTCTCCCTTAACCTCTTGTTTCCTTTGCTTATTATTACAATTTATTATTATTATTCGTCATAATTTATTCCCTTCATGCAAACATTCTCTCAATACTATCGAATTTTTTCGTTTATACTATCCGGACTTATTATTAGTGATATTATCTCTTTTCTCAATATATGCCTCCACCTCTTTCTTTCACATATTCGTTATCTCATTATGAACCTCCCATTGCAGTCTTACTATCTCCTGTTTAACACAGACCACTTTGTACTAGCCACTCACCCGACACCTTTTATAACCTTGAACTGACTTGTCAATTTTCCTACCCTACATTCTACGAATATATTATGACTAATCACACATTGTCTCCCATTTCACAATATTTTGTAATCGAATTCAACCTAGCACGTTTGTCACACAAATACGACTATTTATTTTGACACCCCATAACTAATCTGTTATTCACGTTAAAAATGTATCCACCGCATAACTGGCCATTATTGTAACGACAACAAATATTATATTTTATAATTGTAAGAACCTTAAGAGAAATTATTGAAAAGAATATTCTTCGTTCAGATTACTTTTAATTAATGGGAATTTCCACACTATCAGATTTGTAAGGATTTGAATGATTTCTGGATTGATCTAGAATTTATTTATTTCATTTGGAGAACCGTTGAAAACTAGGCGAGGGGTGGTGGAGTACTGGGCAGTTGTTTCGCACCTCTTTGTTACTCTTCAGCGCTATGCATCACAAATTAACAGAGTTTAGAATTGATGAGTCATTGGATCCCACTTCCTGTGATGCCACAAATGGTCAACCGGTTCGTCTCATAACCTGAAGTTCTTGGGATGGATCACTTAGTTGGGTCATAGGTGGTGCACTACTACAATGCTTGCGCTTTTATCTGATCGTGTTGGCAAGATATTCTCACTTTGTTTTCCTATCTTCACTAAGTTGAATGAAGTGTTTTTCTTGGTGAAATTCTGAAGCTATTTATGTTTTCACTTTTTTATAAACTGATGTGTACATTTAAGCGACGATCATGTGATGCGATAGCACTGATCTTCAAATTTGTTAATCCTACTCAAGCCGATGGAGTCAAGTAGAAAATCTTCAACATTTCCGGAAAAGAATATGTTTTAATTACTCTATGAGTATCTAATCAGATACTGCACAATGAAGTGCAGTTTTAAAAATCTGATCAAGAATGCACAAGTTCCGACGCTGAATTCACTAGAAGACTTCAATTACTTCAAATCATCGTGGTTTACCTGTACACATCAGTTTATGAAGTCGAAACCATAAAGGCGGTTTCAACATTCCACTGAGGAACATTTTTATTGGACTTAGTAAACTGAGGAAAATAAACAAGAATATCTTATTAACACCACCAGATAAAGGTGCAAGCATATTATTGTATTGATAAGATGCTCTACACATCCTCTAAGATGAGTCTAAATTTCATAAACCGTGAACACGAGGAAAAAATCCTTTTTTTTGTTATAAATATTGACTGAATAGATAATTCATAATTTGGATTATCAACACTAATCTCATGTCACTCAGAAACTTAGCGAACGCATCACAACAAGCATTTCTAACAGCGCCGTCCACTTCTCTGCCTACTGAAGATGATTTGGCTGATCAGAAAGGATAAGCAACAAGGAACTCTGGCAACAAATCAGCAGAAAATTGCGATTGACTTTTGACACATATCCTGAGGACACCGTTTAGTGACCGTGCACAAGACCTCGAAGTGATACGCGAGTGGGAAATAATGAGTTAGGTAGGCGTAAGAGTGGTATGGAAGAAATTATGTGAGGAGAGGACATGAAAGCTTATGGACAGTCGTGGAGCCAGTGAAAAAAGACTGTAGAGAACAAGAGTGAAAGTAGATATATCTCTGAAGCCTTATGTTCTACCTGGAACCCAAGGGAATAATGATAATAATAATAATTCAGTGAGATGGATAGTAAAGGCTATAAGCGTTACACTAACTGTTGGCAGTACTGTCTATTCGGTATTAAAATTGGCTTTGAGATGAAAATTTTATTATATCATCGTCTAATTCATAATATTACCTTTTCTTATTCTCTTTTCCTCTATTTCTTTTAGTTTATAGCTTTCTTTTTGTCTTCTTTCATATCGCCTAATAGAGTATACTGTTGGTGTTAGGTTTAGCAACTTTAATCAATGCTTCATAATGCGAAAATCCTTTGTAGAGACACGAAATCTCTTTCTCTGTCTGTGGGTATATTGGCTTTTTGTCGTAAACATATTTCGTAGCTTTTTCAACAGCAGATACCTTTGGCACAGCACTAGAACAAAATTCAAATGTACTACTTTAATTGTATATAGCTAACCACGAAAGTTGAAATGCTCATCTGCCTACGGATATATATAAGATTGATCACGAACTGACATCAGTTAGAGAACTCTTGGAAAGCCTGCAACTACTGAACAGCTGTTTCGTCAGTCTAGTCTGGGACTCTTCAGCAGCACTCACCCACTGGGGTTCATGCCCAGGAGCTTCTGGTTACGAGGCAAGCTCTTAGACCATTGAGCCACGGGGATCCTACCCAGTCGTTGATGAATTCCAACTTCTGCCAATTCGTGATATATGTTTAGCGAAACCGCCCGCCACTGTCACGGATGAGTTACTGTTGTTTTGCTTGACTTGAACCATTTGGTCGAGTCCTAGTAGCTTAATGGTCTATAAGCTCGCCTCGTAACCGTTCAGGTCCTGGGTTCAAACCCCAGTTGATAAGTGCTGCTGAAGAGTCCCAAACTCGGACGAAGCAGCTGTCCAAGGTTTTTCAATCTCTCTCTCTCTCTATATATATATATATACATATATATTTTATTGGTGTATTCGTCAAACGGTGCCTTCCCTCGTTTCCAAAATCACGTGTTTATCCAGTTGGACAAATCTCAATTGAAATTCGGCTAGTTAAATAAAAATCAAACTCATCACTTCTGTGTGAATTGTATACTTGACACCAGTGTTATTAATCCAACATACCCCATAACTGTCATAATACAATGATTCTTTCACAAATAAATTTTTTCCTGTTTTTTTGAAACTTTCAGATTTTACTGCATTTATTCGCTACCTATATGGATACACGTATGCCACCTCATCCAAAGTGTTTATCTGGTCGAGTATTTAGTCAACTGAATGTTGTTCGAATTCCTGATAAGCCTGGTGAGTTAATACAAATTTATATATTTCTTAATGACTCTCATTACAATATTGATTATGAACTGATTTGAGTTAAAGTATTTTAGAGTACTGGATAGATGTTTCATTCTTGTTTGGGACTCTGCGTCAGTAAGCACGCAACAGAACCTTCAGGTTATAAGGCGAGTGTTATAACCTGTTGCCAATAGATATGACTGGGTGGAGGTATACGTGGGTATAATAACGAGTTCGAGTATGCAGACAATATTGTCTTATTGTGCGATAACATGCAGACTGCCCAAATCGCACGTAATCAGTTGGCAATCATTGTCTGTAAGTATGGTATGTGCTTTGGACCGTCTAAGTGCAAAGTACTGTTACAAGATTGGCAGGAGCCTGTACCTGCACTAACTCATGCAGGTAAACTGCTTGAAAGTTGTTGATAAGTTTGTGTATCTGGGTAGTTGTGTGAGTGCTGGCGGAGAGATGACAGATGAGATTTCTAACCGTATCATGAAGGCTAGGTTGGCATACATCAACTTGAAGCACCTCTGGCGCCGGCCTGTGAAACCTGGCCTCTCCGAGCTGAGGATGTGTGGCGGCTCTGCATATTGAATCATTGCTGACTCCGCAGGATTGCTTGCGTTCGATGGTATCATCGCGTGAGTAATACTGAGGTTCGGTGACGTGTGTTTGAACACAGTGGAGATCACCATTCATTGAGTGTCGTCATCTGGAAACACCGGGTTGGGTGGCTTGGCTATGTATGCAAGTGTCATCCTAGAGGCTTCCGTATAGGTCTCTGTTCGCTAACCACACGTAAATATCAAAAGACAAGGACTGGCCTGTAACTGTGAGGATACAATTTTTTAGAGGGAAACAGTACATCGTATTTATGTATTTCTAACCACATTAAAATTTGGCTAGTGCAGTGGAAAATAGATTGTTCTGACTGGTAATCGGTTTGACTAGGTCAATGAAAAGAAAATATTTTGATTGGTTGGCTGTTGGCCTCGAGGCGCAAGGTGTAAGAAAAAGGTGATGAAATTTTAGTCATCTGATCACAAAATGGCTGCTATTTTTAGCCGCTTTCTATCAGTGAGCTCGTAAACCACTGCGCCACTTAGACGTCATCATCTCCAATCCAGCCAGTCTAAGAATTCTAATTCCTGCCAACTCCAGATATATAACGTGACCCCTGCAATGTCATCGGCGAGTATTTTTCCTCTCGTCCAACTTTAATGTACCGCCCTACTGCGTTAAACATAGGAAGGATGTTGAAATAATAGAGAAGCTGGATAATTTGGAATTAGTTGTGTTCTCTGAACTGGTTGGTTTAATTGCGAAGATTTCGTCGTCCTTCTGGACAACATCTTCAGCGCAATTTTTAGCAAAAAAGTGAAATGATCTGAATTCTCTATGGATGATAATAGAATTGTGCCTCCTGGCAACCATCTTCGTGACTGGTAGTCAACTTACATCTGTATTGATCATTTTTTATTGACTTGAAATTCATTCGAACTTTCTCGTTACGTGATTTACTTTTTATTAGTTGGTAAATTTGGTCTACATTAACATGTTTGTTAATCGCTGATTTACTTGATTACCAGGCTTCTAGGAATTCTGTAGCACTTGGTGTTTCCTCTATCCAAAATTTCGACATTATCCCATTATTCTAATAATTGCGCTGAAGGGGGATGTTGTCCAGAAGGACGACGAAAGCTTCGCAATTAAACCAACCAACCAAACAACCAGCTCAGAGAACACAACTAATTCCAAATAGGAAGGATGTGTATGAATTAAAAGCAATTTGGTGTTTAGTTTAAGGCCTTGCTAAATTCTAATCAGATAAAAGTAGTAGTAGATATTCTCTGATTCCACACATATGTGGTCTGGGGTTCGACTCCAGACCACCAACGCGGTGTTAAACTTCGCATAGTTCACTAATCGATAGTAAGCTCTGAAAAGAGAGAAGGTTAGAAGGTTAGTTGTGCTTCATTTCTCCTCAGCAATGTTTCAGTCAGTCGTTAAGGTGTCTGTACGCTTGACGTGTGTGCCTTCATAAACGTGGATCAGTTATAATCTAACTCCAGAATGCAGTACACTATAGCACAGCATTATTTTGCTGAGTTTTGTATTTTGATATTTGATTAATTTTATGTGCTAATGACTAGGTTTCTTTTGTGAGTGAAGATTCTTCAACCTTTTGATTATTGCACCCGAGTTGTTTGATCCTCTGCGTACTTCTAGAGGTAGGTAGTTTAGCTAGACGTAGGCATTCGGTTGATTATTGAAGACCATCTTAATTGACTGACTGACTGGTGGTGTGTTTGCCAACCGGACGAAGTTATTTATTTGCATTCTTTCTGGTGGACAACTTGTCGTCTGTTCAGTATGCTCTCTCTGTCACATAAACATTTCATTTCATGTTCTGAATGAGTTTCTGTTTCATCGGAGGCGCGCTGGGTTTTTTGTTTGTGAAATTTGTGATTGGTTGGATTCAACATAGAACTTGCCACCGAAGTGCACCAGTTCGAGTTGCCACTTTCCAAATAGCACATAAAGGTAGACAAGAAGATGAGTGAAGAGAATCAATAGAGTTTTGACAAGTAGAAGGGTGAAACAGAATGAGTAATGGTAGAAAGGAATATGAAAGATTACCCAAGAGACTGAATGCATCTGCGCTAGCCATTGACAACGATTTTGAGCCATGTCACCTATTGTCTCCAGCCATTGATTCTTAGAGTCCCGAGGGCGGGCTCCAACCCGGAAGTCTGCATCTCCCTACCTGACTTAGTTTAACTGTCAGGGATTTCATGGATTGATTGATGCGATGTTTTTGTTTGGCCACCACTTACTCTTTTCCAGCCTGCACCTATTGGTATCAGCTAGTAATGCCCGTCTGGGGAGGCGATGGTTAGAGAAAATGATTGGTTATATATTTCATGGTTGTCGTTGTTGTTGTCGTCAATATATTCACTAGTAATTGTCTATCGTAATTAATTTTTCTTTCTTTCTTACTCTCTCTCTCTCTTACCATTACAGATATCAAAAGCAAGCATAATTGTCAATTTTATCAAGTCTCTGTTCAACCGCCTCAATTCAAATTAGTACTGAATGGACGAATTTATACATTTGCTACAGTAAGCAGCACTATATATTCTCTTGTGATGACTAATCTTTATTTTTTTCCGCTTTCATAGGGTCAGAAAAATCTCTATCATGCTATCTTGCTATTTTTTCATCATTATTTAACAACGGAAGCAAAGTTTAGGTGAGTGTTGTACAAAAATCATTTGCTAATACTGATTTTTCACCATTTTTTCGAAACGTAATATATACATATATATTATTGATTTTCTTGATGATCTGTAACTCTGTCCGTGTGCGTGTGTAGTCTACTGTTGCCAATTTAGATGTGCGTTGGTCGATTGTCGGGTAGAATATTGTTCGCCAACCACTCGCATGCTCCAGGCTCGATTCCCGACTGACGCATTCTTAAACTTCGCCGAATCGGGCAAGTTTAGGCGTGAGGCTAACCATCTCACCTCGTTAAAAAAAAACAGTGGTATCAGCGCCGCTGAATTTTCACAGGCCAAAAGTTTGAAGCCGTATGTTTCACTCAGAACACAACAAACAAAAAAGAAATGAAAATGTACATAGATTTGTGATTCATTTAGAGGATTTCATCTTTCGCCTTTTTACCTCTTCTTGCCTTAATTAAAACCTGCCCTCATCAACTGAAGACTTGAAATCAGTCATATTGTGTGGGTTTGCAAGTCCTATATTGGCATCTAGTGTGTAGAAGTGCGAGACATGATTTTTCGTGTTTTTCATGTTGTTGTTTTCGTTGGAACCAGTGACTGTGAGACTGGGCTGTGAAGAGAACTTGAAGTTGTCTGACTAGTATCTGTGGATCTAAGACAATCGAACCTACCTTCACCTTGAATATTAATGTAATACCTCTCTCTTCTTGTTGACTTTGCCATTCCCCTCTTTTATCTTGGACGTCTATTGTGTTTTATCACGTAAAAGAATGCTTACTGAACAAAGAATTTGCTTTTCGATAATGCCTTCTTCATCAGGTTCTACAGTTATATATACATATTAGTAGTTAAGGAATTAGTCTTGTTAACAACATTGATGTTGTTTAAATAACATCGAATCGACAACAATATCGACGAGTTACAGTTGGATAGCAGAAACATAAGAATACACTGAATATCAGAAAAATTGGGAAAAATAATAGTACGCAATCATGGATTGATAGTCTCCATTGAAAGCTAGAGCAGTAGTAGTAGTGGCTGGATGTGCTTTTTCTGCATACAGAGCACCGGTTGTTTAAAGTGAACTCGTGATAGCTTCTGCTGTTGGGAGTATGCGACACCTGGATGTTTTTCGCAATTTATCTGCTACCCGGTAGATGTTAGAGAAGGATTCTTCAATGCTGATTGGCTTTGTGGCGGCTTTGGACCAGCTGGTCTAATATCAAACTGTTGGTACTTTTACCTCACTTTTACTTAGCCATACTGGGAGATGTTCCTGAGCGAGCACGAAAAATCAAGTTCCTAGAGCAACTGCCAGTATAACTCGCTCCACCACAAGCGCAGTTGAATTGGTAGATACAATTGGGAGTGGCTAACTAGTCTAGGTACTTCATCTTTCAATTGAGGAATTGCCATCAGTCTTGTGGAAAGTATGAATTGTAGTTTACCAGCATTAAAAGTTCTTTGAACTGATTTTCTTAACTTCTTAGTAATTATTTCACTAGGTGTGTGTGTCACCCTAGAATTGCAGTCCTATGTTATATTATAGGCTTCTTATTTACAGATGAAGAATAGTCCTTCTCTGCTTTCTTGGTCATGTGTTTCTTTGATGTGAACTTTTCTGGATAGCGCTGTTTTCAATTAGGGTGTCATATACAATCCTTAGTTCATCTTCAGTTACCTCTTCTGAGCATATAACTCTAACCTTGTGGCTGAGGATCCTTACTAAATTTGTATTGTTTTGTTATTTTTCATTACTTTATCTTCCTCCTAATGTGGTCTCCCTTGTGTGTGTGTGTCATTAGTCCAGCAGCAGCCAACCAACGTTTTTTCCCAAACATTGACTCTTGGAAATTCTGTTGAGCCACCTTTTTCAATGATCAAACTACAACCTCAGTTCCAGTGGCTACTTCTGACAACTGTAAAAAAAGGGGTGATGATATTACACTGAAGCCGAGGTCGATGAATGCTCAGTGTATGTTTTAAATCTATACTGAGCTTTATTCAACAAAATTTGGCTATATTTTATAAGGGGAATGATATCCTTGGGCATAGTTCTTCTCAGTCACTATAGGATTATACATTGGGTTCGTGTTCAAAGTAGTTGTAAAGAACATATTACCTAATATGGACATTTCATCAGTTTCGTGTCAACCTCTACTCAGTAATGTACGTCGGTGGTTCTCTGGTAGAATACTCGTCGACACGTTGTCCAGGATTCGATTTCCGGTCGATGCACTCCTCCTAGACCTCGTTTAGTCTCATAGTAAGTCCGGGTAAAAGGGAAGTTTAAGCATGTTGCTACCTGCTTCACGTCGCTGTAAAATGAAATAATACCACTACTACGGAAACTTCAAAGGATGAAGTCTTATACCCCACTCGGAGCGCATATGAAGCTGCAGGAGAGAGAGAAAGCGAGATTTGGCCCCTAATTCTTTTGCGAGTTCTCCTCTTTGATAATATCCTTGTGTTAACAATAAAACTCGACTTTATTTGATACATGTCCACTAAGCAAAAGGTTGTGTGTATGTGTGTGTGAATGAGTTCATCTGTGTTTAGCGTACACAAGTCATAGAAAGATTTATTTAAAAATTGATGAATTTTTATAAATAATTTTCTGAATTTTTATCCTCAGTACAACATCAACAAGGGAGTCGTTAAATTTTGCTTAGTTTGAGATATCTGTTTCAAATAACCCCGATTGTATGAGCTCCTTTTTACCTGTTTGAGCTTTTCAAGACAGAAATATAAATGTTTGTTCAAAAGCACATGAGCAATATTTTAAGGCTAATCTGTTAGATGTAATATGCTGGTTAACCAGTGAGTATTCCATTTTGAATCCTGTGCCTGCCTGTCGTGTGAGTATACCTCATATTAGTTACCACCAATAAGATCTCAAACTGCCAAAGAAAGGCGACTAAAGTCAGTGCAAGAACTGGCGCGCCGCATTATGCTCCTGTCCATCTCAAGCAATATACTAAGCCGCATCATCCTGGAGAGAATCAAACACGCCGCCCTGGATGAAAAACTTCAACCGGAACAGGCTGGATTCAAGAGGAACAAGTCATGCATCGATCAAATCGCAACATTACGGATCATCATTGAACAGAGCTTGGAATGGCTGTCTGTCAGCTCTCTATCTCAACTTCATTGACTTTGAAAAGGCCTTCAGCAGACAGCGTCTATCGAGAGATGATTTGGCAACTACTTCGCTACTACGGGGTGCCGCCAACAATTATACATCTCATCCAACAGTTGTACGACAATGCTGTGTGCCAAGTAATCCACAACGGGAAACTCACGGAATCCTTAGAAGTGAAGACGGGAGTAAGACAAGGCTGGCTGTCTGCCTACTATCTCCAATGATTTTCCTGATTGCGGTAGACTGGATAATGCGACAGACAGTAGGCCGGGCAACGAGGAGACTGGCATAAAATGGACCCACACAAAAAACTCGGAGGATCTGGACTTCGCCGATGATATTTGTCTGATTTCCCACAAACTGGAAGATATGCAAGTGAAAAGCAACAAGTTGGCAGAAGAAGCATCCAGAGAAGATGGGCCTTCAGGTGAACATAGAGAAAACAGAGGTGATGATGAAGACTCCTGGCCAACAGAAACAGCAACAACAACAGACAACAATCAGCATAAATGGGAGAAATCTGAAAGAAGCAACCTCCTTTACCTACAGACCTGGGAAGCATCGTTTCAACTACAGGAGGACGGAACTGATGAGGATATCAAAGCGAGGATCGGGAAAGCAGCGCTCAAGTCTGTGTGGAGATCAACAGCACTACTCAGTATGAAAAATAAGATCCGGATTTTCAACTCCAATGTGAAGTTAGTGCTACTTACCTATATGGATCAGAGACTTGGAGCGCATCATGAAGAACACCTCGAACAAACTACACACCATCAACAGCTGTCTTCGCTCAATACTACTCAAGAACAGATGCCGGCTAGAAAAGATCAGCAACAAGGATCTCTGGGAGCGAACCAACCAGGAACCGATTGTGCAACAAATATGCAGGAAGAAATGGGCAGGTGGATTGGAGGCCATACTCTGAGAAAACAACCACCATCAAGTGAGTGACATCACACGACAGGCCATTGCTTGAGTGGAACCCGATTGGGAAGTGGGGAGTTGGTCGTCAGTGCGAGGGTGACATGAAGGAGGTCATGTGAAGAGGAGATGAAAGCATGTGGGCAGACGTGGAAAACATTGTTGGAGAAGCGAACGCAATGGAGGCGTGCGGCTGAAGCCCCATGTTCCTCTAGGAACTAAATGAAACATTAATAATAATAATAATAAAATCTCAGCCTTTATAGCATCAGTCAGTGCAGGTTTTTATCTTTCACCATAGCTTCTTAACTAGTCTCCATACGAATAGTTCAGACTATGGTCAACTATGTTTTTCAACCAAGTACATCCTCGGGTTTCGATTCCCAGCCGACGCATTCCTTAGTCTCTCCATGCTCGGTCGATGATACGTTTAGTAAAGAAATGAAGGTTCTGCGCGGGGATAGCAGCAACCCAACCACATAAGACCAACAACAACACCATCACGAATGAAACTTCTAAGCTCAACCTTGAAGTCCTAATTCTCAACAGTCTGTCTAATCTAACTAGACAGTATTATGTTATAAGAGGAGTTTATTTTTGTACAAGTAACTGTAAGAGTGCTAATATCACTGTTTGTTCTTTTCTTTTTAGGTCGGTTGCATTAGGTCCGTCTGGCTTAAATGTTGCCTGGATATTTTCAAAGTCTTGATTTGTTGTATTGTATTTGTATATAAAACTGTACATCTGTGTGTGTATGTGTGTGCGATTACATTTTCTAATTGTGTTTTTATAAATTAAGATTATTATTATTGTTATTATTACATTTTCCGGTTGTTGTTTTTACTGTAACTGATATAAACTAATAAAAATTTGCTGTAATAAAAGTGGTTACGCTTTTTGACGATATATAACGTCCAGGCATCCTCTGAGGAGTAGCGCATTTTTCGTTCCTTAACGGGAATTTTCCACTATAATGGGCAACCATTGTATGTTTGTAAGAAATGATGCGAATTTGTCTAACTGTTTTAAGTTTTGATAGTAAAGCATTTCTTCGGCAAATATTTTATCTTTGTCATCACACGTTTTGAACATTTTTAGGTGTAATTGATAATAATGCTACGCGTAAGCATCCTATTGAGTTGTAGCAGGTTATATTAGTTCGATCATGTTTGCATGTTCCAATCATCCAGAGTAATACTGAAGTTAGGCAGGAACGATGAGGTTGTGGAACTGCATCGATGAAGATGGTTAAGGCAGGGGCAATTATTATTCCCTTGCGTTCCGAGTGGAACATAGGGCGTCAACAACACATCTCTACTTTGTTCTGTTTCCTGCCGTCCTCTTCAGCTGGGTCCACGATTCACCGTAATCTCTCATCTCTTCCTCACACGATCTCCTCCATGTCACCCTCACATTGACGACCCACTCGTTGCTTCCCATTTGGATTCCACTCGAGCAATGGCCTGACGTGCGATGTCGTTCGGCGGCCTCCCCAGTGTATGCCCGATCTATATCCACTTTCTCCTACATATTTGTTGAGCGATTGGTTCTCGCCTGTTGGTTTGTTCCCATAGTTTCTTGTTGCTGATTCTTTCTGGTCGGCTGCCCATTTGATCTTCAATATGGAGCTAGCCAGCGAAGCGGGCAGATGTTGATAAAAGTCTGCAACAAGCTGTTGGAAATCCTTTTCGTGACACGCAGTGCAAGTTTCTGACCCGTATAGAAGGACTGACTGACTTCACGTTTGTGTTGAAAATGCGAATCTTGTTCCTTATGTGCTGAGTGCGGAAGATTTCCAAACTGGTTTCAGGTTGCTGAAGGCGTATCTTGCCTTTCCAAGGATATAAAAGTTAGTGCAAATCAAACTTTCCGCGATTCCAACGCAGTAAACTTGTATAGGTAGAATGAAGGTGGTCAATTACAACTTGATTTTCCTCGGGTAATTGATCTTATATATTACGTACCAATAGGAATTCTGTAGTTATATCAGGTGTTATCTATATGTTACACACGCCGCCGCTGTCCTCGTCGAACATTGCTGACTGAAACAAGATTAGGTTGGAAAGAAGTAAGCGGTGGCCAAATCATATTGTTGCAGCAATCCATGAACTTTTGGACGGTTGGTTTGAGTCAACCACTTGAGGATGTTTAGACTGGCTGGTGGGGTTCCTTCAGAAACAATAGCTAGAGATTGTTGGTGACATGGTGTAGACGCGTATCATCTCTTTATGAGCTTTCGAATCCAACTTTATTGCCATATTCAGGTTTAGAAGTTGCTTTGTTCGAATCTTCTATAACTAGTAGTAACTCATGAGATTCACACTCGTAGTGGTTAGCAGCCGTCAATCTTTGTTTCTGAATAGTGTTTGCGTTTTTACCTTCCGGAAACATGAGACGTAACCCATTCAGTGTATTCTGGCCAACTCACTTGATGATGATCCTTTTTCCTGACTCGTCCAGTAATTTTTACCCAGGTGAGACAAAGAAACAAAACTGGATAGACACGCATCAATTCAGATGTTGTCATCTTCAAGGGACATTAATGTAACTATTACTACGGCAGATATACATAATTAGGAAAGAGAATATTTCAATGGGGACAATGAGTCCTTAGAAATGATCTTAACGGAGTCTTGGAAATTCTATTAAGTCAGCCTTTCAATGACCAAATTACGACGTCACAACCGTGAATTGGGAATACTTTGTAGGATATTGAACTGCAGCCGAAATCGGTGAATACTGAGTGTGTTTTTTAAGCCTATGCTAAACCTTATTCACCAAATCAGGTCAGATTTCGAGTAATAATGACAAAAACTTGACCGATGGAATTCAGTCTGCATCAAGCAAAGGACTAGGACGTATGCATGACACTATTTACTCACTACCTAGTATTCCAATCAAATTATCCAATAAAGTCTGATAGGAGGTCAGTAGCCAGATCAAATAGCTCAATGGTGACATCTCTGACTTCAACACTAGATGACACGGGTTCGAGTCTCATAGGAGACATGAGTTGTTTCACGGTTGCAGATACATCCTGCTGACTGGTGGTGAGTGCAAACAAGCACGAAACCTCGGTCCAGGGCTTCCTGCCGATTGCCTTCAACCACCATCCGGTTGGATGGTCCTTAAACCACAGAAGATTTCGACCGCGTCTTCCTCATAAGTCGTCTTCTCACTCACTATAGGATTTCGTACGATGCTCGTATTCAGAGTTGCTGTATTGAGCATAATACCCAATATCGATCTTTATATCCCATTTCTTTTGCTGCACACACACTTTATATCTAATAATGTGTGTAGGTCACCACACTCTCTCACCATTTTAGCTTCTATATGACTTTTTGAATGAGAATAAAGAATGTAGATATTTGACCACTCACAATGACAAATGATCTGCAAACATTATTGGTCCCATATCTTTCAGTTGCCTCGTGAATTACGCATTACCTTCCCCTACGACTCAACTTGGATTACAGTTGTGGAATATACCTTTATACCAATGAAAAAGTATTAATTTATAATACTTCACGATTGTAATTTATAACATAACTGATCTTGCCTGTAAAAATAGCTTGCATTTCTTGTAAACACCCGTTTATAAGAAAATATAAACTATCATTATTATTATAGTCTACATTGAGTACAATTCACTTGTGATGTTACTATGAAAATGCTGACAAAACTATACAAGTGTATCATTTATTTTAAATTATTACCAAATGTGGATATAAATCAAGAATAAGACTCGATGCCGTACACACCAAAGTTATATGAGGGAATTGACTTCAAGCTTTATTTATTTCCCAAGTATTTGTAATCTATCCAAAACATATTTGGGTGTTTTTGTTAATGCGAAGACAATATTTCTATGTTTCTTGATGTGCTCCATTGAATGACTAGTTACCACACTGTTCCCACAAACCAAAGACAAAAACGACAGCAACCAAGTAATTTCACCATAAACCAAATTTATGTAATTTAAATAATACTTATCCATGCCTGTACAATTGGTGTGTCCTACACAGGTAGGAAAAATATGTATTTTATTAGTCTGGGGCTCGATTCTTGACAATAAGCGCAGTAAACAGGGAAGTCCGGTTGGCGAAGCTAACTACTTCATCCTGTAAGACAATAAACAAACCCCTACTACTGTGAAACTTCAAACCTCAAGCTTCTGAAGCCTTAGATTTCACTGGGAACGCAAAGAATTTTTAAAAAAATAACAGAAATAATGTGACTTAATGAATGTGATAATAAGTAGTATATTTGGTAATATATAAATAAATAAATAGATATAGGGAAGAATGTAGCACAGATTGCTGAAAATGATCATATATATATACTCAATAATAATATACCAATGAAATGCACAGAATAATAAATGACCTAAAACAAGTTGTAAGTAAGTACAGGGGGGAGTATATGTTTTGTCAAAGAATATCATAACAATATATAAGTTTCTCAGATTACACCATAATGACATATTGTTGTAGCAGACAGGAGGGTAAAATATATATATGTATAGATATAAATATATACTCGAGACTGAAAAAAAAAACAAATGAGCCAAAATCTTTCACAGTTAAATAATCAATTAAAATCTGTGTAATTTATTTGATTTTTTTAATGTTTACAAAAGAAAAAAAAAGATGAATGCTGTAGGCAAGTAAGGTTGTTTTTTCTTCAGAGGAAAAACCGAGGAGAAGAAGAGGAAGCAGAAAAAAGGTAAAAGAGAACTGGTTGGGTGTGAGGCTTCCTACCTCCCACTGCTTACAGGAGATAATAAGAACACATGTTATTTGATGTAATGTCGACGAGGAGGCAGTGGAGAAGGAAAAATTTTTGTTTGTCTTAAAAGTTATTGATGAGAGCATTAATCTTCCTCCTTCAATAAGATGATCAAAAAACAGAGAGTTATCATATCATTCAATTAATGGACATGCAGGTAAATGAACAGTCCCAAAGTAGTTTAGCTCATACAGACTACAGAAGATGAGAACAATTACATAACCAAGTAATAAAGCATATCCATAGGGTTTAGTTAATCGCCAACGATTGATATGTGTTGCTACTAATAAGTAAATAACTGTGGTAAATAATGTCAGCGTGGAATAAAGCAAACCTAATTAATATATAGGGAGGGAAATGAAACAAAAACGAAAAGGATAATTAACGCAACAAGTAAAAATAATTTTCTAGTCATAGATTATTATTGATTATGAGTAATAAATTCTGCTTGAAATGTGATTGGTAAGGACAAAAAAATACCCACTACTGTTCCTTGTTCCAGAGATCTCTCTCTAACTGACTGATGTTGGTACGTTTTATTGTTCCCTTGGGTTCCTAGTGGAACATAGGGAGCTGCTTTCGCTAACTTACACCATCTCTGGCATAGGCGTGACATCCGGCTATCAACCAAGGGACGTGTGTACTGCTCAGCAGTTCGCTCCGTCCTTCTCTATGGCTCTGAAACATGGCCAATACGAGTTGAAGACATGAAAAGGTTGACTGCTTTTGATCATAGATGTCTACGATCTCTTTCTCACGTTAGGTGGTATAATAAGGTAAGTAATGTTGACGTTAGGCGTAGAGTGTTGGGCAAAGAGGGAAAATCAATCGAAGAGGCTATAAAGTTACATAGATTGAGATGGCTAGGTCACGTGCTGCGCATGCCTAACCATCGCCTCCTCCGATGGGCATTACTAGCTGATATAGGTGCAGGTTGGAAAAGAGTAAGTGGTGGCCAAACAAAAACATGGCCTCATCAATCCATGAAATCCCTGACAGTTAAACTGAGTCAGGTAGGGAGATGCAGACTTCCGGGTTGGAGCCCTCGGGACTCTAAGAATCAATGGCTGGAGACAATAGGTGACATGGCTCAAAATCGTTGTCAATGGCGCAGATGTATTCAGTCTCTGTAATCTTTCATATTCCTTTCTACCATTACTCATTCTGTTTCACTCTTATACTTGTCAAAACTCTATTGATTCTCTTCACTCATTTTCTTGTCTACCTTTGTGTGCTATTTGGAACGTGGCAACTCGAACTGCTGCACTTCGGTGACAAGTTCTATGTTGAATCCAGACAGACAGGAACATAGGGCTTCAACTGCACGTCTCCACTTGCTTCTGTCTTCTGCTGTACTTTTCACCTGAATCCATGTTAGTCCATACTGTTTCAACTCCTCTTCACACGATCTCCTCCATGTCACCCTTCGACGTCCCACTCGCCGCTTCCCTTTCGGGTTCCACTCGAGCATTGGCCTGACGCGCGATGTCACCCAGCGGCCTCCTCAGCGAGTGTCCAATCCATCTCCACTTTCTCCTGCATATTTGTTGGGCGATTGGTTCTTGTTTTGTTTGTTCCCATAGTTTCTTGTTCGTGATTCTTTCCGGCCATCTGATCTTCAGTATAGAGCGAAGACAGTTGTTGATAAAGGTCTGCAACAGGCTGTTGGAAATATTCTTTGTGACCCGCCAAGTTTCTGATCCGTATAGAAGAACTGACTGACTTGACGTTTGTATTGAAAATTCGAATTTTGTTGTTGATGTTACAAACTTCTTGGAATAATTTGAGCGCCGAGTCAGAGTGATTCATTATAAATTATTTAAATTAATCTCAGCGTGTTTAAGAAAAAATCAAAACAAGATTTGTTTTCTGAATGTTTCGCTGTGTAATGCCACAGCTTCTTCAGCAGAATTATTCGGATTTTATTTATCATCAAAATATATAATCAAAAAATTTTTTTAATATAAATTGAAGTCAGTTCATTTGAAGTTCACCTGTCGATAGACATTTGTACCAATAGAAATATGTAAGCAGTCATCATATAAAGAAAGGTTGACCTTTGAAGCATTGCACATTTTAATCATATCGAATGCAATAAGTAGGAAAGAACGGATAGACTTATTACCTGCCTATATGGCAAACTCTAATGAAGCAAGACAGATGAAAAACCAACAAAAAACCTCCATGACCTTTAAAAAAACGTTTATCACATGTAAAATTGACGTTTTTCCCATATGACAAATAAAATACACTCACACACACAGTCATGCAGACAAATATGCACAATGACAATTTGACATTAGACGGAGGATTTCATCATCCAATCAAACAAAAAATTCCTACAAAACCAATACTTGAAAATTTGACATTAGTCATTACAAATATATGTGATGACTGCTTACATATTTCTATTGGTACAAATGTCTATCGACGAGTGCCTTCAAATGAACTGACTTCTATTGATATAAAAATAATTTTTGACTAACTATTTTGATGATTAATAAAATCGAAAATTGCTGCTGAAGAAGCAGCTTACACAGCGAAACGTTCAGAAAACAGATCTTGTTTTGATTTTTTCTTAAACACACTGGGATTAATTTAATAATTTATGATGTATTCAGAGATATCCCAAGAACTTATGCCTGAAAGCGATAGATATTCACAAAGCGTATTACCAGACACCTTGTGTATAGGTCATTTCGTTGAAATTCTAAATCCTTCAAAATATTAAACATACAAGGACAGGAAATTTACTATGATTCGCTGAAGCATGCAATCAAGCGTTTCAACAAACTTATGCGTACAGAAAAAGAGAGTGTAGTCAATCTCTCACTCACTCCTTGATAACTAACTAATTTTAATTACATGATTATCACATATAGTGATTTCAGCTCACTGAGCAATTTTTCAATTTTAGGAAATATAACCACCTATTGAGTTGCTATAAGAATAGAACTTGTGCACTGTGGTAGAGTATAATTCTATTACGGGCAAAATTTATTTTGATAAAGTCTTACAGTGTTATACAGTAATATTTACTGATGACCACTTGAGCACAATTTATTACTGCTCAAATCATATCAAGTACTACACAATTCTTTTTATAATCCATTATTTTTCATCACTTGACTTGATTGGTAGTAGTATTTTCCATATTTCCGGTATGAATGATGAGTCATTCCTATTCACGTTGGGTGTAGACTCGATGAACAAGATTCAGTAATCAATTTTACCCTTTGGTGTTTGTGCTGTTGTTGTGCTGTTTGCTGGTTATCTTCATCACCTCCATCTTCTCTATGTTCACCTGGAGTCCTGTCTTAGCTGCATCTTCAGCCAATTTGTTGGTTCCGCCTGTAAGTTTCGATAGACAGTATCATCCACGAGTGGGATCCAGGTCTTCTAGAGTTTTCTCATTGGTGGTCCAGCTTACTCCTGTCTCCTCGCTCCCCACAGTCTGACGCATAATCCAGTCCACCACAATTAAGAATATCATCGGTGATAATAGGCAGCCTTGTCTTACTCCTGTATGCACTTCGAACGCCTCGCTGAGTTTTCCGTTGTGGATCACCTGATACGTGGCATTGTCATATAGCCAGCTGTTGAATGAGGTTGATAAAGACTTGGGCACTGCACGCCGTAGTGTTGAAGTAGTTTCCAAATTACTTCTCCGTCAACACTGTCTGTCGAAGGCCTTTTTGAAGTCGATGAAGTTTAGGTAGAGGTTTGAGTTCCATCACCATACCAAGGTGAAATAGATGCTCATTAAAGGCACTACTGGAGACGGTAACGCTATATTACGAGTGGTCTTCAAATAAAGCCTTCCAAATGTCAGCTTGTTAATGTCACACTCAGACACAAGCGAGACTTACATGAACTGGTTAGTTCGTACGGCTCCACTGTCATAGATGGCACAGAAGTTGAAACTAAATCGAATGTTAAATACCTTAGACCTGTGTACTTCCTCTAATCTTTCTTGGTCTTCTTTCCCAAGATATTTCATTTAACGTATTACGTAAGGAAGTTAAGACAATCTGATATGACTAACTCGGTCTCTACTTCCTAAGTTTGCTAGCTCTTGCATTCTACCTATCCTTCTCTATTGTTCCCCACAGCTTAATCTTTCCTGGGCTACTTAAAAAAGACTTTGTTACACTGCAAAGGGCACCAAAAAACGGCCGTCAGAAGGGCGAGTGAGGTGTCGTTAAACCAACTCGTTAATACTGTTGTAGATAAACACATGGGCTCCTAGAAGAAATTAGCAAATATTATCCTGTCATACTCTGACAGCATCCTCTTCTATACACAACTCTCTCCTTACATCTCATCAGGTGAGTAGAACTAGAAGCAACTCGGATGACCAAGTACCAAAACTCTACAATACCTTATTTTGCAGGCACACATTTTATGTGATGAGAAAGGTGTGTAAGACAGGAAATTACCAACCAATTTACTGCGAAATGATAAGTAAACGGCTCCACATTCTTTCCTTATTATATTGTTGTAAAATATTTTCACTTAATCTAATTCTCTATAGTTGGTTAGCAAGGATTAGTTTTTTTTTTTACGAGTTGATCACGGATTGATGTCAGTTAGAGAACCATTGAAAACCGCCAGGGAGTCCTGGACAGCTATTTCATCCTAATTTTCTGGGGAATCATCAGCAGTACGCACCCACTGCCAGGGGTTGAAACCAGGACCTTCTGGTTACAAGGCAAGCTAACTCGTATACCATTCAGCCATTGGGACCCGATTCAATGGGCCTGGTTTTCAATGGTTCTCTAACTGATATCAATCCGTGAACAACTCGTAAAAACTTAATTTTATATTCATATTAATGTAGAACAATATTATCAGTATAAATGACCTGTTCTAATTATTGATCACTGTAATGAGAATATATGAGATGCAGTACTCGTAAGTACATGCTGAGAATTCCATATTTGTGCTCAAAAATACTGGTTGGAATAAAGCCATTATTACTAAACATTCTAAACGGTCAAACACGCGATTTTTTGAATACAATAGTGTATTAGTAACAGGATAAGAATGGGGACTGAGCATAACAAACAAGCAGAGATTATTTTGATTGGACACTAGTAACTAGTGTGATGTGTCTAGTCCTTTCTTCGGTGCAGACTGAATTCTATCAGTCAGGTTTGTAATGTCACCACCACGCCACTAGGTAGCTCACCATCACGGTGCACATTGATTTGATGATATTAGATGGTTGGAGGCAATCGGCAGGAAGTCTTGGACCGAATAGGTCAGTGGTAACGTCTCTGACTGCAGGTGGCAGTGGGTGATGCAGGTTCAAATTTCAGAAGGGACATGAGTTCCTTCAAGGTTGCAGATACGCCTTACTGACAGGTGAGTGCCAACTAGCACGAAACCTAGGTCAGACAAGGCTTCCTGAGGCCGATTGCCTCCAACCATCTAATATCATCAAAGCAGAGATTACAAAAATGACTACTTACCAAGGGAAATTGAAAAATCTAATCAAGATCGACACATGTTAGAGGTAGTATTGAGAATCAGGGGTATTCATCACCATCACGTGTAACAACATACAGAACAAATGTCATTTAATTTGTGTTAGATAAGATACTTCCTATTACAACTTTAAATAATGTTATCAATATAAATTCAGTCGAAAGTGTGAATATATAGTTCACTTGTGAAACAGCATTTTCAACCTTGACCTTCCTAAGAGGAAAACAGCTTCACCTGTAAGTCCAGGGAGATATCTATAGATCATGGAAAAAAGGTCCTCAACAGTGATAAATGAAGTCTTTCACTGTTGGTTGAAGATATGCAAGGAGGTGTAGACTGACTAGTTGGGGCGCTTGAGACACTAAGAACCGATGGCTGGAGAGATTATTGATGATATGGCTTAAAATTTCGAAGATCCATAAAATTCGTATGTTATATCATACTATTCTCCTCCAGTACACTTCTGCTCATTATGGATGTTTTGAATCGCTTTTTTCTGTCTTTCTTTCATCTTTGTATGCTACATGGAGTGTGGCGATTTGAACTGGTGCACAGAAGTGCACTAGTCGTTCAGAAAGTTCGTGAACCCAGATATTCAAAATCTTATAGCTTCTCTAAAGGTTGCAAACATACCTTATTGATAAGTATGAAACCTAACAGAATCACCCTTGAAAGTCTAACATACTACTGATTGATCGACGTGAGTAGTTGAACACCACTCATACTGACCAGTAAGTGCCTGCTAGGTCTACTAAACTTGTGCAATCAATATCGTTGTTAGTCAACTAGGTAGTGGTCCACCCCCCCCCATTTAACATGTACAACACAGTGAATGGATCTAGGAGCCACCTACCACTGAACATCTGTGGATAGTTTTTTTTTCTTTCAAAATTATAAAGAATAATGAAACAACATCACTGAACATGAAGAACACTTTACCTCTAGAGTAAATAATAACTGGCGCTTGAGAAATAATTGATTTCATTAACCATGGTAATCCCATACAGATTAATATATCAAACACATTGCTTCCTACAGCGTTGGAGACTGCCATGTCACCTTCACCTACAAAAAAAATAGTAAATAGAAAATAAGGGTTAACATATCATGCAATAAATAAATAAATACATGAAATAATATCAAAAGTTTGTAATTCTTGGAGTGCCTTCTATAGCTAGATAGCAGAAATTTTTTTAGAGCAAACCTTTCAATGGCTTTCTAAACATCATTATTTAAGTCTCATATGAACTGAAAACTATTCGATTTACAACTGAAAGCTAGACAGAACATGAGTAGGATATATATATATATATATTCTCCAGTGCACCGACGAGCAACAAAAACAGGATTTGAATGTAAGCTCCAAGACACTAAACAAAAGAGTAAAGAAGAGTGCCAGAAAAGACAAAAGAAAATATTATGAAGCCATGGCAAGTGAAGCAGAACAAGCTGCAGGCAAAGGAGATCTCGCAACACTCTACCAAACAACTAGGCACCTGTCGGGCAAAAGTTTGACACAAATTAAGCCGGTGAAAGATGACAATGAAAGTCACTCACCAAAGAAGTGGAGCAAAGAAAACACTGGGTTGAATACTTCAAAAGACTCCTAAATCGACCACCACCCACAAAGCGCCCAACAATACCAACGAAGGCGACAGACCTACCAGTGAACACCAACCCCCCCGACGAAATCAGAAGTCCTGAAGGCAATTAAGATGCTAAAAGCTGGAAAAGCAGCAGGACCAGATGGAATCCCAGCAGAAGCATTGAAAATGGACCCAGAGACAACAGCGGACTTGATGACGCCACTACTGGAGAAGGTGTGTAAAGAAGACAAAGTACCCGAGGATTGGAAGAAAGGATACTTATTCAAACTACCAAAAAAAGGCGACTTAAGTCAGTGCAAGAACTGACGCAGAATTATGCTCCTGTCCATCCCAAGCAAAATACTAAGCCGCATCATCCTGGAAAGGATCAAGCAAGCTCTGGATGAGAAACTTCGACCAGAACAGGCTGTATTCAGGAGAAAAAAGTCATGCATTGATCAGATCACCACATTACGGATCATCATTGAACAAAGCTTGGAATGGCAGCCACCTCTCTATCTCAACTTCATCCACTTCGAAGAGGTCTTCGACAGCGTCGATCGAGAGGTGATTTGGCAACTCCTTCGCTACTAAGGTGTGCCACCGACAATTATACATCTCATCCAACAGTTGCATGACAATGCTGTGTGCCAAGTAATCCACAACGGGAAACTTACGGAATCCTTCGAAGTTAGGACAGGAGTAAGACAAGCTGGCTGCCTACTATCGCCAATAATTTTCCTGATTGCAGTAGACTGGATAATGCGACAAACAGCGGGCCGGGCAACGAGGAAACAGGCATAAAATGGACTCACACATAAAAGTTGGAGGATCTGGATTTCTCCAATGATATATGTCTGATTTCCCACAAACTGGGAGATATGCAAGTGAAAAGCAACAAGTTGGCAGAAGAAGCATCAAAGATAGAACTCCAAGTCAACATAGAGAAAACAGAGGTGATGAAGATTCATGGACAAGAACAACAACAACAGACAACGATCAGCATAAATGGGAGGAACCTGAAAGAAACAACCTCCTTCACCTACCTACCTGGGAAGAATCGTTTCAGCTACAGGCGCACGCAACTGACGAGGATATCAAAGCAAGAATCTGAACTTTTAGTTGTTACAATGTTACAGGTTTGAGAACGAGTTGAAATTAGGTTAGAGAACTATTGGAAAACCAGGAAGCATACTAGACAGCTGTTTTTGGCACTGGTTTGGGATTCTCCCAAGAAGTACTCTCTGGTTTCCCAATAGTTTTCCAAGTGATGTGACCAATCAAATCCCTGTAAACTAACCCTTGCTTAGATGTATGAAATGATAACTCACATTATTTTATTATTATTAATATTATTGAGCTTTCTTTGTCATAAAATTTGTACAGCTTTATCACTTATTTCGCGTCAGTGGCTCAATGGCATAATGCTCACCTACCATGCACGTCATCCGGGTTCGATTACCTGTCGACAAACACCTAAACGTCGCTTACGGAGTAGTAATTCTGATACGGAAGAAAAGGTTGGATATGAGGCTAGTAATCCCCCCCCTCCCTGTGGAGAAAAAACAACACAAACGCTACTGAAACTCCAAGGCTTAGAACTTGAAGCCCTGTATTCCTCTCGGAATGTAAAGCAAAGAAATTTTTAAAAAATACTTATTTCAAAAACAAACTTGATATGATGGAAATTAGGTATTCAACGGTAACTCTAGGATTGTCCTAAATTCCACTTTTGTCGTTAACATTTGATAGGAATCAGCTTAAAACAGAAATAGTCATCGTATGATCCATCGTTTGATTGGATGACTGTAAAATTTCTGCATCTTTTTCTTACCTTGATCTTGGTCAAATTGTCAACCAATCAGAATATTTATTTTTCACCAACCTGACCGAATCATCTACCAATCAGAACAATGTATTTTCAGTGCCCTGGGCCGATTTTAATGAGACGTGTTTTTCCTAATAAAATTGTATCCTAACAGTCACAGACCAGTCTTTGTCTTCTGATACCTACGTGGCTCAGACGAGCGAAAGGCACCACGGACAAATAGACATCCCCTTAGCATATCAGTTGAGTTGTTCATTGCGTCAGTATTATGACACCTACACATAAGTCCACTCGGTCGTATATTAGCTGTCAACGCGATTATATCAATTGACGACAGGTCAATAACAAATTGGCGACGTGTTCATTTCAACTGGCGACATACATCAAACAAACTAACTGTCAACGGGGTGGTTATTCATTTCAGTGTCGTCACAATACATGATGGGGGGGGGGAATGTTATTATTGGCCAATTCTGTTATTTTTATGTAGGTAATCAAGATAAATCACTACACCATTTGACCATGATATCGACAACAGAAGTGGTCCATGAAATTCTATACTTGACTTTAGTAAAGTATTAGGAAGTCATGCAAAACAGCGCCTGCCTATTGAGAGTAACGCATTCAACTATTATTCGGGTATTAGTCTGTTATCATTTGCATCTAGTATACTGGTTTGTGTGTGGTCAACCGAAGATGGAATAAAATACGTGAGATATTGATTAGTAACAATCAGGATGGGTCGATCACATGTTTAACGTTTGTCACAAGTGGGACAATTGGCAGCTTTCCAGTTTCTTCCTAGTTTGGAATTCTTCCACAGTACTTATTCATGGTCCTCCACTTGAGGATCGAACTAAAGGTCAGCAGCACGGTAACACACAACCACAGAGTCACGATCCAATGGTTCGGGAAAAATGGAATGGGTGGTTGGAAAAATAAAATTTATTTCCGCACATAATCTGAATACATTAACATTAACTAAAGGATACATCCATTATGGTTCTACAGGAGATCTGTCACCAGCCCAAATAGCTCAGTGGTAGCATCTCTGAATGTGGCAGTGGGTGATGCGGGTACACGAGGGCACTTGAGTTTCTTCAGGGGTGCAGGATACGTCCTTTCTGACAAATACCAGCAGGCACCCTAACGATTACCTCAAAACATCTAGCAACTCTCTCGTCAAGCACCACGTTCATAATGCTAACAATAATTGTTGCCGCTTGATTGTAACATTTAATAACGATATAAAATTTTAAGTTCATGTTTCATTTGTTTATTCTGATAAATGTTACATCAAGATTAAGCAGGTTCAAATTATATCATCATATTTGGCAAATCGTAAAATAAAAATCAATACTGTGGTAAAGGCATAAATTAGCATTATTATACATACATATCGTTAGCTGGAGTACCTAGCCTGTTATTTGCTCTGATGGTGTCCTCGTGAATTTTGTTGCTAGATCCTGCAAGAGCGACCGGATCGTGTGCGACCTATTGGTTGTGTACAAGGTTTGAAGAAGGCTTTATGCTTTATACAATCCTCCTCACCCTGATTGTGTTTGTGAGTCTGAGGTTCAACAGTAGAGTACCCACCAACCACACCTCAAGTGGTCTGGAGTTCGAATCCAGGCCACCGATGCACTCCTAAACCTCGCTTGGACAGATAGTAAGACTGAGAAAGGAGGATAGTTCGGCATGAAGCCAGCAACTCACCCACCCCACAAAATATAACACCCCTACTAGCGAAACTTCAAAAACTCAAAGTTTGAAACCCTACGTTCTACTGTTCACACAAAGAGAGAATAATAAATTGTAATAGTTAGCTATTCAAGACCATGATGTTTTGGACGAGTGTTGAGAGTTCTATAACCAGGAACCTAAGCAGTGCAGAGGCGTGAACGTGTATATATATACGATTAAGCTCTCAACTGTCGGGTGTCTTCTATTGAGAATAATGTTACCATTAATCCATATTTCTAACCCCCCCCCCCCGGCCCCACCAGGACTCACAAGTTTCGCACAAAATGAAAAATAAAAGAATTTGTGTATTCATCAATAAAAGCCTACCTTCACGAACAACAAGCACTGAAGCAATAGCATCTGGGACACTGGATCCAGCGGCAATAAATGTTAATCCCATGATAGTATCCGGAATGTGAAGAGTAACACCTACATAAAATTTAGAAAAAAGGAAAAAAAAATAGGTGGTGATGTATTCGCGCAATACATTTCAAATAGCAATTTGATTACACTTGTCAAATCAATTTATGTGTAAAATAAAAGGCCAATTCTGTCTGTCTGTTTTCAACATAGAACTTTGCACCGATCTGCAGCAGTTCAAGTCGACACACTCCCTCCATGTAACACACAAAGCAAGAGAAGAAAGTAGAAGAAATGCAAAATAGAAACAGTAGACAGAGATATGAGACAAAAGGAATAGTAATAACGAAGAACAATATAGTTTCAAGGAGTGGATGCATCTGCGCTAGCCATTGGGGCTGATATAACTTCCCAAATAAGTGAAGTGGTCAACGTGCTCTGCCACTTCTCTCCCTATTTCTAAGCTAGGAGTCAGTGTAGTCCAGTCCTGTAACATCATCTTACATTTGGCTGGAGCGAATTGCATGCCAAACATTCGCAGATTGCAGCTCAAGGTGTTTAGAAGACTCTGCATTTTGTCAGCGTCTTCACCTAGAAGGACTATATCATCTGCATATTCTAAGTCAACGAGATTATTCCCTGGTAACAAGTCAATCCCTGAGTCGCTGAAGTCCCTTAGACTTAATTCCATTAGTACTTCTGTGATGGAATTGAATAGAAATGGGGATAGTGGGCATCCCTGATGGACACCACTAGTTGTCACCACTTCAGATGACAACTCACCGTAATCCCTCACCTGGCTGCGTGAGTTCGACTAGAGTGCCTTGATCAGTGCAATGTATTTTCTCGGCAATCCCTTAGCAGCCAAGCATCGCCATAGTACCTCTCGGTTGACAGAATCAAATGTCGCCTTTAGGTCAAGAGATATCTGGAATAGAAAGAATATTGCTTGACTCCGGTCACACAGGGCCTCGTTGAAATGGTTTTTAAAGTTGTGTCCGTAATAATATCTTACTACTGGTTACGGAAAGCTTCACGGTAAATCAGGGGCTGTACAGAGTTCAGGGTTAACCTTTCTTAACTTCCCACCACTCCTCCAAGTTGAAAGACAGTTGTTACATATGTATTCGCAAGCAGTACGACTTCATCCGCAGATTCCCCAACACAATGTAAACGACTGACAATTATAATGACAACTGCTTTTAGTCTAATCGTTATCCAAACGACTTTTTAGGACCTTCAGAGAAATTTGTTCCAACTAGCGTAGCTCGTTATGCTATTGAGATATGCAAGCCCAACAATCATGTTTAGATATCAGATGGGGTTCACTAGTAAAAGTTAGAACTCCACTAGGGATAATTATAATTTACAGCTTCTTTAGGTTTCAAGCAGACTGCCGCTGTCCATATATTATGAACTAAAACGGAGTTTTAAAAAATCTTTTTCATCAGTACACTGAAAACCCAAGAATATAAACAAAAACACAGCAAACAAGAGGATAAGATAAATTTTAAGTGAAAGGTATGAAAAAAATTTAATTTTAATAATAATAATAATAATGCAATAATAATACTGATAAGAATAAAACATTAAAACGGGGAAAAAAAGACTATTTAAACGAATATATTAACTCAATCAATCAATCGAAAAGCTTTTTCTGTGATATAACCTTTAAAATGTAGGTCAGTTGTATGTAGTAAAGCGGAACAACAACGGAAACAAAAATGAAATTAACAATAGGATATATATCTATTTGTGAGTGTGTGTGTGTGTGGGTGGGTGGGAAAGAGAGAGAGAGGTGGGGAAATTTAAACAAAGGCGATTTGAAATCACTTTTCCCGCCAACAGTGATACACAATGACACTTTTAACTCAGCAGCGCTTAACCTATAAACTGAATAATAATAATAATCATATAATAAGGTATCCGAGTTTAGTATTGTGGGCTATTTTTCTCCACTAAAAGCAGTAGATAAACGCAAGGCTAATCTCCCACACATAATTGTAGGTGAATGAATGAGTGGGTGGATTGGTGAGTAGAATGTGGGCGTGACAGGAAATTCATCCTAGGTAGAGGAGAAGTATGAAAGCTGCATTTTTTAAAATTAATCATATTAATATTATTATTATTATTATTACCATACCTTGTTTTATTTCTTCTCCCTATAATACTCCATCCTATCTCTCTCTTTCTCTGGTCAATCAGTCAACGACAGTCTTGCATCCGCTAACAAACTCGCAACAAACACATAATACAACAGCTACATTAGGCTGTAATGTTGTAAGCGTTAATATACATATACATAGAGCGAGGGAGGGAGAATCGCATAATAAATCACAGGCGAGAGAAACAGACACAGAGGAATTGTGTGATACCTTTCTCATTTATTATTTGGCAATGGAAATAACCTTTTGAGCAGAAGAAGGAGAAGGACAAGGAGAACAAGAAGAAGAAGAAATCGATATCTCAGATTTGAATAAAATATAGAAATATAAATAGGAAAAAATTAATTAATTAATTAATTAATGAGTTTGGATATTTTTGGGAGAGAATAAAGGCTAAATATTATTATTATTATTTTGGGAGGACTGTAGAATCCTTTTTTCTTTTTCTTACGACTAAACATAATGGACAGTTATAATTATATTTCAGTTGAGTAGTATTCAGGAATTTGACAGACATGCAGTGAAATACAAATTTTTTTAATTAGAGCTTGAAACCACACAGTATTTTTGGTACAAGTATGAAATTTTCAGCATATGATATCGGTAGCCCAAATTTTACAGACCGACCATAGATATCAGGTGTGCGTCGGCAGGGGATGAAACCCCGGACCATGTGCATGGTCGGCGAGAGTCCTAACCACTGTGCTACCGACGCACAAATAAGGGCGGCCTATTACTCGGCCAGCCACAGGCAGGATAAATTTGATTATATAAAGATAAAAACTTGTAGGGTTTTTAGTTTTTCTCTCAGTAGACTGATGAAAACATAAAACTCTGGGACTCGTGATCAAAGCGTTCAGAAAAATATTTTAAAAAAAATAGAAACTGAAGAGTAATAATTTTCGAAAAGTATACCATTCCATGATGAGAAATGAAAATTAATCTGATGCTCACTAGTGACTGACTGACTGGTGACTACAGAATAAAGTTGTCTCGAGTTTTATTGAAAAGTCGTGACCAGTGAGACTTATGAAGTGTTCTCGGGTATGAGGATAAATACTCTGCGATGATGATGATGATGGTGATGATACTCGCTGGCGGTCGTAGTACACATTGCCAACTGCCAGAAGTTAGTGTATGTGTAAAATTTGGGAATTTGGGTAGTATGTAATTCCATATTAATTCGTTTATTAGATATATCACACAGTCAGTGAAACAGTATTAGTATTAACTGGATGACACAGTTTCGAACACAATTTACTATTGTTCATAATCATATCATCAATTGTAACTACACAACTTCCAAACTTCCGTTCTATAGTTTTTTTCTATTCCTTCCTATTCGTCGGAGAGGTAGTAGAATTTTCCAGATGTTTGGGACAGGTGGCATTTAAGCCCACAAACTCAATTAGAAACAAGCTTTGTCGGTTAAAGGATCCTGCCAGTGGAGCCTTTAAAACAAAACAATTTAGTTTATCTAATACCTTGCCGGAATGATTGTCAGGTCAAATACCTAGGTCAAAGTAATAGAACGAGGTCAGTCAGACTAGTGGAGCAATGAAATCTAGGTTAGCTGACCTTAATAAGATAAGAAATCTGGAGAACAGTTCAGCTATAGCACTCACTACATGCAATTACACACAACCATAAAATAGGATGATGGGATAAGATGACAGTTTTAAAATCTAATGCAACTAACAGAGTGGAGGGAGAGATTGATAACAGAAGCTTTACTTATCAAATCGACTGCAAATACATGTAACATGAAAGATTCAACAATTGTCTCAGACATCTGGAAAGTTCTACTATCCCTACGACAAATAGGAAAGAATAAAGAAAACTATAAGATGAAAGTTCCAAAGTTGTGTGGTTATAGCTGATGATATGATTATGGACAATAAATAAATTGTGTTCGAAACTGTGTCATCCAGTAAATAATAATACTGTTTCACTGACTGTGTGATATATCTAATAAACAAATTAATATGGCAGAAGTTGAATTTATCATCCGGCTGTTAGATTACATCTCAGTGGCTGAGAGGTATATGAAGTTGTCTTGCAGACTTAAGGTCCTGAGTTCGATCCCTGATTGAATCATGAGTACACGTAATGCTGAAGAGTTTCAAATCCAGGATGAAACAGCTATCCAAAACTCCCTCACTTTACGTGGTTCTTTAATTGATATCGGTCTGTGAACAAACTTAGAAGTAATCAAATCGCTACAAACTAACACTTGATAATATACCCATGAAATCTGCTTGGCATCGATGACATAGGCTGGTGCCAGTCGCGCTATATTGTAAAAATTGGAGGAAGTTGGAATTCATGGGCTGGCCAATGGATTGGGTCCTAGCGGCTTAATGATCTACAAGCTCGCCTTGTGACCAGAAGGTCCTGGGCTCGAACCCCTACGGGAACGTGCCACTGAAGAGTCCAAAACTAGGGCGAAACAGCTGTCTGGCAGTACTCCCAGGTGGTTTTTCAGTAGTCCTCTAACCGATATCAGCTCATGATGAAATCCTGTAACCAATTACGTAATTTGTTATCTAAAATTTAAAATTCTAATGACAAATCTTTGAAATATTTATTTTATTGCTAAGATAATTTACTGTATATACATATATGCGATTGTACAGCTTGAGAATGATATCACCGAAAAGAGGGGTAACTCTTTTCACTGATGAACGTCTTTTCTTTTATATCAACTTAAAGAACCGAATCAAATCAAGCCACCCCCGATTTCTGACTACCTAATTGGGTGAATCGTTTTAAACACCTTAAATAAAATCTACAATCTGCAAAATTACACAATTCGAAGAGGTGAAATTACACCACAGTTTCCCTTACACACCAAAATTATTCTGATCACATTATATGCTCCGCCTGATTGAATAAACGGTAAGCCACAATACAAGTATAAATGCATGATGCTACATATTACTGATTTCCTGATATAAGTAGTTGTATACTACATCACATCAACCAAAGTGACCTAAATACCGGACAGCGCTGATCTTGGCGGCGAGATATCCAATCTGACTGAGTTCAGAGTCAGTAGATCACACACGCACACACACACAAACACACACAATGCAGTGATCGGAATAATTTCAATTTCCAGAGAGGGAAAAAAAGTGGCGCGCATGATTTCATCTCTAGAGCTGTGTAATTTGCAAACTACAAAACAAAAAATTCCGTTCAAAATTATGATTTGTTTCTTATTTTTCAAACAGTATACTTACTATTAATACATTGAAATATATATATGTGTGACGTTCAAAATAATAATAATGATTAATAACAAAATTTTATGAAACAGGAAATAAAAACAACTGACTTGTATTCATTTATTATTATTATTATTATTATTATTACCACTTTAGTCAAACTGTACTAACAAAATAATTGAAGCAATAATTTATAAAAATAATTAATTCTTATTTGAAAACCGGAAGTTTCTCTGCTTCGACTATATAACTATCACTACCACTACTACTACTGCTGTAACGACGAGAGAAGACAAGAGATTTAGCAACCAAAAGTGTATTTGATTAAAGCAAGAACAACAGCATTATGGGTAAATTTTGTTTTGATAAAGTCTCACAGTGACGATACAGTAATGTTTACTGATGACCACGTTTCGAGCACAATTTATTACTGCTCATAATCATATCAAGGTAATCACACGACTTCCTAAATTCATTTATATAGTTCCGTTGTTTTTCACTTGATTTGATTGGTAGTAATATTTTCCATATTTCGGGTATGAGTGATGAATCATTTCTATTGTATGTGTTGGGTGTAGATTCGATGAACAAGGATTCAGCAATCAACCTCTCTCTCCACCTACCTAGATTACTTTTTAGAATTTTAACCCTCTCCCACCATGCTATTGTGTGGTTGTGTGTTAATGCATGCATTGCAATTGCTGAGCTTTTTTCTAAATTACTTATCTTCTCGGGTGGGGTCAACCATTCTTACTTCAGCTAAATTCTTATGTTCCGACAATCTGATTACCCCGATCTACTAGTCTGACCTATGTAGTTGACCTCATAGTCATTGCAGGGTATTTTGTAAATTATATTATTATGTCAACTGTATTATTATTGTTTCCTTTAGTTCCTAGAGGAACACAGGGCTTCAGCCGCCCACGTCTCCATTGCGTTCATTTCTCTGCCAACGTTTTCATCACCTGGCTCCACATTTGTCCACATGCTTTCATCTCCTCTTCACATGACCTCCTCCACTCCATGTCACCCTCTCACTGACGACCAACTCGTCACTTACCGTTCGGGGTCCACTCGAGTGATGACCTGTCTTGTGATGTCACTTGATTGTCTTTTTTCTCAGAGTATGGCCTCCAGTCCACCTACCTCCATTTCTTCCTGCATATTTGTTGCACAACTGGTTCCTGATGGGTTGGTTCATTGCCAGAAATCTCTGTTGTTGAGTAGAATTGAGCGAAGACAGCTGTTGACGAAGGTTTGTTGTTTGTTCAAAGTGGCCTTCGTGACGCGCTGGCCAACTCTCTGATCCGTATAGTAAGTAGCACTGACTTCACATTGGAGTTGAAAATCCGGATCTTATTTTTCATGCTGAGTAGTGCTGTTGATCTCCACACAGACTTGACAGTAATGAAAGCTTGCCTTGCTTTCCCCATCCTCGCTCTGATATCCTCGTCAGTTCCACCTGTAGTTGAAACGATGCTTCCCAGGTCGGCAGGTGAAGGAGGTTGATTCTTTCAGATTTCTTACATTTATGCTGATTTTTGTCAATTTTTGTTGCTGTGGCTGTTGCTGTTGGCCAGGAATCTTCATCATCACATCTATTTTCTCTACATTCACATGAAGTCCTATCCTCTCTGGATGCTTCTTCTGCCAAATTTTTTCTTTTCACTTTCATATCTTCCAGTTTGTGGGAAATCAGACAAATATCATCGGCGAAGTCTAGATCGTCCAGGTTTTTGTGTGGGTCCATTTTATGCCAGTCTCCTCGTTGCCCGGCCTGCTGTCTGTCGCATTATCCAGTCTACCACAATCAGGAAAATCACTGGAGATAGTAGGCAGCCAACCAGCCTTGTCTTACTCCCATCCTCCATGAATTTCTCATTGTGGGAAATTATGTATACCATATATATTAAAATAATCATTTGCACAGATCTTCTGTGTCGTGCTACTTCTGACCATGGTATGGTCTGTCTTTGTCTTCTTTTCATTTCTCCTGTGTTTTCACTGCGATACTGGTTCATCTCCTCTCTTTTACGTCAAATCGATTTCTCCACTATTTGATATTTCTATGCTGACGAATGTCTCTTTACATACTACTGATAAATCTAGGCAGTAGCACATGCCACACTATTACTCCTACTATTATTGGTTTATTTATTTTATTTTATTGTTTTGCGGCTCAACAAGGAACGAATATAGGACTCCAAGTTTGAGCTTTAAAGTTCCAGTAGCAGTGATATTATTCTTCTTTTCACCGGATAAGGTTGTTAGCCTCACACCCCACAACCTTCCCTTTTCAGCGGGTTAAGGAGGGTTAAGGAGTGAGTCGACCAGGGATCGAACCCCGGACGGCGTACTCCTCCTTTTCCTACTTATTCTTCTAAATATGGGAGTATAATAAAGTCAAGAATAGAAGGAAAATGGCAAATAACCCAATTAAAGGTGTAGGATGACCATGCAAATAAGCATACTTGTCATTTTTGACAACAATAACACTACCGATCAAAAAAGCAGGGAAAAATGGATCCATTTATGACAAGATATTGGCAGTCACCTCTCTATCTTATTCCGGAAACTTTGAACGACTTGAAGACAGCTTTTTCAGATAGTAATGAAGAGTGTGACATGTAATGAAGGATCTAGGTAGTCAATTATGTCTTTTTATGTAAACTGTTAGTTAACTCAAGTTGTCAAAAATTTTTAAGAAAAAAATTGATGACAAGCTGACATAAGAACGCAAGGAAACATTTAAGGTAATCGCATAGTATTATTGTACACAAAAAGCTGTCACATAATCGTTGGAATCTACAAAATACAATTAAAAGCTATAAGCCAGGTTAAATCCAGTGAAACGCAATTTGGTTTAGTGTATTCCTGGCTTGAACTTCATTTTCTATAGTTTGGTTTGTTTTTACGAGTTGATCACGGATTGATATCATTTAGAGAAGCATTGAAAGCCAGCCACAGGGAGTACTGGACAGCTGTTTCATCCTAGTTTGGGAATAATTGGCAGTACGCACCCACCACAGTGGGGTTCGGACCCAGGACCTTCCGGTTACAAGGCCAGCAAGCTCGTATACCATTCAGCCACTGGGACTCGATTCAATGGCTCATTAATTCTAAATTCTACTAATTCGCGATTTAGCGCGACCCCAACAATTGTCGTCGGTGGGACATCTATCGTCACACATGACATCTGGATGGACCTCACTGGTCACGATTTCTCACTAGAACTCCAGGAAACTCCATCCTGTAGCAAGTCATTAGCGAGCATCAGATTAATTTTTTATAGTTTGGTTTGTAAGGAGTTAATTACCGGAACCGGTTATTTTTTCTCTCAATCTTCTGCCTCCTTAGTGGGAAATAGGACTTTAATTTTGAGACCCTGAAGTTCAAGCAGTAGTGGTGTTTATCTTTTTACAGGGTGAAGTCGCTAGCATCATGCCCAAGCTTCTCTCCTTTCCAGGTTTACTCCCATCTAAGCGAGCTTTAGGAATGTGGCCACCGGGAACAAAACCTGGACTACATTTAGTGATGGTGAACTTTCTAGGGGTGAACCATCGACGTGCAGACAGTGGTTAGGAGCCACACAAATACATTTATTGTGTGAAAGCTGATAATACTATCCAGTTAAGTTGACTAATTTGAAGAAGACGGAGTTTGAGATTCGAACCCCAAGACCCATTACTAGCTAAGCGTCGAGTTCTTAAGCCAAAATATATGATATGCCAAGTGTCCTCAATTCGGAGAACAACAACAAACTCTACTCATTCATACCTTCACAGTTAAAAGTCTCCTCTTCTATTATTTCATCACAATCAGACGTTGGTTTAATCATCGGTTGGAGGATTTCATCATGAGCTGATATCAGTTAGAGAACCACTGGAAGGTGTAGTCTTCCTGACAGGTTGAGATCCTGGGGACGATAAATCCAATGCAGGCTGGAGACAATCGGTGATATAGCTCAAAATCTTCGTTGTCAATGGCTAGCGCAGATGCATCCACTCCTTGTGACTTATAATACCCAATGAAACTGCATTGCTCTTCGTTATTATTATTCCTTTTGTTTGATTGGATGGAGGATTTCATCATGAGCTGGCATCAGTTAGAGAACCACTGGAAAACCTGGGAGTACTGGACAGCTGTTTCCTTTTTCCTAGTTTGAGACTCTTTATCAGTACGCACCCACACCATGACGGTCGAACCCAGGACCTTCTGGTTACAAGGCGAGCTAGCTCGTCACTGGGACCCAAACCAATGACCAGCCCATGAATTCTAACTTCTTCCAATTCACGAAACAGATGTCCAGTACACCGAGCTGGTTTTCGAGTGATTCTCTAACTGATATCAGCTCATGATGAAATCCTTCATCTAATCAAACAAAATCCCTACAAAACCAGTACTTGAATATATATATGAATCCTTCGAAGTGAGGACAGGAGTAAGACAAGGCTGCCTACTATCGCCAATGATTTTCCTGATTGCAGTAGATTGGATAATGCGACAAACAGCGGGTAATGAGGAAACAGACATAAAATGGACCCACATAAAAAACTTGGAGGATCTGGACTTCGCCGATGATATATGTCTGATTTCCCACAAACTGGAAGATATGCAAGTGAAAAGCAACAAGTTGGCAGAAGAAGAGTTCAGAGTAGATAGGACTTCAGGTGAACATGGAGAAAACAGAGGTGAGGAAGATTCTCGGCTAGCAGCAACAACAACAGACAGCAATCAGAATGAATGGGAGGAATCTGAAAGAAACAACCTCCTTTACCAACCTGGGAAGCATCATTTCAACTACGGGCGGAAATGATGAGGATATCAAAGCAAGAATCGGGAAAGCAAGACAAGCTTTCACTACTCTCAAGTCTGTGTGGAGGTCAACAACACTACTCAGCATCAAAAGTAAGATCCGGATTTTCAACTCCAATGTGAAGTCATTGCTACCTACTATATGGATCAGAGACTTGGCCAGCGCATCAAGAAAGCCACTTTGAACAAACAATAAACCTTCGTCAACAGCTGTCTTCGCTCAATACTACTCAAATTCAGATGGCCAGAAAAGATCAACAACAGAGATCTCTAGCAATGAGCGAACCAACTCAGCAGGAACCGAGTGTGCAACAAATATGCAGGAAGAAATGGAGACGGATTGGCTGGCCATACTCGGAGGAAACCATCAATTGACATCACTAGACAAGCCATTGCTCGAGTGAAACCCGAAAGGGAAGCGGCGAGTCGGTCGTCAGTGCAAGGGTGACTTGGAGAAGGAGGTCATGTGAAGAGGAGATGAAAACGTGTGGGCAAACTTGGAGTCAGGTGAAAACGTTAGCAGAGAACCGAACGCAATGGAGACGCACGGCTGAAGCCCTATGTTCCTCGACTTGGCAGTGAGGATTTTAACCCTACATAAAATCACATAATCACAACTGAAAATACAAAAATACAACTATGCATTACCAGATAAGCATTGAATGTGAATCCATTTAGTAAGACAGAGAATATCTACACTATCATTTATCATGTTCCCTATCATAGATATAGACAATTGAATGTATACACGTGTATGTGACTACTACTCTACTGCTCTGTGTGCGCATATGCGTGTGTTCATGTGTGTTACTATAGTAATGGACCTCACTAAGGTGAGTACTCTTCTTCTAGTAGATAATAATAATGATAATAAGACGAACTACTACTATTACTCATTTAGAAAAAGATTATTTCCTGATTGGATGGAAGAAACTTGCCTACTAAAACTCTTTCTTTTTTCACAAACAGATACACAAACACACGCACACACAAACACAGATACAAATGCATATATACACGTATTAGACATAGTGATTATTTCTATTTCCATTCTTCTTTAAGCTACTTTTAATCTAATTTAGAGTATATAACACACGTAGAGCGCATACATATGTTGTAGCCCATGTGAAATGTAATCATAGACAAATCCTTTCCTTTGCACTTTTCTCTCCTTACTCTCTCTCTCTCTCTCGCTATATATATATATATATATATATATATATATATATATAATTGTATGCATGAGCTATTTTTAAGTTAGTTTCTGTAAGGCACTAGTATATTAGTGGATGAAGGTGTATTAGACAAACACATACCTAATTTATGTACACACATACTACAATCTTAGGCATCCATTTATTATATAGATGAACTGATTAGAGGCTGCATAAAACTCAAAAATATTTCGAAAAGCTGTTTATTTTTTTATACATTCAGCCCAAACGCTTAAACTCTCGCTTTACAGCTGACGATGTCAATGATAGGATCAGAATAAAATAAGAATGAAAAAAGAAAAAAAATATCTCCATTACTTTATGACCACTGTGGAAATCTGCTGTAATCAGAGGATTTGAATTCATTTCAATACTGCCTGTCTGTTTTCAGCATAGAACTTTGCACTGATGTGTAACAGTTCAAGTCGCCACACTCCCTCCTCGTAGCAAACAAAGCAAGAGAAGAAATGCATAATAGAGACAGTAGACAGGGATATGAAACAAAAGTTGCGTACTGATGAAGAGTCCCAAACTAGGAAGGGGAAAATAGCTGTCCAGTACTCCCAGGTGGTTTTCCAGTCGTTCTCTAACTGATGTCAGCTCATGATGAAATCCTCCATCCAATGAAACAAAAGAAATAGTAATAACGAAGAACAGTATAGTTTCATTGGAAATCATAAGTCACAAGGAGTGGATGCATCTGCGCCAGCTGTTGAAAACGATTTTGAGCTATATCACCGATTGTCCCCAACTTCCATTGTCGCATTATCCAGTCTACCACAATCAGGAAAATCACTGGAGATAGTAGGCAGCCAACCAGCCTTGTCTTACTCCCATCCTCCATGAATTTCTCATTGTGGGAAATTATGTATACCATATATATTAAAACAATCATTTGCACAGATCTTCTGTGTCGTGCTACTTCTGACTATGGTATGGTTTGTCTTTGTCTTCTTTTCTTTTCTCCTGTGTTTTCACTGCGATACTAGTTCATGTCCTCTCTTTTACGTCAAATCGATTTCTCCACTATTTGATATTTCTATGCTGACGAACGTTTCTTTACATTCTACTGATAAATCTAGGCAGTAGCACGTGCCACACTATTACTCCTACTATTATTTATTTATTTATTTTATTTTATTGTTTTGCGCCTCAACAAGGAACGAATATAGGACTCCAAGCTTGAGCTTTAAAGTTCCAGTAGCAGTGATGTCATTCTTCTTTTCACTGGATAAGGTTGTTAGCCTCACAACCCACAACCTTCCCTTTTCAGCGGGTTAAGGAGGGTTAAGGAGTGAGTCGACCAGGGATCGAACCCCGGACGGCGTACTCCTCCTTTTCCTACTTATTCTTCTAAATATGGGAGTATAATAAAGTCAAGAATAGAAGGAAAATGGCAAATAACCCAATTAAAGGTGTAGGATGACCATGCAAATAAGCATACTTGTCATTTTTGACAACAATAACACTACCGATCAAAAAAGCAGGGAAAAATGGATCCATTTATGACAATATATTGGCAGTCACCTCTCTATCTTGTTCCGGAAACTTTGAACAACTTGAAGACAGCTTTTTCAGATAGTAATGAAGAGTGTGACATGTAATGAAGGATCTAGGTAGTCAATTATTTCTTTTTATGTAAACTGTTAGTTAACTCAAGTTGTCAAAAATTTTTAAGAAAAAAATTGATGACAAGCTGACATAAGAACGCAAGGAAACATTTAAGGTAATCGCATAGTATTATTGTACACAAAAAGCTGTCACATAATCGTTGGAATCTACAAAATACAATTAAAAGCTATAAGCCAGGTTAAATCCAGTGAAAAGCAAATTGGTTTAGTGTATTCCTGGCTTGAACTTCATTTTCTATAGTTTGGTTTGTTTTTACGAGTTGATCACGGATTGATATCATTTAGAGAAGCATTGAAAGCCAGCCACAGGGAGTACTGGACAGCTGTTTCATCCTAGTTTGGGAATAATTGGCAGTACGCACCCACCACAGTGGGGTTCGGACCCAGGACCTTCCGGTTACAAGGCCAGCAAGCTCGTATACCATTCAGCCACTGGGACTCGATTCAATGGCTCATTAATTCTAAATTCTACTAATTCGCGATTTAGCGCGACCCCAACAATTGTCGTCGGTGGGACATCTATCGTCACACATGACATCTGGATGGACCTCACTGGTCACGATTTCTCACTAGAACTCCAGGAAACTCCATCCTGTAGCAAGTCATTAGCGAGCATCAGATTAATTCTTCATAGTTTGGTTTGTAAGGAGTTAATTACTGGAACAGGTTATTTTTTCTCTCAATCTTCTGCCTCCTCAGCGGGAAATAGGACTTTAATTTTGAGACCTTGAAGTTCAAGCAGTAGTGGTGTTTATCTTTTTACAGGGTGAAGTCGCTAGCATCATGCCCAAGCTTCTCTCCTTTCCGGGTTTACTCCCATCTAAGCGAGCTTTAGGAATGTGGCCACCGGGAACAAAACCTGGACTACATTTAGTGATGGTGAACTTTCTAGGGGTGAACCATCGACGTGCAGACAGTGGTTAGGAGCCACACAAATACATTTATTGTGTGAAAGCTGATAATACTATCCAGTTAAGTTGACTAATTTGAAGAAGACGGAGTTTGAGATTCGAACCCCAAGACCCATTACTAGCTAAGCGTCGAGTTCTTAAGCCAAAATATATGATATGCCAAGTGTCCTCAATTCGGAGAACAACAACAAACTCTACTCATTCATACCTTCACAGTTAAAAGTCTCCTCTTCTATTATTTCATCACAATCAGACGTTGGTTTAATCATCGGTTGGAGGATTTCATCATGAGCTGATATCAGTTAGAGAACCACTGGAAGGTGTAGTCTTCCTGACAGGTTGAGATCCTGGGGACGATAAATCCAATGCAGGCTGGAGACAATCGGTGATATAGCTCAAAATCTTCGTTGTCAATGGCTAGCGCAGATGCATCCACTCCTTGTGACTTATAATACCCAATGAAACTGCATTGCTCTTCGTTATTATTATTCCTTTTGTTTGATTGGATGGAGGATTTCATCATGAGCTGGCATCAGTTAGAGAACCACTGGAAAACCTGGGAGTACTGGACAGCTGTTTCCTTTTTCCTAGTTTGAGACTCTTTATCAGTACGCACCCACACCATGACGGTCGAACCCAGGACCTTCTGGTTACAAGGCGAGCTAGCTCGTCACTGGGACCCAAACCAATGACCAGCCCATGAATTCTAACTTCTTCCAATTCACGAAACAGATGTCCAGTACACCGAGCTGGTTTTCGAGTGATTCTCTAACTGATATCAGCTCATGATGAAATCCTTCATCTAATCAAACAAAATCCCTACAAAACCAGTACTTGAATATATATATGAATCCTTCGAAGTGAGGACAGGAGTAAGACAAGGCTGCCTACTATCGCCAATGATTTTCCTGATTGCAGTAGATTGGATAATGCGACAAACAGCGGGTAATGAGGAAACAGACATAAAATGGACCCACATAAAAAACTTGGAGGATCTGGACTTCGCCGATGATATATGTCTGATTTCCCACAAACTGGAAGATATGCAAGTGAAAAGCAACAAGTTGGCAGAAGAAGAGTTCAGAGTAGATAGGACTTCAGGTGAACATGGAGAAAACAGAGGTGAGGAAGATTCTCGGCTAGCAGCAACAACAACAGACAGCAATCAGAATGAATGGGAGGAATCTGAAAGAAACAACCTCCTTTACCAACCTGGGAAGCATCATTTCAACTACGGGCGGAAATGATGAGGATATCAAAGCAAGAATCGGGAAAGCAAGACAAGCTTTCACTACTCTCAAGTCTGTGTGGAGGTCAACAACACTACTCAGCATCAAAAGTAAGATCCGGATTTTCAACTCCAATGTGAAGTCATTGCTACCTACTATATGGATCAGAGACTTGGCCAGCGCATCAAGAAAGCCACTTTGAACAAACAATAAACCTTCGTCAACAGCTGTCTTCGCTCAATACTACTCAAATTCAGATGGCCAGAAAAGATCAACAACAGAGATCTCTAGCAATGAGCGAACCAACTCAGCAGGAACCGAGTGTGCAACAAATATGCAGGAAGAAATGGAGACGGATTGGCTGGCCATACTCGGAGGAAACCATCAATTGACATCACTAGACAAGCCATTGCTCGAGTGAAACCCGAAAGGGAAGCGGCGAGTCGGTCGTCAGTGCAAGGGTGACTTGGAGAAGGAGGTCATGTGAAGAGGAGATGAAAACGTGTGGGCAAACTTGGAGTCAGGTGAAAACGTTAGCAGAGAACCGAACGCAATGGAGACGCACGGCTGAAGCCCTATGTTCCTCGACTTGGCAGTGAGGATTTTAACCCTACATAAAATCACATAATCACAACTGAAAATACAAAAATACAACTATGCATTACCAGATAAGCATTGAATGTGAATCCATTTAGTAAGACAGAGAATATCTACACTATCATTTATCATGTTCCCTATCATAGATATAGACAATTGAATGTATACACGTGTATGTGACTACTACTCTACTGCTCTGTGTGCGCATATGCGTGTGTTCATGTGTGTTACTATAGTAATGGACCTCACTAAGGTGAGTACTCTTCTTCTAGTAAATAATAATAATAATAATAAGACGAACTACTACTATTACTCATTTAGAAAAAGATTATTTCCTGATTGGATGGAAGAAACTTGCCTACTAAAACTCTTTCTTTTTTCACAAACAGATACACAAACACACGCACACACAAACACAGATACAAATGCATATATACACATATTAGACATAGTGATTATTTCTATTTTCATTCTTCTCTAAGCTACTTTTAATCTAATTTAGAGTATATAACACACGTAGAGCGCATACATATGTTGTATCCCATGTGAGATGTAATCATAGACAAATCCTTTCCGTTGCACTTTTCTCTCCTTACTCTCTCTCTCTCTCTCTCTATATATATATATATATATATATATAATTGTATGCATGAGCTATTTTTAAGTTAGTTTCTGTAAGGAACTAGTATATTAGTGGATGAAGGTGTATTAGACAAACACATACCTAATTTATGTACACACATACTACAATATTAGGCATCCATTTATTATATAGATGAACTGATTAGAGGCTGCATAAAACTCAAAAATATCTCGAAAAGCTGTTTTTTTTTTATGCATTCAGCCCAAAGGCTTAAACTCTCGCTTTACAGTTGACGATGTCAATGATAGGATCAGAATAAAATAAGAAGAAAAAAGAAAAAAAATATCTCCATTACTTTATGATCACTGTGGAAATCTATTGTAATCAGAGGATTTGAATTCATTTCAATACTGCCTGTCTGTTTTCAGCATAGAACTTTGCACTGATGTGTAACAGTTCAAGTCGCCACACTCCCTCCTCGTAGCAAACAAAGCAAGAGAAGAAATGCATAATAGAGACAGTAGACAGGGATATGAAACAAAAGTTGCGTACTGATGAAGAGTCCCAAACTAGGAAGGGGAAAATAGCTGTCCAGTACTCCCAGGTGGTTTTCCAGTCGTTCTCTAACTGATGTCAGCTCATGATGAAATCCTCCATCCAATGAAACAAAAGAAATAGTAATAACGAAGAACAATATAGTTTCATTGGAAATCATAAGTCACAAGGAGTGGATGCATCTGCGCCAGCTGTTGAAAACGATTTTGAGCTATATCACCGATTGTCCCCAACTTCCATTGGTTTTTACCATCCCGAGGAACCCATCCAGTTAGGAAGTTTACACCTTCCTACGTAGTTGACTTAAACTAACTGTTGTGGATTTCATTGACTGGTGCCATGTTTCCCTTTGACCGGCGCTAGCTCTTTTCCAGCCTGGCCCTATATCAGCTAACATTGCCCGTCGACGAAGGCGATGACTAGGCATACGTAACACATGTCCTAACCATCTTAATTGCTGCAAATTTACAGCCTCGTCTATTGATTTCCCCGCCTTACCTAGCACTCGACGCTTACCTCAATATTGCTCACCTTATTATACCACTTCACACGGGAGATAGAACGCAGAAACCTGTGATCGAAGATAGCTAATCTTTTCACGTCTTCCGCTCTCAATGGCCAGGTCTCACAGCCATAAAGGCGGACGGAGTGGACTGTTGAGCAGTACACACACCCTTTGGTCGATAGTCGGATATCACGTCTACGCCAGAGACGGCGTAAACTGGCATATGCAAAACTAGCCCTCTGTATTCGTACTGAGTTTTCGTCAGAGGTCAACCCGTTGAGGCTGATGGTACTTCCCAAGTAATTGAAGCGGTCAACGTGATCTACCACTTCACTTCCTATTTCTAATCTAGGAGTCGGTGTAGTCCAATCCTGCAGCATCATCTTATATTTTGCAGGGGCGAGTCGCATGCCAAACATACTAAGATTGATAGTTAACATTCAGTCAAGTCAGCAAGCAGACTAAGAAATCATGAAGATAGCTACCTACAGTATAAATATTATACAAGTGTGCTTCAGTAATTTATAAAAACACTTACCGATAACTGTAATCATCCACATCATTATTACAGTGAAGATACCAATCCATACACATGACATGAAGAAAGACACCCAATGCGAAGCTGGAATTTGTCTCCATCTGGCTTTGCGTACATCAGGAACAGTCAAGCAGAGAACACAACGTAATGGCCATAGGAAAAGACAAAAAGCATATCGAATTTTACCGCGTACACCTTCACGACTAGGTAATTTCAATGGAGCAAAGCATGTATCATACCAAGATTCAACAGCGTCATCACCTGAACGGATTTGTGTCTCTACATCATTTAATGCATCGTTGTGTTGTGGCTGTTGACGTTGACCAACCATATTATCAGCGATTGGATTTCCTGTCACACAAATTGAAAATTAAATAATAAAAAAATATATTCATCAAAAAGTATATTCAGTCAGAGTGTGGTGAGTGCTACTGATAAGATTTATCAGTAGTATATAAAGAGACGTTCATCGGCATAAAAACATCAAATAGGTAGGAGATACATTTGATGTCAGAGAAGGCGAATAATATAGCGTTGTGGAGAAAGATACATGGGAGACGTAACAGAAACACATTATGAAGGCCAGAAGTACCACAACACGAAGATCTGTGCAACTTGTGCGTTTAAGATAAGGCCTCCGACAGCGTAGACCGAGAAGTAATTTAGAAACTACTTCAACACTACGGCGTGCAGTGCCCAAGTCTTTATCAACCTCATTCAACAACTGGCTGGCTATAAGACAATGCCACGTATCAGGTGATCCACAACGGAAAACTCAGTGAGGCGTTCGAAGTGCATACAGGAGTAAGACAAGGCTGCCTATTATCACCGATGATATTCTTAATTGTGGTGGACTGGATTATGCGTCAGACTGTGGGGAGCGAGGAGTCAGGAACACGCTGGACCACCAATAAGAAGATTCTAGAAGATCTGCATTTTGCAGATGATATATGTCTAATGTCACATAAACTCGAAGACGTGCAGGCGAAAACCAACAAACTGGCTGAAGAGGCAGCGAAAACAGGACTGCAGGTGAACACAGAGAAGACGGAGATGATGAAGATAACCAATCAACAGCAACAACAACCAGCACCAATCACCATCAACGGGAGAGATTTAACAGAGGTTGCGTCCTTCACTTATCTGGGAAGCATCGTTTCAACTACAGGCACGGAACGGACGAAGATGTCAAAGTCAGCCAGAATCGGAAAGGCAAGATACGCCTTCATCAACCTGAAACCAGTTTGGAAATGTTCTGCACATCAGCATAAAGAACAAGATTCGCATTTTCAACACCAATGTAAAGTCAGTCAGTCCTTCTATACGAGTCAGAAACATGGCGGGCGTGTCACGAAAAGGATTTCCAACAGGTTGCAGATTTTCATCAACAGCTGCCCACTTCGCTGGCTGGCTAGCTCCATACTGAAGATCAAATGGCCGGCCAGCCAGAAAGAATTAGCAGCAAGAAACTCTGGCTGGGAACAAACCGAAGAACCGATTGCTCAACAAATATGTAGGATAAAATGGAGATAGATCGGGCATACATTGAGGAGGCCACCGAATGAGATCTCACACCATGCCATCGCTCGAGTGGAATCCCAATGGGAAGCGACAAGTTGGTCGTCAATGCTAGGGTGACATGGAGGAGATCGTGTGAGGAAGAGATGAGAGATTATGGTCAATCGTGGAAGCCAGCTGAAGAGGACGGCAGAAAACAGAATAAAGTGGAGATGTGTTGTTGACGCCCTATGTTCCACTCGGAACGCAAGGGAATAATAATAATAATACATAATTTTGCTATATAGAGATACCAAGTCTTTCGTCTTCCGCCATTTCAATAGTAACATACGCACATACACATTTTGAGCCACTTCAGTGTGTGTGTGTGTGTGTTTATAAATCCACTTACTCCTGTGAAGCTAGGCATATTGGCCGCACAAACTGCACACTTTCCAAACACATGTCTGAGCAAGATGACAATATTTGTAAGATAATTACTAGCTAGGTCAATTCTCCCCGCGAGTACTTAATGAATGCAAACCACACAACTTCATAAGAGTCGTCTTTTAGTATTATCTACAAGGTGAGATTGTATGGTATAAGGGGGGGGTTAGGTTTCCACGTTTGTGTATGACAAAGATGCTGGCGACTTGTCGATACTTGTTTTTATTGTAAAATAGGTGTCAAGGTTAACAAAAAAACAATTGGCATAGAAAGCAGTCGTTTTTCGCAGAGATGAGGTCTTAACATAAAACACAAAAGAATAGTTGGAGTTTTCTTACTTTTTAAATAATAATAAAATATAATAACATAAACAGTCTCATTTGACTGACCAATACCCCTTATTTATAATTTTAAAGGCTTTATTGATATTACTTTTATGATTCAGTATGTATGAACGAAGTAGTTTGACTTCAAATGAAGTTAATAGTCTGCCGTAATCTGTATTTATCGAAGTTTCACGGTTCACTTATATATATTTTTTTCAAGCCATTTGGGTATGTATACGTTCGCCTGGTGTGCGTTGGTAGTTCGGTGGTAGGGCGCTGGCCGGCCATGCACGTGGTCCGGGGTTCGAGTCCCGGTCGGCGCACTCCTTTACCTGCCTTAGCTAGACAAGGAGGGAAGGTTGGGCGTGAGGCTAGCTACCCCACCCCGTAAAAACACCACTGCTACCGAAACTTCAAAGCTAAAGCTTGAAGCCCTATGTTCCACTGGGGACGTAAAGGAATAAAACACAAAACGTTCGCCTGTGCTCAGGTGCAAAGCGCAATTATTCCCGCCTATGTATGTGTGACGACACTTGAGTGATGTTCAAATGTGTGGTGAAACATGTTTTCGGCTTTTTCCATAATTACAAGACGCACTGCATAGAAGGTTCTACGAATGATCCAGTTTAGCCTCTGTTTTAAAATCCCACTGCTTATTTCCTCATTGTAAAGTAGTTTTTTATCCTTCACGTTCCCCAGTGGAACATAGGGCTTCAAGCTAGAGGCTTGAAGTTTCTGTAGCAGTTTTAATTTTACAGGATGGAGTTGCTAGCCCCATGCCCAACCTTTCCTCTTCACCAGCATTATTTCTGGCTTAGCGAGGTAAAGGAGTGCGTCGGCGGGGGATCGAACCCCGGACCATGTGCATTGTTGGCGAGCGTCCTAACCGCTATGCCACCGACGCAGTAGTAGTTGCAGCAGTAGTTTGATGCAGACATTATTGATTCTTTGAGACCGAACAGACTGTAGGCTTTGAAATTAACTGACCCTCTTCTACACCGGTTCAAAAACTTCAAAGGATATCAGCCTTCAACAAGTGTATTCATCATACTGAAATACACAGTGAGGCGATACTTTATTTACTAGGAGATGAAACTTCCAGAAAGAAAGAAAGACATCGGAGATAAAAGAAACAAAAGACTGTAATATTGTTGTTGTATGTGTGGTTCAGTTGTAGAATACTTGAAAACCAGGCAGGTTTTCCAGGCCCGATTTCCAGCTGATTCACTCCTAAACGTAGCTCAATTGACTAACTGATAGTAAGCATGAGAAAAAGGGAAGGCTGTAGGGTGTGAGACTAGCAACCCTACTCAGTAAAAGCAACACCACCGAGACTAAAGCATCTAGCTATGACGCTTGAAGCCCTATAGTCCACTCAAAAAGCAAAAAGGAGAAAATACTACAGTTAAAAGGACACACAACTACACTGATTATTGATTAACTTCAAGACATACTCTAATGAATCCCTAACTATTGATTTAGACTGTCTAGTGCTTCTGTATAGCTCAAACTAAAAACCAAACACTCAAAAGCCTTACTTTGCTCACTTCACACTTTCTCAAAAAAACTGATTCTAATTCATTTAGCAAAGCATTTAATAAAGGCGATCGTTTGCTATCGATGAACCACTCTATAATTATTCATATGGGTATCTGTTAAAACTACCTATCCTGGAATTGTTCACAGATGCACACAAAATGTTTAAGAACCAGGATGTTACATATCACACATCATCAACAGCTGCCTTCGCTCAATACTACTCAAGATCAAATGGCCGGCCAGAAAAGATCAGCAACAGTGAGGGATCTCTGACAATGAGCGAACCAACCCAGCAGGAACCAATTGTGCAACAAATATGCAGGAAGAAATGGAGGTAGGTGGATTGGAGGCCATACTCTGAGAAAACAGAGAATCAAATGACATCACAAGACAGGTCATCACTCGAGTGGAGCCCGAACGGTAAGTGGCGAGTTGGTCGTCAGTGTGAGGGTGACATGGAGTGGAGGAGGTGATGTGAAGAGGAGATGAAAGCATGTGGGCAGACGTGGAGCCAGGTGATGAAAACGTTGGCAGAGAACCGAACGCAATGAAGACGTGGGCGGCTGAAGCCCTATGTTCCTCTAGGAACTAAAGGAAACAATAATAATAATAACAATACATATCACACAAATGCGCACACACAAACGCACACTTTATAAATTTCTCAACTGACTGCCAACCGCATCCAGGACATAAGTACGTCAGCAGCTGAGTAGTAGGATACTCGGCAACCAAGCTGTAAGTGGTCCGGTATAGAGAGAAGGTTGAGCGTGAGCCTAACGATCTCACTACTACTGAAACTTCAAACGTTGAGCTTAAAGTCATATATTCGACTTGGAACACCAAGAATTCAAACAAAATCAATCCAGGATAAACAGAATGTTCTCACGCCATGCATTTACACGGTAAGTAAGTAAACTAACCTGTCTTCTCTGTAAAGTAATCATCTTCCTCTTCCTCAAAACGCTTATAACTAGCATGAACACTTTTCACCTGAGTAACTTCATGATCAATAATTCCAACATTTGAAGGTGTTAATGATTTATTATCAATAATTATTGATGAATGTCCAAATGCACCAGTACGTTGTTGAATTAAATCGTGTTCTTCTTGATCAGTGTGTAGTGCACGTGGACAACAGGTTGGATGTTCACGGCACCATACACGCCAAAATGCATCAACCCGTGGATTGTAGTACATTAGTAATACATACAAACAGTAAACTATAATAAGTACTGTTGATTCATACCTTAAATATGTTTGAATGAAAAAAAAACAATAAATAGGAGAATGAGAAAAACTTTTAGCCTTTAGCGTTAATCATTATTCATATATATAAGAGATTATGTTATACATTAAATACAAACAAATACGGCTGACTGCATACAGAATATCGCTCAATTATTTCAAATACACTGACTGGGTGAGTGTATTTCATCCACTTTGAACTTTCCCGTTGATTGAATAGATTGATGTGCTCAGCAGCCTCAGGTACATCCAGTTGACGAGTTTCAAATAGGACGAAACGCGCATCCTGGATTTCACTGCTAGTCACCATCCAGCAATTTACACATGGTGAATGTTTGAATAGTCTAATAACATCCCTTTTACCTGCAGACAACCCAACCATTTTTTCTTCATTATCTAATTTTAAATTATCTAATCTGTATGTTTTAGTTCATAAGAATTTGTTAGTCTAGATTTTGAGTGACTTTTAAGGGGATTTAATACCATGGCTAAATATTTAGATAATTCATAAGTAGGTGAATTTCTAAAATCAACTATAGGTCTAATAGGGTATCCTGACTTATGAAATTTAACAATACCTTACATCCTACTGGGGTTATTAGTTTTGGGCATTAAAGTAAACCACTTAGACTCACCTAGAAACGGCTTCATTCGGTGTATAAGGTCCGCTGTGGATTTCTTAACTTTATTCATGACGGTGTCTATTGATTTATTAATTTCCTCATATGGTCCTGTTTGTATGTGAGTATTCACCTTGTCCAAATAGTCTGATTTGTCTAATACTACTGTTGCATTTCCTTTGACTTTGTGATTACTATATCCTTGTTATTCTTAAGGTGTTTCAAGGCTTCTATCTCTGGTTTTGTCAGGTTAGGCTTTCCACGTTTTTGTCGTTTTAATGTAAGTGCACATTGTGCCCGTACTTCGTCAGCCGTTGTTTTGTCTATCTCACTTAGTGCTATTTTTATTATAGGGATGACATCCTCAGGTTTCAGCTTGTCTACCGCTACATTGAAATTTAGTCCCTTTTCTAATACACTTATTTCTGTAGGAATTAATATATGTGTTGAGAGATTGATAACCCACTTTGTTTTATCGATCACCGTTGACTTTAGATTGTTGACTTCATCGTTCTGAGATGAAGATTTCTCCTCTAATAATTTATTGAACTTTTTGATTTGAGTATTTTTTGACTTTTTGAAAGTTGCTGATTTGGCATTGCTAGAGGACTGTGTTATAAGACCATAATCCACATTGGTAACTATTCCCATTAGCTTTTGTTTTAACTGCTGCTCAATTTCATATCTGATATGTTGCAACTTTTTAACAATTCGGTGGATCTCTTCTTTTAGGCATAATTTTTGCAGATTTTCTATTCTGCTTCTAACTCTGTCCTTTGGAACTGGAGCTCGTAGACGTAGGTATTCAGGAATGACTTCATATTTTAAGCATCGAATGTTGAAAATACGATGATTTTCATATCTTGCTTCAGTTTGCGAAAGTCAAGCGAGTTTATTGATAAGTCTTCGTACAGGAAGACCATAAGTCATATTAATATATGTTACTACCACAGTGCCCAAGTTTTACACATATATTAACCCGACACAAGTTTGAAAATTTTGAGTTTGTCATTGAAAATGTTAATTTTTCATGTCAGCCTGAGTAGTCAATTGCTCCTCCAACCCACTTCCTTCTTATATTTTCTTTTTTTTGTTACTTACCTTCAGTTAGTGTGTCTGTATACATATGTAGCCATTATATGTTACTATTTTTTCGGAATTTTTAATATATTTGTGCGTTGAAGTTTCTGTAGCAATTTGGTTAAGTTTTGGGGGTGGAGTTGCTAGCACCACGCCACAACCCTCCCTCTTTATCCGGGCTTGGGACCGGCTAGAAAACTAGTGAGCTAGTAATCTAGGCGAGGTGTTGGACTGGATTATGCGTCAGACAGTGGGAAACGAGAAGACAGGGATATCCTGGACCGACGTGAAGAACCTAGAAGACCTGGATTTCGCGGATGATTAATGTTTGATATCACAGAAGATCGAAGACTTACAAGCGAAAACCGACAAACTGGTCAAAGAAGCAGCAAAGACAGGACTCCAGGTGAACATAGACAAGACGGAGGTTATGAAAATAACCAATCAACAACAACAACAGCAGCAGCAACATCCAGTGCCAATCACCATCAACGGGAGGGATTTGAAAGAGGTTACTTCATTCACTTATCTAGGGAGCATTGTCTCAACTACAGGAGGAACGGACGAGGATGTCAAATCCAGAATCGGGAAGGCGAGAAACACATTCATCAACCTGAAACCAATCTGGAAATCTTCGTCACTCAGCCTGCATCAACAACAAAATTCGGATTTTCAATACAAACGTCAAGTGAGTCAGTTCTTCTATACGGATCAGAAACTTGGCGGGTCACAAAGAATATTTCCAACAGCCTGTTGCAGACCTTTATCAACAGCTGTCTTCGTTCTATACTCAAGATCAGATGGCCGGAAAGAATCACCAACAAGAAACTATGGGGACAAACAAAACAAGAACCAATCGCCCAACAAATATGCAGGAGAAAGTGGAGATGGATTGGACACTCGCTGAGGAGGCCGCTGGGTGACATCGCGCGTCAGGCCATCGAGTGCAACCCGAAAGGGAAGCGGCGAGTGGGACGTCCAAGGGTGACATGGAGGAGATCGTGTGAAGAGGAACTGAAACAGTATGGATTAACATGGACGCAGGTGAAAAGTACAGCAGAAGACAGAAGCAAGTGGAGACGTGTAGTTGAAGCCCTATGTTCCACTAGGAACCCAAGGGAACAATAATAATAATAATTTTTTCGGAAACAGACTAACTTTGATGAATTTTCTTATTTTGCTATATTCATTTTGCACTTCGAGTGGAACATGAGGCTTCAAGTATTGAAGTTTCAGTACCAGTGGTGGATAAGTGAGGTTTAGGAGTGCGTCAGCCGGGCGTCGAGCTGCGGACCACTTGAGGCGTGAGTGATGAGCATTCTACAGCTAAACGACTGTTTCGGCGATTATTATTATTGTTATTATTATTATTATTGTGTCTGATAAAAATGCACCTTTGACAATCCTTTGTAAACTGGAAACGTTTCACGGAAGATGGTTTTACTTATTTGATGTTTGAACCCTACTCTACCTTACTTTACTTTTTACTTTACTTCGGCTATCTCCTACGGGAGGATGAGCCGGCTTCATGATCATCTCGAATAAGAGAGTTCATGAAGTTTCATGGGAATTTGGTACGAGTGATGTCCCCAGAATCGATCGGCCTTTTGTTTGAGAGTGCAGCTCTAGCCTTTACACAACCAAGTGTGACCTACAAGGCAGTAGGAGTGGAGTAGGGAGTCCACTATCCATTGGCAGCCGGTGACCGGAGTTCGGTTCATACGCCTTTTTTGAATGGGGCCAGACATCCAACAAGCCCTTTGTCCATACGTCTGCCGGTGAGCTCCAGTGAGCTTCATACGCCAGTCGTTGGAGGTTTGGAATCAGGGTTTAGCCATCTCCTCTAGACTGTCATCCAATGGACAGTCAACCCGGTGAAGAGCGCCGGGCATCCGCTTTCGCCCTCTCACTTTGGTGAAAAAACACCTCCGCCACGTGAAGGCAGTGAGTAGGACTTCCTCAGGAGAGGCTATGTAAGACGCCCGGTCATATGGGAGCATTTCAAGAGGTGTGTGGAGGGGTGGCCAACCAGCAGCGCAAGGCACCCAACCCCGACCATCCTGAGGCTTTGGAGGCCTACTCTACCTGGGACAGATCATTCATCATGTATTAGGCTAACAGCCACCCACACTTATCTTGTGAGCGCTAATAATACTATCCAGTTGCCCAGGCTGAAGTAGGTGGTGTAGGACTCGAACTCATGGCCCATTGGCTGCAAATTAGGCTCTTAATTGAATATACCGCATCTCCATGGTTTTATCATTACACTAATAATTTGACTTTAGTGCAATATACAAAAAAAATAAATCTCAATGGGTAATATTACTGTCTTGAGATTATTGTGAGCCATCGAATTCCGCTCTTGTCACTACCGCCAACCATCTGAGATGCTAGGGGTTTAACCAATTGACCGGAGAGGGATTTTTCACAGACACAGAGTATGCTCAAACAAAACAGCTGTTGCTCATTAGCATTGTTGGTATTTAATGGTTGATTGAGTGATAAGCACAACATTTATGAAGTAAAATACGAATACCGCTCTGTTGTATAACAATTTCACAAAATTCAAAGCGTTTTAGAGAGCCTATAAAGTATTTTCAGTTAGATATGTAATTTTATTATAGTGTTATTTTCAAATCAGTAGTATAGTCGAATCACAGTAATATGAATCAGCTGACTGTCTGTCTGCCTGTCTGTTTTCAACATAGAACTTTGCACCGATGTGCAGCAGTTCAAGTCGCCACACTCCCTCTTTGTAGCACACAAAGCAAGAGAAGAAAGTAGAAGAAATGCATAATAGAGACAGTAAACAGGGATATGAGACAAAAGGAATAGTAATAACGAAGAACAACATAGTTTCATTGGAAATTATAAGTCACAAGGAGTGGATGCATCTGCGCCAGCCATTGACAACGACGATTTCGAGCCATATCATCGATTGTCTCCAGCCTGCATTGGATTTACCGTCCCGAGGACCCCAACCAGTCAGGAAGTCTACACCTCCCTGCGTGACTGGCTGGCTTAAACTAAATGTTGTGGATTTCATTGACTGATGAAGCCATGTTTTGGTTTGACCACCACTAGCAGTTCTTTTCCAACCTGATCAATCCTGTCAGCTAACATTGCCGGTCAGTCGAGGAAGGCGATGACAAGGCATACGTAATACATGTCCTAACTATCTCAGTCGATGTAGCTTCACAACCTCGTCTATTGATTTCTTCTCCCTCTTTACCTGGCACTCGACCAATCCCTAACCTCAATATTGCTCACCCTATTATACCACTACCTAACACAGGGGAGATAGAACGCAGGCACCTATGATCAAAGACAGCTAGTCTTTTCATGTCTTCCATTCTCAATGGCCATAAAGCAGGACGGAACGGACTGCTGAGGAGTACACTCGCCTTTTAGTCGATAGCCAAATATCACGTCTACGCCGGAGATGGCGTAAACTGGCATATGCGAAACTAGCCCTCTGTATCCATTCATGAATCAGCTGAACATTAATTTATGTTTCTACATAACTTGTATGATTATTATTATTATTATTTTATCTTCTGTTATACGGATGAAACGCTAAGCTCAAAAAAGTATTAGAACACGCACAACTTGAGCCCTAAAACCTTCACCAATATATCACTCATAGTGGAGTAAACTAAGCTAAACAGAAAGATGAGAGTAAATCATGAAATACGATTATCAGTTAGAGCATAATGAACAGCTGTTTCGCCCTAGTGTGAGACTCTTCAGCAGTGCATATCCGCGATTCCACCAGGGATCGAACCCGGGACCTTCATGTCATCAGACCAAGCTCGTGTGCCAGAATTTAGTAACCCGTGAATTATAACTTGTGTCACTTCGCTATTTTATGCGCCACTGCCAACCTATGTCATCGGTGGGAAGTATTTGTCCTCACAAGCAACCTGTTGGACTCCCACCAGTCAAAGCTTTTCACCAGAACTTCAGACAAATTCATCCTGTAGCCAGATTTTCAATGATTCCTTAAATTGATGTCAATCTATGATGAAAGCTGAAACTAACTGCACCCCTACAAACTAAATAACTTAAGTTATTATAATCCAATAACAATCTGGAACAAGGCAAAATGGATATGAATAGCAAACACGAAGGTTTGCATTCCCCTTTTGTTAAATGCCAGCATGAAAGATTGGATAAATCATCAGTGGATTTTGCTAAATTCATTATTGTTTTACACAACAAACCAACTTGAACTGGGACAGGGGGTAAAGACAAACACACACACACGCACGCACACACACACACACACAGCTTGTTCATCACTTTAGAAAGGATTGAATATTGACCAACATGAAACAGTTTGCCTATTTAGATTTTATAATTCTAAACAAAAATTAGTTAATCTACTAAATATAATCAATAAGAGAATTGAGTTGCCGTGGGGCGGGGGTGGTGGGGGAAGCAAAAGCATATGATGTATGAAAATATCAATCTTGAATTATGTCACACCAGTAGTAATGAGAATTCGACTGTCAGACAGGACAGAAACTGAATTAACTCAGTGAAACAGAGCGTGAAAAATTAGAAAAATAAAGAAAAGAAAAGAAAATGTGAGCATAGAGAAAAAAAGCAGTACCATTAAATGCAAATTAACATTGATTGCTTTTATTCAGTAGCCTGCTTTTTAGTGAACTGCGAAACAAATATATAGAATTTATTGTTATTGTGAGAGAGAACATTATGCAAAAACAAAAACGTATAATAATAGTTTTTACGTGCATAAATTTATATCTATATGTGGTGAAGACGACCAAATAATTCTTACAGGATTTCATTAGGAGCTGAAATCGGTTAGAGTACCAATGGAAAACCACTATGGAGTACTGGACAGTTGTTTCGTCCAAGTTTAAGGACTCTTCATCAGTACGCACCCACTGGTTTGTGAACTCAGGACCTTCCGATCACAAGATGAGCTCGTAAACGAATTAAATCCCTGAAAAACAACACTGAATACTGATCTGATGCTCACTAGCGACTGGCCTTATTCAGGCAGGTGGTTACCACCTGGATTCTAGTGAGCAGTCGTGACCAGTAGGGTACAGCAGGTCGGATGTGAGGACAAATACTGGCCACCGATGATATTGGCTACTGCCAGTCGCGCTATATCGTGAAATGACAGAAGTTGGGTCCCAGTGGCTTAATGGTCTACAAGCTCGCCTTGTAACCGAAAGGGCCTAGGTTCGAACCCCGATGGGAACTTACTGTTGGAGAACCCCAAACTAGGACGACGGAAACAGCTGTACAGTACGCCCAGGTGGTTTTCCAATAGTTCCCTAATCGATGTCAGCTCACGATGAAATCCTGTAACCAATCAAATCCCTGCAAACTAACACTGAGAGGTTTAAATAAAACATACAAACTATCAAACAAGACTATTTCGCTGAACAGAGGTGATGAAATGATTACCCAACCCAACAGCAGAAAGCATCAGCTACCATCGATAGGAGAAAATATTAAGGCAGTTACTTCTTTCATTTCACTTATCTTGATAGCATCAATCCAACTACAAGCGGTGGCACAGATGATGATGACGTCAAAGCCAGCTAGGATCGGGAAAAGACGACAGTTCTTTATTACTCTGAAATCAGTGTCGAGATCTGCTGCACTCAAGATAAGGAGCATGATCCGAATTCTTTTCAAGAATAATCTCAAGTTAATCAGTGCTTCCATGTGGTACAAAGACTTGAAACGCACGTCATGGAAGGCGTTTCCAACAGGCTAATGCAGACTTTCATCAACAGCTGCCGACTTCACCCCATACTCAAGATCAGATGGTGAGAAAGATTAGCAACAAGGAACTTTGTCCAACAAATATATATGCAGAAGGAAATAGAAATGGATTGAACATACGCTAGGGAGACCGTTGAATGACATTGCACACCAGGCATACCCTCAAGTGGAACCCCAATGGGAAATGATAGGTTAGACATAACCCTGAGAGCGGTATGGAAGAGATCGTGTAAGGAGGAAATAAAAGTTCATAGACAATCATGCAGCCAGCTAAAAAATACCGCATAGAACAGAGTAAAATGCAGATGTGCTGTTGATACTCTATGTTCCACTCAGAACACACGTGAATAATGATAATAATTATTATTATTGTGGTAGTAGTGTAACGACAGAAGACAAGAGCCAGGCAACAGATCGTCTGTTGAGCAAATCAAGAGATATTTATATATTTTTATATACATTATTATTCGTTATTATTAGCAGAGAAACAGCGTCTTCTGATTGGTCATTTTCTCACTGGAAGTTAATCTGTCATCTCTTTGTGGCCATTGCTTTGAAGGTCAGACCATATATCTGCGAATCGTATCCGCCCACGCAAAGTCTGCTGTGATTGGTTGTTGAGTTAGTCTTTGTTCTTGTTTTTTTTCTCATGACCAAGATTTGGGATGTAAACTTTGACGTAAATTGCTGTCTACCAATTTTGGCTAGCAGACAGCTCTCTCTCACCACAGTAGTAGTAGCAGTAATTAAAGATGTAACGCTGCTTAGTGTACAAATCAGTGACATGAGATGATAATTTCCATTGAAACTACTAAGTCTCAGCAGAAGAACGTTCTCTCTCTCTCTTCATGAAGTAATAATACTACAGTTGCATTCGCATAAATTAACTTAAGGAGAATATGGAAAAACATAACTCACCAATAGATGAATCCATCGCAGATTACCCATGCTAAGAGGATAATAGATAATAAATAGACAGCTGAATCACGCACCAATGGCCACCAATTAAGGTAAATCACCTATGAAATAGACAATAAAGTACACGCATTACAAAGCATTAGATATTATTATTTCTTGGGTTCCAAATGGAACATAGAGTTGCTACAGAACATCATCATTCCACCTTGTTCCCTACAGTCGTTTTTCTTTGACTGGCTACGCGATTGCCTGTAGGCTTTTACTTCCTTCTTACACTATGCCCTCCATACTGCCCTCAGATCCATACTCACATATAGCCATTTCCCATTCAGGTCTACCTAGCGTATAATATCACTTGAAAATGAAATTAGCAAGAGTACAATATAAATGAAAACAGGACTAGCCAACCAAAATGAATCATTACTGATCAGCAAAAGTTGCTTCTTTTTTTCTCTCGCTCCTTTGCATATATATCGCTGGTCATTAATTATTTATTACTTTACTTTTTGACTAAGAAAAGAGAAATGAAAAATTATAAATTAATCATCAATAGTCAACAATTTTATGCAGTGAAGTGCAATTCAGCAGACACGTACACGTACACCTTTCACCCTTCGACAGATTCTAGAACATAGGCATTCCTACCGGCGTCCAACAATCATTATATTTCTTGACCTAAAGGCGGTATTCGATTCTGTCGACCGAGAGGTTCTCTGGCGATGCTTGGCTGTAAAGGTAATGCCGAGAAAATACATTGCACTGATTAAGGCACTCTACTCGTACTCATCCAGCCTGGTGAGGGCTTATGGCGAGTTGTCATATGAAGTGGTGACGACTAGTGGCGTCCGTCAAGGATGCCCATTATCCCCATTCTTATTCAACTTCATCAAAGATGTACTAATGGACTTAACCCTAACTCACTTCAGAACTCAGAGATTGACTTGCTACCACCAAGGAATAATCTCGTCGACTTAGAATATGCAGACGATATAGTCCTTCTAGGCGAGGACGCTGACAAAATGCAGAGTCTACTGAACACCTTGAGTAACAATCTTCGCATGTTTGGCATGCGATTCGCCCCTGTAAAATGTAAGGTGATACTGCAGGATTGGACCACACCGACCCCTAGATTAGAAATAGGAAGTGAAGTGGTAGAGCACTTGACCGCTTACTTACTTGAAAGTACCATCAGTCCAACGGGTTGATCTCCGACGAAATCTCGAAATGGTTGGAAACAATTGGTGACATGGGTCAAAATCGTTGTCAGTGGCGCACAGGCATCCACTCCTTGTGACTTATGATTTCCAATGAAACTGTTTTGTTGTTCGTCATTACTATTCCTTTGTCTCACACCTCTGTTTACTGTCTCTATTATGCATTTCTCCTACTTTCTTCTCTTGCTTTGTGTGCTACATGGAGTGTGGCGACTTGAACAGCCGCACATATGTGCAAAGTTCTATGTCGAAAACCGACCGACCGACCGACGTACACGCACATCTATACAATTAACGAGACAGTGCTACACCGCCATAGTGATAATCTAATAGTTTGAAAACATTAAACAGTTGGTCAAACAACTTTCGGTAACTCATGTAGAGACGTGGCTAATTGGCTTAAGCTATTCAGCTTCAGATGATGAGTCACACACAGGTTCGAGTCGCGCTCTACCTACTTCAGCCTGGAACTGAATATTATAATAAGCCTCTTAGTCTGGCACATAAAGTTTGTCTCAAGTAAATGAGTTCAAAGTAACATTTAATTTGAGGATATACATCGATTCTTATTTTTCTGGAGTGTTTCTTTAGGTGTAAGTGTGTGTGTGTGTGTGTGTGTGTACTAGACTGAAATCAGGATAACACAGATGTCTTGAAGTAATAAGGTGATGACACAACTAGAGACAACAACAACAATAACAAAACTTTGCCTGATTAATTTACCTTCTTAATATTCTAAATAAATCTTTCTTATTAAGATGAAAAGGAGATAACACTATTTATTGTTACAATTATTATAGACATGAGGAGATTAAAGATAGGCTATTAACTGTGTTGTGTTTTCTATACATTCGAAAATTTGTTTTTAGGGTAGATTTTGTAACTTGTTTAAGAGGATTAAATCGACAAGTTTATCAAGTAGTTTTAATAAGAATCAACCAACTCTATCTTAATGCAATCAATTTAATCAATTAATATCCCAGTTGTATAGAGACTACAGTGGTTATATGTCTTTCGAAATTCACGATCAGGATAGAAACTGTTTTTTGCAACTTGTAGAGCTGAGGCGTATTGATTTAGGCTCTCGACTTTCAATGTACTGAACCACAGATTCAAAACACGTTTCATCACTTGCCGAAGTTTGGGTGGCCAAGTGGTATCATAAGCCTTCACACACACACACATAATAGCTTTGGTTTATTGCTAACAGAATGGAAATGCGAGTGATTATTGAGATATGTATAACAACAATTGATAAAAACAACTTGTTAGCACGGTGAGATCGAGTTTGGAACTATCGATTCCAGTAGGAGGGAGTTATTATTCCACCATTGAGTTAGCCTGCTACGGCGTTTAAATACATGGAATGAGCGTAAGGCAAACAATCAATTCTAAATTTCAAAATATCAGTGTTAACAGCAGCACACTGTAAGATAACTATAATAGGTTAGGCGAAAGCTAAAGAGACATTCAATGGATAACGACAACTCATGTCAACAATTGCTATACCAGAAGGCTTCTTTGACTTGGTCTTCGGTTTGATGGCTTTGAAATTGGCTTCAGTTTTTTTTACTTTTGCACAACTTTGAAGATACCATTCGCATCCTTGTCGTTAGTTCCAGCTCTGACTAGAATTTCTTTCTCTTTATACCCCCTACCCTGGATGATGAAACATCGAATATTCTAGGCAAATTTCCCAACGACACACTTGTAGTTTGTGGTAATGAACTTCATGACATTACGAAGTGAATTACTAATTTAGATATAATGGAGAAGATTTGTAGCTCAGGTGGATGATTTTGGTGTGGTTGTGTTCTCTGAGCTGGATGGTTTGGTTGCGAAGCTTTCATTGCTCTAATGAGCAACATCTTCAGCGCATACTTCGATGTGAAGTGAGCTTTTAGAATTCTCTATGAGTTTATTAGTCATCTCTTCTAGTAACCTTGAACGTGATTGGTTGTTTTCGTGTGACATTTCATCCCCTAGTTTCCTTGTCTCGGTGCTGGCTGCTTCTTTGGTCTGAATGTCGTTAGTCATTCCTTCTGCTAACCTTGAACGTGATTGGTTGTTTTTGTGTGACTTCTCACTTTCTAGTTCACTTGTTTTGGTGTTGACTGTTTCCTTGACCTGAAGTTTGACTTTGTTTTTGTGTGAATTTCTTCGTATGGATTGGTATATTTTGTCAATCTCTATGTGTCTATTGATTGCTGATTCATTTGAATACCAGGCCTCTAGGAATTCTCTGGCATTTTTGCAGTTCCCTTTGTCTAAGATTTGAACATTGTCCCAGTCGAATTGATGCCCGTAGTTGTCTGCATGTAGTGATATGAGGGAGTGTATGTCGTGTCTTTTGACAGCTAGTTTGTGTTCGTGAATGCGAAGATGAAGAGGGCGTCCACTTTGACCAATGTAATGTTTGTCACAGTCGTTGCAACTTATCTTGTAGATGACGTTAGTTTTGTCTTCTTTTGCCGTTGAGTCCTTTGGTTTACATAGAACTGAGTGAAGTGACTTTGTTGGTTTATGAGCGACATCGATTCCAAAAGGTTTGAATAGTCTTGCAGTGATTTCGGAGATATCTTTTATATATGGTAGGACGACTTTCTTTGTGTTTTCGCTGGTGGCCTTTGATTTGGTTGGTTGAGCTGGGGGTAGATGTCTTTTGATGAAGTTTCGTGGGTATCCATTTCTTTGGAAGACGTCCATAAGATGATTTTCTTCAATTTTCCTCAAGGCGGGAGTGCTACAATGAGTCCTGGCTCTCTTGAACAATGTACGTATGCAGCTAATTTTGTGTGATGTTGGGTTGTTACTGTTGTAATTGAGTATTTGATCCGTGTGTGTTGGTTTTCTGTATACTTGGGTTTCTAATTTTCCTGTAGTTGTTCGTTTGATTAAGACGTCTAAAAATGGGATTTTGTTTTCATATTCTTCTTCTCTTGTGAATTTGATGTCGTTGAAGGTGTTGTTTATTATGTTTTGGGTGTTGTCTAAGTTTTCTCTTTTGATTATCACGAATGTATCATCTATGTAGCGTATCCAAATTTTCGGTTTGATCTTTGGCAGAATTATGTTTTCCAGTCTTTGCATGACGGCTTCCGCAATCAATCCTGATATGGGTGATCCCATAGGTGTCCCTTGAATTTGTTCATACATTTGGCCGTTGAATTGGAAATAAGTTGTGAGACACAAGTTTATGCATTCCATCCAACTTGAATGCTGCATTTTTGATTGTTGTATGTGTTCATCGTTGTTGAGTAGTTGTTCCATGGTTTCTTTTGCTAGTTTTAGTCCAATCGAAGTATATAATGCCGTGACGTCGAAGGATACCATTATTTCTTGGTTGTCTATTTCAATGCCTTTGATTTTCTCTAAAAATTGGGTCGCAGATTGGATGGAGTGATCACATGATTTCGTCAAGTGTTTCAGTCTTCTGTATAGTTCTTTGGATAAATTGTATGTTGGGGTTCCTGGGAGTGATACGATTGGTCGTAGAGGTATATTTGGCTTGTGTATTTTTGGTCTGCCGTAGAATCGAGGTATGACGGGTCCATTGGATTTCATTCGCCGTTGATCTTCTTTTGTGATCTGACCCGTTTTGGTGAGTTTGCTTAGGGTTCTTTGGATTCGGTTGTTTAGTGTTTCGATGGGGTTTGTTGTTAGTTGTTGGTATATTGTTTGATCTTTGAGTAGTTCTTCCGCTTTTGCAGTGTATTCTTCTTTGTCCATGATTACTGTAGTCCTTCCTTTGTCAGCCGGTACTATAACGATATCTTTCCTGTTTTTCAGTCTTTTGAGGGCTTTTTGTTCTTGTGAGTTGAGTTGTGTGTGTCGTTTTCTTTGTTTAACTATAGGCACTATTGTTTGACGTATCTCGTCTTGTGTTTCTTCACCTAATTTTGATGATTTGAGTGTTGATTCAAGAGCAGCGAAGAAGTCTGTTTTCGAGGCGTCTTCAGTGTTGTAGTTTAATCCCTTTTGAAGTAGTTGTTGTTCCATTATTGACAGCGGCTGTTTTGATAAATTGACTACGCAATCAATTGGTGTATTGTTCGGCTGTTGTTTTTTGATTTTGGTTAGCTTGGTTCTGAGAACTTTTCGTCTACGTTCTCTGTGTCTACTACTTGTCAGTGCGATTGCGGTGATCATTGTTGAAAGGTGTTCTTGGCTGAGGATTTTCTCTAGTTTCTCTTTTTCAAGGTCCATTATTTGTTGATATTTCTTGATTCTATAATGTGCATCTGTAATCATCAGTTTAACCATTTTTCTTCCACATTGTTCAGCTAATTTCCATCCCATTGGGCAGTTGATTGGTGGCTTATATCTCACGCTGGTTGGTAGAATTTGATGACGAAGGCACTCATGGAGAAAAAATAGTTGTTCTCTGGTGGATGCTTGCCGTTTGGCGAAGTCTTCCCACTTTCGAACAGAAAGAAGCGTGTTCCGCTCGTATGATTTAGATATAATGGAGAAGATTTGTAGCTCAGGTGGATGATTTTGGTAGTAGTAGTAGACAAGTAGTAGACACAGAGAACGTAGACGAAAAGTTCTCAGAACCAAGCTAACCAAAATCAAAAAACAACAGCCGAACAATACACCAATTGATTGCGTAGTCAATTTATCAAAACAGCCGCTGTCAATAATGGAACAACAACTACTTCAAAAGGGATTAAACTACAACACTGAAGACGCCTCGAAAACAGACTTCTTCGCTGCTCTTGAATCAACACTCAAATCATCAAAATTAGGTGAAGAAACACAAGACGAGATACGTCAAACAATAGTGCCTATAGTTAAACAAAGAAAACGACACACACAACTCAACTCACAAGAACAAAAAGCCCTCAAAAGACTGAAAAACAGGAAAGATATCGTTATAGTACCGGCTGACAAAGGAAGGACTACAGTTATCATGGACAAAGAAGAATACACTGCAAAAGCGGAAGAACTACTCAAAGATCAAACAATATACCAACAACTAACAACAAACCCCATCGAAACACTAAACAACCGAATCCAAAGAACCCTAAGCAAACTCACCAAAACGGGTCAGATCACAAAAGAAGATCAATGGCGAATGAAATCCAATGGACCCGTCATACCTCGATTCTACGGCAGACCAAAAATACACAAGCCAAATATACCTCTACGACCAATCGTATCACTCCCAGGAACCCCAACATACAATTTATCCAAAGAACTATACAGAAGACTGAAACACTTGACGAAATCATGTGATCACTCCATCCAATCTGCGACCCAATTTTTAGAGAAAATCAAAGGCATTGAAATAGACAACCAAGAAATAATGGTATCCTTCGACGTCACGGCATTATATACTTCGATTGGACTAAAACTAGCAAAAGAAACCATGGAACAACTACTCAACAACGATGAACACATACAACAATCAAAAATGCAGCATTCAAGTTGGATGGAATGCATAAACTTGTGTCTCACAACTTATTTCCAATTCAACGGCCAAATGTATGAACAAATTCAAGGGACACCTATGGGATCACCCATATCAGGATTGATTGCGGAAGCCGTCATGCAAAGACTGGAAAACATAATTCTGCCAAAGATCAAACCGAAAATTTGGATACGCTACATAGATGATACATTCGTGATAATCAAAAGAGAAAACTTAGACAACACCCAAAACATAATAAACAACACCTTCAACGACATCAAATTCACAAGAGAAGAAGAATATGAAAACAAAATCCCATTTTTAGACGTCTTAATCAAACGAACAACTACAGGAAAATTAGAAACCCAAGTATACAGAAAACCAACACACACGGATCAAATACTCAATTACAACAGTAACAACCCAACATCACACAAAATTAGCTGCATACGTACATTGTTCAAGAGAGCCAGGACTCATTGTAGCACTCCCGCCTTGAGGAAAATTGAAGAAAATCATCTTATGGACGTCTTCCAAAGAAATGGATACCCACGAAACTTCATCAAAAGACATCTACCCCCAGCTCAACCAACCAAATCAAAGGCCACCAGCGAAAACACAAAGAAAGTCGTCCTACCATATATAAAAGATATCTCCGAAATCACTGCAAGACTATTCAAACCTTTTGGAATCGATGTCGCTCATAAACCAACAAAGTCACTTCACTCAGTTCTATGTAAACCAAAGGACTCAACGGCAAAAGAAGACAAAACTAACGTCATCTACAAGATAAGTTGCAACGACTGTGACAAACATTACATTGGTCAAAGTGGACGCCCTCTTCGTCTTCGCATTCACGAACACAAACTAGCTGTCAAAAGACACGACATACACTCCCTCATATCACTACATGCAGACAACTACGGGCATCAATTCGACTGGGACAATGTTCAAATCTTAGACAAAGGGAACTGCAAAAATGCCAGAGAATTCCTAGAGGCCTGGTATTCAAATGAATCAGCAATCAATAGACACATAGAGATTGACAAAATATACCAACCCATACGAAGAAATTCACACAAAAACAAAGTCAAACTTCAGGTCAAGGAAACAGTCAACACCAAAACAAGTGAACTAGAAAGTGAGAAGTCACACAAAAACAACCAATCACGTTCAAGGTTAGCAGAAGGAATGACTAACGACATTCAGACCAAAGAAGCAGCCAGCACCGAGACAAGGAAACTAGGGGATGAAATGTCACACGAAAACAACCAATCACGTTCAAGGTTACTAGAAGAGATGACTAATAAACTCATAGAGAATTCTAAAAGCTCACTTCACATCGAAGTATGCGCTGAAGATGTTGCTCAGTAGAGCAATGAAAGCTTCGCAACCAAACCATCCAGCTCAGAGAACACAACCACACCAGGAATTACTAATTTGATCTATTGCTGCCAACATTGTTGTGTTAATCACAGTAATTGCTGGAGGATGACTTGCTTTTACCTTCACCATGATGCCCTTAGATTTATTAACTGGTTCTACTACTAGTGAGGTTGTGATGGAGTTGCAATTTTGATTTTCCAAAAAGAGACGACATTGAAAACCAATAACAATGACTAAAACTAAACCCATAGTTTTCGCCTACCACTGTGGAAACACGAAAAATAATGTTTGACAATAAAACGAAGCATTTCATACATACATTAATAATTAAATGCAAATTTGTTGATTATGTACTGTGACTGTGAAAAAAAAATGAGAATAAAATACCTGTTTTGCGAAAAGTGCGCTCACACTGATGACCAACATAATGTTGAAGTCAGCAGAACCAACAACCGCTCCAAGACCAATATCATCCTACAAAAAGATTTTAAAAAATTGTAACATTGAAAAAGTTTTGCAAATGAAACACTTAGATCTAAAATTATTTGAATAAAACAGGTTTTGTATCGACTGAAAACTAAGGTTTAAATGAACAGTGACTCGTGTTAAAAGAACTTTAAGCTCCCTGAAAAATATGCAATAATTACATCATAAAGCGAGATTGAAAAAAACGCCCTTTCACCTTATAGCAATAATTTTGAAAAGGACATGGTAAGGAACCTTATATTATATGGAGGTTAATAAGATCGATGTGGCTGTTTCCAATCTTAAGAGATGAAGAAAACTCACTGGTCAAATCACGTCTCTATGCTACTGAGTCATTATTTCACTTACAAAGGTAATAAAACGTCGAATTGCTTTAAAGCAACATGAATATATACAAGATAGAATTCACAAGTTCATATAAGTTAATGTAATATTAAAAAATTAAAAATATTGAACGGTTTGAATGACGACAGCTGAGGAAGCCACAATAAGTTAAATATGACTAAAGTAGACAAATGGGACCTAAAAAATTAAGAAAGAATAGATATGAATAGTCGGGAACTGTTTAGGACCATTACTCTCACCAATCCTGACACATTTTGAAATATCAACAATCTATCATACAACAGTGAGTGATTACGCTTTATCTAACGGTATTTTTATGAGAAGATATTTGAGAAGCATGCGAAAATTAATTTAACCATTTCAACCAACAAAAAACAGCAATTTAATCTATCAGCCTGTTTCAAATTTAGTTTTATTATTGCTGGTCTTGATAAAAACAAAAGACGTAAAGAGTATTCAGGGATTTTCGTTTGTCAGATAAAAATAATGATAATTCTTATTTGTCAGATTAGAGCGACTATACCCCATGACTATAAATTGAAAATTAAAAGTTATAGTCTAAGTCGCTCGAGTAAAAACAGAATTGAAAAAGATTTGTAAGCCGTTTACATCTCCTGGTTACCAACACCAGGAAAGATGATCGCTTGCTTATTGTACATTCACTTTTAGGTCCCAGTGGATATCTATTTGAAATCTATCAAATGTTTAAATGTAACCGACTTCATTGACTAAACGAAAGACTTCATTGAGAAGGCAAGACGACAGTAGTGTAAATCATAGTGTGGAATTTTAATGTCAATTTTATTCTCATTGTTTGCTCCCCAGTACTGAGGAGTTTATCTGGACTGCTGGTAGTTCATAGGAAACAATTTACCATTGTCACATACACTCCATTAGCAAGTAGCACGCTCTGTCAGATCTCCCCCATAGTTAACTAATTACATCACAACAATAGTTGACTTTCATCCTAACATTAACTAGTCAACTTGTTTGCTTTGATAAGACTCAAGTGAGAAATACCTTTTCTCTAGCATAGTTTGTGAGATAATTGTGATATCCAAAGCCAATTAACACTTGCATAAGTCAGCTCAAGAGCATTATGAAAACTCCTGGCAAGTACAAAAACACCAATTAGCATCAACAAAAAAAAAGAAAATATGCGAAAGAAACTAAGGTCTTGGTTAAATTCTTTTGCCTTCTAAATTTCTAAATGGGAATTTTCGTCACATCGAATAAAAGCCCTACTGAAAACTTGTGATCTCTTGATAAAGTCCACATCCGATGGTTTTCGTTATAGCCAGTGTGTGAAGTACAGCTGAGTGATTCACAGTATACTCAATTGATGAATGGGCATCCTTTTCATATTTCAAAGCCTATTTTATTTGTTTGGAAGACTGAAATTATCTTGATTAAATTATGAAATATAATGCTACAAAAACCATTTGGCGAAGCAGTCAGTTGATAAATAATAGACTGAAATGTATAATTATTCACCTGTGTGATAAGACTAAATACATCCTTTACGCCACTCTCAAACATTCAACTGCTAAAATATTATGCTGTCTCATTTATCTATGTTCCAATATTACAAAGAGAAGCCAGAAGGGGTATTCTCATGATGGCCAACGTGCCAATTATATACATATATATGCATATATATTGACCACATATACTGCTTGGGTAATCGAGTATCTCTCGTTGAAGACGACAATGGAATCACTTAAGAATTAGAAGTTTTAAACGTATCACTACTCATTTATAACACTCATAAACAATTTGTGTATGTTGTATTAATTATATAAGTTACAAAGAGACTAGCCAGAATAATCGTATCGTCGCAAGCTTACCACATTAAAGTTATCAATTCTCATAAACAATGGTATCAAAAACAGGAGCACTTCTAACACACTTAAGCTATTTAGAGGTTGGAATAAACACATCGGAGCAGTGCCTTACAAATGATGGAACAAATCATTTTCCACCATGTCAAGGGCAGTTAAAATTTTATTTACATGAAAATAGGCCGAATAAAAGAATTCATTTGAGGGGAAAAAATCATTTTTCTTACCTTCGCGATGAAAACTCCAACTAAAGTGGTTGCCAGTTCAGGAGCAGAACTACCAGCAGCCATAAAGGTTGCCCCAGCAACATCTGGTTGGAGATTTAGAACTATGGAAAAACTGTGATATAAACCTCACAACAAACCTTCACAAATCCTCTCCAAACCAGGAATGAAGTATTCATCACAAAGTAGTGCAAGGCCAACAAACATATATATCGAGACAAAGAAGTGAATTATAACCGCTCCGTACTGCCGCTGAGACTGAGTGAATACATCTTTCGGAAAGTTATCAATAGCTAGTGGAGTACAGTTCATCGACGGGGGAGGACGGACAACTTGTATTCCCATCAATTTCCTGTTCACCCATGAAGCTTGAGCATCCATTTGGTGAAACGATTGATCAGATATGCTTGCAGACAACGTGTAGTCGTTAACATAAGCGGATCTACCACTGTGTGAATAAAGGTAGAGTGAGGCGAATTTCGTAAAGCCAAACAAAAAATAGAAACCCAAAATGAGTAATCGGCGCTTTAACAAATGCTTCATAGTTATCATGATGCGAGCTAGAATATGTAATACAGTTTAAAATAGACAGATAATTTTGACACACAAGTTTGTCAAGAGATGTATAATAGTCGTTTTGACTGTGAAATATCCCCAGTTCGCATCACAAAATTCCGACACTTTGAAGTCGCGAACAAATAAACAGCAAGATTAACAAGCCGCCTCAAAGCAAGGGTAAGGCGTAGTGCATTATAAGAAAGCTAACGTCTAATGTTTCCAATATGCAATGTCGTCTTTATCAGCTGGTACAGGCCACATTGATTTCTTTGTGCTTGTTTCTTGGTTGTAAATTAAACGTTCCTGGTCTTCGGTAAACTTCTGCCTAGTGTGTCTCACCACTCTGGGGAGAACTGTGTTGGGATTAATTATATGTGGTTTGTAGTATGCGGTGCATCAAAAATTTTCGCTTCTGTGAGCGGAGTTAGTCCTTCCGCCTGCTAGCCATCACGCATGATCGAAAAGAGAGATAATAATATTAACTGAGAAGCAGTAAAAATAGATACAATTGGTCCACTATAGATTAGATTTTTTTGACAAGTCATACAGTATTGTACAATAATATTGACTGATTTACCAAAATAAAATCTTATCTTTAATGGAATCACACTCCATCGCAGTGCCCACGTTTTACACTTATATCAATAAGATATAATTGGCGTTGATTATGTAGACTTTAAAAGAAAATCGTACAAACAGGTAAATAGTGAAACTCCGTAATTAAAACATAAAACATAAAAATATCAAAATCAGTGAGCGAACAGACAAGGCAGTCAAAAGAATGACACAGGGGAGAATGGGAAATAGTAAATGATGAGTTTAGATGTATACCCATTAGTAGTACGTGAGTCCTAAGGTGGTAGACCATTTGGACGCAGTCTGAGTGATTGTCCAGCCTCCCCTTAAAGTTGTCCACGGACACTGCAGTGGCCATACTTGCTGGTAGAGACTTCCAGGGACGGATAACTAGAAGAGAAGAGGGGTGGGAACGCACACGAATCTTTCTTCTCTGATGTGCTATTCCTTGTGGCAGTCCACGAGGATGACCACACTTAATGGAGGAGTACCTTCGTTTCGTCTCTTGTAAGCAGTAATTAAGTTACGCTTGATCCTGCTGTAGTTAAGTGTGGAAATTCCTAGTTTTTTTAGCCTTTCATCTAATAGTTTATTCCGTCTTTGCAAATTAAAAAGACTTCTTTCAACCCTCCTAATAGTATCAAGGTGACGATTCCTGATTTTCGGGTGACCATTCGTGACACTACATACAGTGGTTGGGTGGCTTCCAAACCAGGAAAAGTTGTGTGTAAAAAGACCCAGTCACTACGTTTTTTGTCGAATAGATCACCATGAAATCCCGTCACCCACTTCCCCTCCCTTTTGGCACCGTTTTCAGATACATGTCTAAGAAACGGTGGATGGATGTTTGATTACGCTTCAAGGTGATATGACACGCAGGTTTCTTTGAACCCTCCAAGAATCTCTATCATGAGTGTAACAACTGCCTCCCCCTGAAGTAGAGAACAGAGTATGACTTGACCAGAACACATTGGAAATTCGCTCTTATAACTTTGGTTTTCATTAGGGTGAGGGTTACGTTGAGCTGTGATGCTGGGAAAGATGCAGCAAGTAAGTTACCCCTTGGGTGTCAGGGTATGTAGATGAATATTTTCACTGTTTCGAAGCTGAATGAGATTCAGCGGAACTTCGCACGCCTCCCAAAGTATATACGTCTGCTTTCAGTTTACATGAGACTCGCAACCACATTATATCCCTCGATACACTTACAAAACTTGAATGAAGCTGTTCAGAAATCTAGGCAGGTGTCTGATGAGTGTAAAGGCCATTAGGGTATTCGCACAGAATCCGATAAATTTCAAAAGCTAGGTAGTGCTGAGTTGGACGCACACGATTCACGCTCATACACAATTCCTCTTCTTCAAAGTAATCCACACAACACAAGAGAGATGCGACGAAAGGGCTGCTCGACAAATTTTGTGAAAAGGATAGCACGCTGACCAGTGAAAATTTCCTCCACAAAATCAAGTAGAACCACGTTGACGGAGATACTCACATCCCATCATGAAATCCACGTATTCTATGTTAACAGCATGCCATTCCCACATGACACCCTTACGAGAAACTTCGCAGTGATCCTTGGAGTTTGTATATTGCCAGGTCAAATTCACGTCTAACAGTGTGAAAAAATATTTGATCTTTTGGTATGTAATATTCTTTATAATAAAAGTTTTGTATCTCTCAATGAATGAAAAACGAGACGATTTAATTAAAAGCCTGCTGTTCCAATTTTTCCCACACTTCAAAATCAGAAGTAGGATTTGCCGTGTAATCGCAGCAATTCACAGCACGTCACTCAGTAGACGTTAGATGTTTAATGAAGGACGAGACGGGCAACCAGAAATATACTATGCTTTTCTGATACTTTGTCGGATTTCTAATCTCTATTGAACTATTATGAATCATCAGTGCCTTTCCGTACGTTGGACCAGGCTCCCTCATTTCCATTGCACACTAACTTGTTAGCGAAATAAACGCTCCATATTAGCAGCTGTTCCCCCGCTCTGCACGTGATAGTAGCCAGCTGCCTTAAAATCATCTTGATCCAAGAGTAGGTCACTAAAGGCTCCTTTTCACCTCGTAGGGATTTATTCGCACCTTCGCGAAATAGTAAGATTCTCAGTATTTTACATGACGTAAATGCAAAGTGACATTTAAACTAAATTATTTCAAGATACATTTTGACAATTAAATTTAGGAAAACCACAACATATTTGCCGGATGCTTCTGGGACACCGGAATTCTAGCCGAAATGTGTGTTTCGTAGCAGCAAAATTTGTATGCCTAGCGCATTAACCATAATTACTGAAGCGACCAGCACTTTCCTGAATTCAAGTCAAGAACCTTGTTTTATTGCCGCACAATTTGTATTATTATTATTCTTTTGGGTTCTGAGTGAAATACATGGCTTCAACAACGCATCTCCGCTTGGTTCTATTCTCTTCTGTCCTTTCCAACCGGGTCCACGATTGCCTATAATCTCTAATCTCCTCTTCCCCAACACACGATCTCCTCCATGTCACTCCAGGAAGGGAGCCAGCGTAGGCAGCTGTTGATAGAAGTCTGTAACTCACTCGAAATCCTTTTCGTGACACGCAGTGCAAGTTTCTGACCAATATATAAGAACTGACTGACTTCACATTTGTGCTGAAAATTTGAATCCTGTTCTTTATGCTGGCTTGGTGCAGAAGATTTCCAATTTGGTTTCAGGCTGCTGAAGACTTATCTTGCCTTTCCGATTCTGCCTGGCTTTGTCATCTTCATTCGTGCTGTCCTCCTGTTTTTAAACCGTGCTTCCTAGACAAGTGAAGGAAGTAACCTCTATCAGATCTCCCCCGTTGGTAGTGATTGGTGACCCTTGTCGTTGCTGTTATTGGTTGGTTATCTTCATCGCCTCCGTCTTCTCTATGTTCGCCTGAAGTCCTGTCTTCGATGTCCGCCTCTTCTGCCAGTTTGTTGGTTTTCGTTTGAAAGTCTCCGAGTTTGTGTGACGTTAGACATATGTCAACCACGCAATCCAGATCTTCTAGAGTCTTCTTATCGGTCCAACGTATTTTCGCCTTCTCACTCTCACAGTCTGACGCATAATCCAGTCCGCCACAATTAAGAATATAATCTATGATAATAAGCAGTCATCTCTTACTCCTATATTTGCTCCAAACTCCTCGGAGACTTTTCTCTCTGGTCCACCTACCACGTGGTATTTTCCTTTAATCGAGGTTGATAATGATTTCGGGCACTGCACTTAGTAGTGTCGGTGTATTTTCCAAATTGCTTCCCGGTCAGTGCTATCGGAGGCCTTTCGAAAGTCGATGGGACAGAGCTAGAGAGATTCGATCGCCATTCTGTGCTCCGTTTGATTGTAATGATGGGATGAATTGCAAATTGGTCTACCTTTCCTAATTTCGCCTTGTTCCAGCCGGCAGAGTTCTGCACCCAGTGCATCTTTTGTTCTCTCCATAATGAGTCGACATAGAATGTTGCTTGGCGTGGACAAAAGCATCAATCCACGCCAGGTCTCGCAGGGGCCTAAGTCTCCTTTCTTTGGTACTTTTAGAAGGTAATCTTCTCATCAACAGGTATATCTTTCTCCTTCTAAAAGTTTCCAATGGTAGCAGCAGCATATCTGTTGCAGTCTCTGGGTCCATTTTCACCGCTTCCGCTCGGCCCGGCTGCCTTCATGGCTGGATTTCGGTAGCTTGATCCCATTCAAGATTTCTGCTTTCGTTGCAGGATTGGTGTCGACTGGCAGGCAGTTCCGTGCGTGCTGTTGGTGGTGGTGATACTTTTGGGCGATTTGCAGGTGATGATCGATTCAAGAGCCCTTTGAAGTGATCAGACCATCCTTTTATTTGTTACTCCTGCTTGGTTATCAGGCTCCCTTGAACATCTTTAATTGGTTTCATTATCTGGGTTGATCTCTTCCCTGACAAAGACCTGGTTATCTGATATGATGTCATGAGGTCTCCTTAAACTGCAGCCTGCCAGTCTTGCTTCAGTTGCCAGCCAGTGTGTCGCAGAATAGTCTTTTGTCTTTCCTAGCACTCTTCTTCACTTCTTTATTTAGTGCAGTGTACATAGAACCCAGTTTCTCCTTCTCCTGTCCATCATTGCATTAAGTCATATTCTCTTTCACCATCCTCCTCCCCCTCTTCCATTAGCTCTCAGGCATCCTTTGAGAGCTATTTCTTGTCTTGCCATCTCCCTCTTCGTAGAAGAGTTGTACACACTTCGTTGAACATCTACTTTAGATAGTAAATTACGATGTTCCTCCACACAGGTTTCCTCAGTCATGCCACATAGTGTCTTCGACTTTGCTCTAATGACTGCAATAAAGGTGTCTTTTTCACATTCACCCTTCGGTTTCAGAGTGTTGAACTCGAATTGTGCTTCTGAAGTTTTTCTGAAGTCTTTCAGCATCACCTTGAGGGTTCCTACAATTCAATAATGGTCTGAGCCCATATCTACTACACTCCTCGACTTTGTGTCCAGCAGGCTGCGTCTCCACCTCCTTCAGATTGAGGTGAATTTAATCTGGTTTGTGATGTGTCCGTTAGGCGAAATCCATGTAGATTTGTGAATATCCTTGTGCTTGTACGTACTACCTACGATCAAAAAACCTCTGAAAGTGCAGAAGTCCTCAGAGATATCTCCATTAACACATATCTGATGACCCAATGGGAAGTATTTATCATGAAATCTATCAATGTGTAACATACTGTACGATATGGATGGGCAAAAAGCAGTGCAATATAGCAACTACAGTTATTGCGAGAAATCCTTGAGCAAAACATCAATAAAGGAGGGAAGTTGGCGCACGCCGATCAAAAGATATGGTTGTGGTCACAAATGTGAATCGCTTCAATTTATAGGACAGCGACATGCATTTTTTGATAGTTCGAAAAAAACATGAGTCTAGACCCTCAACAGAAACAAGCCAATAGGGTTGTACATATCTAAATTTTTAAACAGTGCTTCTGCTCCTAACATCTACAAGCCTGCTCAGCTTCTTGTCAAGGTGCTACCATATGGGCAATAAAGAAATTCGTGAGATATCTCACAGTATGTGACCAACCTACTTTATAATACCGCCGATTTGTTTTTAGCAGGCTCCGACAGAATAACAAGCTTAAATAGGAGAAAGTGCAACCGCGATTTACCTCAAGAACTCTCGGTTTAGAATGTAGTCTCCACTAATCTGAGCGTTGAGACAGACTGAAAATAGAACCACTATGGAAAAGATGTCTTGAGCTAAACCCTATTTTACACTACAAGTTAACCTTATCTTGCGCTCCTGCAGGCCAATAACTAAATCTACCGCTGTCATCAGTTACAGTCTTAGAAATCATCACAACCTAGCTGCTATAGAACCTTGTCAGACTTGCATGTGGTGCAACTTCTTCGTAAATAAGTTTTCAATAATTTGGAATAGATCATCAGCTGATGTGCGTGATGCAAACACACTCCCAGTGTTCATCTCATCAGTCACCAGACTGGTTAAAGATGACAATGTTCTCCTGCATCTGGCTGCTACACTCTCTTTTTCACTCTACATAGATATTACAAGTTCATTAAGCGTATAAGTTACAATAAACTACAATCATAAATGTTAATGTTATTGGAAGGACATGACAAACATTTCTACAAAAGTAATTGATATTAGTCCACACATATAATGTAAAAGTTAGCATGACAGGACTAGATAGTTAGTGCATCAACATAAGTATAGCAAGTAGGAAGAGGAAATGCTGAATGACGTACCTATCTCATTTTGGATCGTGTTATATGAAAATAAGTACAAACTTCTCATATGCTGTTTTCTCTTGCGGCATGCTCAACCATAGAGGCTGATGGGTTATCAGCCACAGCGTTCGCACATGCATCCTCGTTTAGTGCTAATTACAAATTAATTGCAGGAGATTTCAGTCTTCCAGACGTGAACTGGTTAAGTATTTCCACCCTTCAACGCTTCGATGAAATATTTGCCGCTATTGATTGTTATGGATGCAAACGACACATTCAGACGCCTACCCGTAGTGACAACTTGCTGGCCATTGTGTTTTGTCATGACACAATCCCAGTCTCCACCTATGTTGGTAACAGATTTTTCAGCAGTGACCACAGAATGGTACTCTACTCTCTGCATTTCTCACTACTAAATACAGAGAACAAACAAGATTCAGGGGGCGTGATGTGCCATAGTTACGAACACACAGAATGACAATTAGTCCAAGAACGCATTCGACGCTGCCGATGGGATGACAGTTTTACCACTGATACCCTAAGTGCCGTGGTGTCCCTATTTCTACAGGAATGCTCCCATTTGTCTGGATACTGTTCCTCCTAAGAAAGTAGTGCAATTAAGTAGCCACTAATCTGAATATATTCCAAGGGCATAGCGCAATAGGTTAGGGAAGCTGATGAAACAGGGCTATTCCACCAAGGACATATCACTACTGCATTCAGTTCACCAGTCACTTGGATCTATCAAAACCCTACGCTATGAGCTCAAAGAATACCTGAGTGGACGTTTACGAAATTCGACATTTATAACCTCAACAATCGTCCAAACAATTGCGGACGACGATGGACATCCACTACTTACCTCAAAAATAAGCAATCTAGAGCAGCACCGCAACCATCCGTGAAAGTCCCACAGAGTTAAAAGAACTCCGGCTAGGAAGTAATTAAACGTTTTCAGTTTACGCATATGGGGAACGCCAGTTTACAGGCACCATCAGGCATCATGTATAGTAGTATACGCATAGAGGACAAATTGAAAGTCGAGGGAGTGCAGAGGTACTTCACGTTAAAATTACTCGGAACCGAAAATGGTACAAACTACTCCACTAGATGTGATACCCTAGGACTAGAAACACTATGGCTAAGACGCCTGAGACTAAACTTGACACTTTACTATAAGCTTCTAAACCACTTAGTTTTTACCTCTACTAATGGCACTCGACTTTCAGATGACAATGGTTACAAACTGAGACACACTAAGGGTACAGTAGCTATCGAACAATGTAAAACAGCCACCAGGCAAAAGTTTTACTTGATTAGGTATGCACAGATATGGAATAAACTGCCAATGGAAATGCGTCAAGCAAGTACATTGGCCTCCTTCAAAAAGGTGCTTAATGACAAACTACAAGAGTTTGCAAACGATAGTAGTTCTAGTTCCTATCTGAGAGCCTCCGAAATTATAGGTCCATTTAATGTATAAGCTTAAATACTACACCTGTTGTGTTTTGCCTATATTTATAATTCTAGATAAAGCATTAACGGTTAACATACGTATCCTCAAACAGACAAGAAATATCGTTTGTAAAACTACTACCCAACACAATAAGTAGAATAAAATGGACATAAACCGACAACATGAAAAAGGTATAACTCACCACAACATCACAAGGACAGATGAACGCTCGTTGGGCACCATATATCCCTCACTAACTGCAACCCACCTTTCCTTAGATAATGTGATGAACTTATATCCATAATGTTGCTGAGCAGTTAATATTCTCAACTCCTGTCTGAACAGCTGAAATTCATAAACCTTCCTCGCGCTAAGAAAATACCCACAAGCAGTAGAAATCCATTAATTAATGCGTCTGAAGCTTATATATTTACTCCCAACAATGACATTGCAGATCAAATGAGGTAAACATATCACTGATTTCAATATAACACATCAATGAACTATGATTCAAGGATTCTGCACACAACAAAGTTATGTATGAAAATTTACTTCAAGCTTTATTTTTTTCCCAGGCACTTATAATCCATCCACCAAAGACCTGGTTTTTTGTTAATGCGAAGACAATACTCCTGTATTTCCTGTTGTGTTGCACCCACTGACAATCTAGCAGATTTTTCCAACTGTGCACAGAAATGATTGTATATAAGTGAAAAGGCTGTTTTATACTACTGGGATTAACATTTATCAAGTGTATGTATAATCTCCAGCGAACATGTAAGGCATATCTTGCTACTGCCTGTAAATTTTGATTTAATTATATAGTTCTATTTCTGTAACAATTTGATGATGCCTGTTAACTGGCGCCCCTCATGTACTGTACTATGAGAATAAATTTATTTATTTATGATCAATAAAATATACATGGAGTAAGTATATTCACAATTTTTCACTGACACAGGATATTTGTGCAACGGAAGGTAGTGGAATAATATCAGTGAACACGCTTCGCATATACAAAAGCATTTTACATGATATAATCCTAGGCGTCACCATTGTTAGAATTTGTCGAAAACGCGCGCGACAACTGAAGGCTGCGTTACATGTGGTCGACATGGCGGGCTATTCAGAATAGTATAAAAATGGCTTGTGAAACGTCAGTTAGTTTACCAACAATAATGTTTTCAGCAATATCATCTGCAAGAGGCTCACCACAGCAGTTAGTATCCATTCAAACATGCAAAGAAGTATTAGTGAATCAGCATAATCAGCAACCGGTGAATTTTTTGATTCATTTCGGTCATGAATCAGCATGACTGCGAACTAATCCATACAAAATGATGAATGAAGCATGCGGGAGCAGAATATTACCATCGAATGACTCAGAATCGAAGTGCAACTGTCAGCATATTCCCATTAGTTGTTAGATATTCTGATTAGTTGTCGCTGTGTAGGTAGTGATTTGGATTTGTCAGCATGATCAAAACGTTGGATGAATATCCAGGCGTGTAATACAGCTCGTTCATCGTGTGGATTTAGTTAATCCCATTTCGTGTGGGGTTTGATAATTCCGCTATTTCGATACATTCTGCGAAGTATTGCTGTGATCATGTGAAGCTGTAATGAACGCCTCTAAATCTCATGTACTCTGCAAGATCTTAAGAAAACGACAGAAAGGTAAAAACAACAATGTTAGCTACTTGGAACATTAAGGTATAATTTATGATGGTCCCCACACTATAATAATAATAATTTATATTTCATATAAACAAGTAAGTTTACATGAAATGCATGCCATTTTTACAGGCACGATCAATTATGTTACGAATTACAATTGTGAATTAGCATACATTATCACTTTTTTAAAAAGTTCAAACTGTTGAATTATATAGTACAAGCAGTCGGAACAGATTCTTATTATTGTTAATTGGTAAATCTTTCACGAAGGTCTCCATTGAAGTTGAGCGAGACAACCCAAACTTCGTTCCATTTCCTGATGATGATAGTAATGGCCCATCGATAAAAAAATTCATATTTTTTTAAGTACTGTGACCCCACGTGCTTGAACGCTATTTCAGGAGGAGGAGAAAATCCCGCACAGCTACAAAGTGGTATAAAATAATAATAATATATTTCCTATCTATGTAATCTATTTATGCAATCATGAATAATACATTATTGGAAGTATATTTACAAGAAAAATTCAAGAATAAGCTATACAGAACTTGACATGATAGTGCACATTTGCAATGTATGATGCTAACCCTATTGGTTTTACCATGAAAAACTATGACGTTTTCTATGAAAATATAGTTATTCTCAAACATGAGTGTTGTTATGTTTTTTATCATCAGAGCAAGCGTACTTTATGCGATAGAAGAGTGCAAATGAGAAAAAGGAAAAACAAAAAGTAAATTTCAGCTTTACTGAAGGCCTATCAAGTTGAGATAGAATAGAGTATAATAGTAATTAGGTAGAAGGATTATCGCGAAGTATATAAGTGACATTTCAGAGAGAAGTGGCTAGAAGGATTAGAACCTGTTGGATATGGTGACCTGTAGGATGTCTGGCGAACTTGTGTATGGCCCATGAGATAGCATCTTGACAAGAAACTGAGCAGGCTTGTAGATGTTAGGAGCGAAAGCATAATTTTTTACAAGCCAAAACTGTACAGACATTATAGTTTTAGTTTTTTTAATTTTTTTATACATTCAGTATCTGAACTCATGTTTAATTCTCGAGCTGCCAAAATAATGCATGTTGCTGTCCTATAGATCGGAGCGATTCACATTTGTGACCACTACCAAATCTGCTGGGCAGCATGCACCACCCTCCCTCCTTTTTTGACATTAAGCTCTGAGACCTTTTACAATGACTGCAGTTGTAATATTGGATTGCTTTGACTCCGTCCCAATCATACAGTATGCTGCACATTAACAGCTTTCATGACAAGTGCTTCCCATTAGGTCACATGGCACAATAATACCAGAGGACATTGTTAGCAGTATTATCATCATACTAGTGAACAAGTGGATTACTACAAAAGACTAAGAAATTAGGTTTCCCTTAAGAGTTATGAAGTATAAAAATAGCTAATATCAGAGCAACTAAGTTATATTCTATTTAGCAGAGTGATATGAGTAGTGGAACAATTAGTGATAAAGTTATGTAACGTGGTTCTGAGTAAGGCAACTGGTTAGCAGAACTTGTTATGCTAAATTTTCACGACCGATTTTATATGGTGTGCGTTACACACTGCAAAGTGACTCATCAATTATATAATGGAAAGACACTACATAATTTCAACAATATGAATTTTTTAGAAAATTATATGAAAATGGGTAACTGTTGACTGAAGATAGTCATTTCAACTCAAAAGTAGTGCTAATAATATTAATAATATATTTGTAACAAACGCCTAGGAAATTGTGTTTAAGAAGTATGAAGTATAGAAGTAGCTAGTATTACAGCAACTAAGTTGTAGTCTATTTAGCAGAGTAGAAATTGTAGTGGAACAATTAGTGATAAAATTATGTATAATGATCCTGAAGAAAACAGCAGGTCAACAGAGCTAGTTATGCTAAATCTTCATGACCGATTTTCATACGGTGCGCATTAGATATTGCAAAGTAACCCTTCAACTTATACAATGTTGAAAATACTGCGAAATATTATAAAGATTATATGATTTAAGAAAGTGTATGAGAAAAGGTGGTTATTGGCTGAGTAAAGTCATTCAGACACAAAAAATAGCATTGTATTATTAACTATATATACATATGTAAAATATTAAAAGGTGTGGTTGCTAATATAATTGTTTAATAACAATAATAATTTATATCTAGAAGTACTAATATTAACATAACTTATTGAAGACTATACAGAAAGGAAAATCAGTAAATTAGTTAAACATTCGCTGCGTAAGTAGTAGAGTCGAGTTATATGTAACTGACTGAGCTGAAGACTGGACCGGCTTTTACTTACCATTTTACCAACATTTGTGGTCCTTTAGACGAGCTAGGGTGGACATGTTAATGTGTCTCTCCAGGCTCCGTTTGAACCCATTGGGGGTTTTCACAACATCTAATTTCAGATGGTAGTTGGTTCCAAAGAGTGCAATATATAATGGTGAAAAAGTTTGCCCTAATGGATTTTCTGTGGGTAACCACCTTGACAAGGTAGTTGTGGTTTCGCAGCTGATATGATTTAATATTTTCCCACGTTATGGATGAGTTACTATGACAGTGTTTTCTTATGACTTTGAATAGTAGAAATAAGTTGCACTTCACTCTCCTTAACCACAGAGGTTCTAAATTCAGACGCATACACCTGTCAACATATTCCACTGGTTGGTCAAACCCTATTATGCGTTTTGTTAGGAATCTCTGAACACTTTCGATTTTTTTCGGTCTGCAGACCTTAGGTTAATATACAGGAGAGCACAATACCCAAGTTTGGGGCGGATACATTTTCTATATATGGCTAATCTTGCTTCTTGGGCGTAGAAGTTACGCAGCACAAAGTCGTTTACAGTCGGATACAACCTTATTTGCATGATCGGAAAAGGTTAGATCTGAGATTCACGAACGCAGTTCGGTAGACGTTACATGTCACGTTCTAGAATAGCCGTTAAAATTTCACTTGGAAAATTTTTTGTCAATAATTTTTAATAAAATTGTGTTATATATTATCTGGATCGATGAGAATTCCCATTTTCTGGCCAGTTATTTTGGTGTCCGCGTCATGTAATCTGATTGCGACACCCCCTAGCATATTGGTTACAATGATCAGTGTTTCAGGCGAACTGTAGCAAAATATCGCTAAAATGAAGAAGATAGGATAGTTGAAGGGTTATGTCATCTACACAAATAGTCTACTTTATTTAGATGCTGCACCTTTCGGCATGGTATTATTAAATTGAGACTTCACGTCTCAGGATATTAATTCAGCCTATTTTCTTGTCTACAGAAATGAGTATAGAATTCTGTTATACAAGGTTTGTGTGCGTCCTTTATTTGATTACTGTTCATTCATGTATAGTAGCATACGCATAGAGGACAAATTGAAAGTCGAGGGAGTGCAGAGGTACTTCACGTTAAAATTACTCGGAACCGAAAATGGTACAAACTACTCCACTAGATGTGATACCCTAGGACTAGAAACACTATGGCTAAGACGCCTGAGACTAAACTTGACACTTTACTATAAGCTTCTAAACCACTTAGTTTTTACCTCTACTAATGGCACTCGACTTTCAGATGACAATGGTTACAAACTGAGACACACTAAGGGTACAGTAGCTATCGAACAATGTAAAACAGCCACCAGGCAAAAGTTTTACTTGATTAGGTATGCACAGATATGGAATAAACTGCCAATGGAAATGCGTCAAGCAAGTACATTGGCCTCCTTCAAAAAGGTGCTTAATGACAAACTACAAGAGTTTGCAAACGATAGTAGTTCTAGTTCCTATCTGAGAGCCTCCGAAATTATAGGTCCATTTAATGTATAAGCTTAAATACTACACCTGTTGTGTTTTGCCTATATTTATAATTCTAGATAAAGCATTAACGGTTAACATACGTATCCTCAAACAGACAAGAAATATCGTTTGTAAAACTACTACCCAACACAATAAGTAGAATAAAATGGACATAAACCGACAACATGAAAAAGGTATAACTCACCACAACATCACAAGGACAGATGAACGCTCGTTGGGCACCATATATCCCTCACTAACTGCAACCCACCTTTCCTTAGATAATGTGATGAACTTATATCCATAATGTTGCTGAGCAGTTAATATTCTCAACTCCTGTCTGAACAGCTGAAATTCATAAACCTTCCAACGGTGACATTGCAGATCAAATGAGATAAACACATCACTGATTTCAATATAACACATCAATGAACTATAATTCGAGGACTCTACACACAACAAAGTTATGTATGAATATTTACTTCAAGCTTTATTTTTTTCCCAGGCACTTATAATCCATCCACCAAAGACCTGGTTTTTTGTTAATGCGAAGACAATACTCCTGTATTTCCTGTTGTGTTGCACCCACTGACAATCTAGCAGATTTTTCCAACTGTGCACAGAAATGATTGTATATAAGTGAAAAGGCTGTTTTATACTACTGGGATTAACATTTATCAAGTGTATGTATAATCTCCAGCGAACATGTAAGGCATATCTTGCTACTGCCTGTAAATTTTGATTGAATTATATGGTTATATTTCTGTAACAATTTGATGATGCCTGTAAACTGGCGCCCCTCATGTACTGTACTATGAGAATAAATTTATTTATTTATATTTAAGAAGAGTCCTTTTTGACAAAAGAATTCTATCAGTACTTGGAAATCACCTGTGAATGATAACAGAACCTTCTGTGGGAATAGAAGTAATCATGTAGATGTGTCTCACCGTATGTGTGATTGGGCAGGAATTATCGTAAGTTGGGAGGTTATTTCTAGGTGTATTTCATGTATATTTGCACTGTTTGGTGTAGCGTAATAAGATTTATATGGACTCAATGCATAAAAGATATCTCAACTTTATTAATATTGTGCCATTGCTTAGCTGACTGATAGGCTAACAAATGTAGGTGGTTCTCATGATTATTGCAAGTGCGGTGCAGTGGAGAAGGCAATCACTCGTTTAAATTAACTTACTGTGTCGCTTAGTGTATTAATTCAGTGTATAGTATTATTATACACATCGATTGTGTCAATTATGAGAACTGAATCTAGTCAGCTCTATTACTATCAATCTACTGTCTGTTATGCCATTCTCACTGGCACTGTAAACTTAATGCTGCTATGTTTTTGATCACCATTAGTGGTGATGAATGTTTCCTGAATTTCCCAGTAACATGAAGCAGTACAGATGCAGTGTCACGACCGAATGTCTAGGTTTCATTATATGTCATTGTTATCCTCATCAACACAACAGGTCTGCGTATCTTACAATATTTTAAGTGTTTCTCTATGCTGCTAACACTGTGCATAGCTGTTTAGAGTTGAAGTATGTTCAGCTTATATTTGATGGCTACAGATTCCTGAATGTGACAATGTAATTTCTGTACGATTCATAAAACTATGCTCATTAAACATTTATGAGATTATGGATCAATTTCTAAGTTACACATTTGCAATACTTCATTTAATGTAAACGTATTCAGTGTGAAGCTGATCTGCAAGTAAGGTTCATGAGAGTATGGCGCCTCAACAGTATGGAAGTTTCAAAGATTGTCTTGATATTTTTAATCCTTTAATACTGGTAAACATATGAGGTCTATTGATGCCTATGGTGTCAATATGAAAACCAGCTGTAAACTACAAATACATTTATTTGCATGAGATATTACTTAGTATTAACAGAATCAGTGTATTCATAGTGTGTGCTAATATGTAGAATTATCTTCCATAACTTCATGTTGTGCTAGTCCTTACATGTGCTCTATTTTTTTCAGGTATACGGAGGTTGTCGAATACGAAATCAGCGGAAATATCATTCGGTCAAACTAACGTTAATACGCTTCATCGGGATTTTCTTTTGTAAATTAATGAAATGTTTAATATACTCTTCAATTTTACTTCCTCTAGACTTTTTCAGTGCGTCGCTATACTATGTGCTTTTGTAATAAGGGAATTCGGATCAATGCATGTTAAGCTTAGTTAGTGGGATGGAGATTTACTATGGTATTATGAGACTGTTACTTTCGCCCTTCGTAAGATTTCGTGTCTGTTTCTATACAGTAGCACATTGTAAGAACTAAGTAGGATTTAGCAAGTTGAATAATAATTCTGTACTGTTCGATACGCTAAAATCGCCTTATCTGGCCAGTTGCAAGTCTCTATACTGTTAAACGCCAAGTATGAAGTACAAGTAAATGTAATAACTTAGGCTTGATAGCTACTTGACTAATCTGTTAATATGCAGTGACATCATCAAATAGACTGTTCACTTGACAGTGAGCAAAGAAACAATTTTCATCTATTTCTAATATGCCGTTGAATCATCTGATATCCATCATTTCTATGATCAACAACTGAGATGTTTGCATACCTACTTTATGAATATTAAATAAGTCACGCCTTTATGCATCTAATTACCTCCAATATTTCCTATTCATTTGATGTGTATACGGTAAACAAGTCATCCATACATTCTCCTACAAATGCCAAGGTTTCTGGTGTCACAAGTGTTAACGAGAGTTGCTTCCTTGGTTTCAATAAAAATGACGTTCTAAATTATCTGTAGTCGTTGAACCCTTCTTGTAGCCTAGTTCCAGATTGTTTGCCTAGCCTTATTCTTAAAAATGTGCAGATATCCTGTATAATCCTCTCACATATTTAATGAATCTTGTTTGACGAACTTAATGTACATATGCATACGAAATGAAATATGTCAAGTGCGCGGACTAACTATTCCGGTGTCTTTTAGTTCGCATCTACACTGTACTAAGATGAACAGCTCTCTATCAGGAGTCAGAAAATGTTTTAAACTAAATCCTTCCAAATATCAGACTGTCAATTTCAGTTTCCGATGTAAAAGAAAGTTAGATGAGGCTGTTAATTCCTATGACCTTTGCAAAATTGATAAGAGTGGTACAGAAAACAAGTCTGACTTTAAGTATCTCGGACCAATTCATCACACAGTGTCTTAGCCTTAAATGTATACCACACGCATGCATAATGTTTATGAGCTAGGGATGCAAATCTAGGTAGACGCTAGTACGGCACATTCATTATTTAAAAAACTAACTCATATGTGAGGACTACGATTTGACCAGCTTTACAACGTTTAGTATATTTAGACGCAATACACATACACTGCTTAATTCTGTGACGCATTATCTAAAGCTACCTTAAAGTAGTTCCCCCTGAAGGTAATCTCCTGTTGCTACTACCTAAGTGAGCAGCTCAACGTTATCCTTGAATTTCAAAGTAAAAGCGAACATCCTGAGAGCTTTCTGGGTAAAACATATCCTAATCTCTTCACGCAAGCTTTTAGAGTTATTTATCCTATCGCCTCAAATGACTCACCATTTGCTAACACTTAAAAAGTAAAAATGAACTTACCGAGGGCAGCGTACTTACGGTTTCCAGATATCATAATGCACCATGAGGAAAAAGCTTTATTCATAGGGTTATAGCAATTAGATCCGCGATATAAATCCGAAACACAACGACTACGATTCACAATCACAGAACATTCTAGTTTGCTCCCTAATCATCTAATCCTATCAACAGGCGTCTCGCCAAGAAAAAGAAGACCAATGGTTCAAGGAAAATTTATTAAAACCTTTCTTAAAAATCATGGGCAACCGTGTTTATAACCACGGAGAAGTCACAAGCAACGAATGAAACAATAACAATGAAATGAATGCACTGACCTGGTGGTAAAGACTTTCGAAACAAACGAAATAACTAATTTCAATAGAAACGGAAACAATAATGAAGTGAAACGCAACATTTGTGAACAATGTGCATCAAGATAAGTTGTGAATAACTGCTGGATAAATGGAAAATCCAATGTGTAAACGAACAGCTACGGAACTGCAATCCAACATGGCCGACTAAAATGGACGAAAATGACCTTGGAGCGTCTCACTCCATCAGCCACCTTGTACGTGACGTTTAATTTCTGTCCGCAGTTCAATGTTGTATAGCGCTTGATTCATTTCAGTGCGTGCTCTTACAAGGTTACGTTTGCAATTTGAGGAGGATAGTGTCTTTCAGTATTGCCTGGACTTAGGCTTGCTTCGAAAGGAGAGAAGTTGTTCGTGTGGTTGTGTAATGACTCTAAAAAAATTACTAGGTTAACTGATGGTTTTGTACATTGTTGGGGAATATGCTAGAAGCGAGTTAGCATTAAAGAGGGTAATATTTCATAGGAACGTTTTTGCTAGGTCACGTCTCTCCCTAACCCAGATTTTGTACATTTAGAATTACTGGGTACTGAAACAGTCCGTAAGAGCCACTGCTGCCGAAACGGAGAACAGCGTCGTCTCAACAGTTCAGTGGTACCAGCACTGCAGGGACATCGCCTCATGGAAAATGTACAGAAGTACTTCGTTGTTAGGCAGGGACGATGTAGTAGTCCATGTGGATGAGACAGTGTTGATGAAGAAGAAATATAACCGCGGTCGTCAGAGAGCGAACAACATTTGGGTCATAGGTTTATACGACACGTCCCCCCGAAAGAGATTTGTTGAAAAAATATCAGACAGGAAGGCGACTACTCTGGTACCTTTTATAAAGCGACTTGTGAAACCGGGATCAATTGTACATACCGACGAGTGGAAAGGCTATCATGTGGTGTGACTTCTCTATTGACAGTCCCACGCTGAATTGGGAAATGCTTCTGTCCCATGTTCGCGAAAGATACCCGTTGTAACTGTTTTATCCTATTTTCTTTCTATAAATACACGTTACCACTTATCATAAACGCCTCTTTCATGTGATTGGTCCGTTCAAGGTCGTTTGCTGATTGGTTGTTACCAGTGTCTAAAGTTTAACTTTGCCGAACAATGTATAACAGCCACCAGGTAAAGGTTAACTCGATTGGAAATGCTCGGAAATGGAACAAACTACTAACGGAAATGCGGCTAACAGGCACGTTGGCTTGCCTTGAAAAGGAACCTAATGACACACTAAGTGAGTTTGCAAGCGATACTAGTGCCAACTAATAATTAACAGTTTCAGAAATCATAGGCCCATTTAATTTATGAGCTTAGAGACGACACCTGTTGTTTGTTTTGCCTCCATTTATAAATTCAGGTAAAAAGGAGCAGTTATGACGGAGGCTCTCGAACAACTAAGGGTTGTTCGTATATGTCTACTTCAGACAAAGAGTGAACAATAAACGACATACGAATAAAATATGAGAAAACAAGGTCGAAACTTGCCACAATATCACATAGAAAGATGAGAGTTACTGCGAGATTATTTACATATACATATATTTATTCCTATCTATGTAGGACACACCAGTTGTAGAGGCATGGGTAAGCATTATTTACATTATATGAATTTGATTTATGGTGAAATTACGTGGTTGCTGTCCTCTTTGACATTAGCCAGTGAGTACACTCTGGTAGCTAGTCGTTCAATGGAGCACAAAAAGAAATATAGAAATATTGTCTTTGCATTATCAAAGAAATCCCAAGTATATGTTGGAGAAATTACAAATATTTGAGGAAAAAATAAAGCTTGAAGTCAATTCCTCCAGTCAGTCTACTTTCTGTAATGAATGCGGTGATATTTTATTCAAATAGACCTGGAATTATAAAAATTCCCAATTCTCATTGGTATGGCTGTCATTCCTAAAACTTCTGAATATAAAGTATTTACTCGATGCTGGTAGGAGTTCACAAGATAATGCATTTATAGTAGCCGTATAATTCCATTGATAACAGCGATACTTCGCAGAATGTATCGAAATAGTGGAATAATCAAACCCCACACGATATGGGATTAACTAAATCCACACGATGAACGAGCTGTATTACACGCCTGGATATTCATCCAACGTTTTGATCATGCTGACAAATCCAAATCACTACCTACACAGCGACAACTAATCAGGATATCTAACAACTAATGGGAATATGCTGACAGTTGCACTTCGATTCTGAGTCATTCGATGGTAATATTCTGCTCCCGCATGCTTCATTCATCATTTTGTATGGATTAGTTCGCAGTCATGCTGATTCACGACCGAAATGAATCAAAAAATTCACCGGTTGCTGATTATGCTCCATTATGGGTAAATTTTATTTTGATAGAGTCTCACAGTGTTATATGGTAATATTTACTGATTATGTTTCGAGCACAATTTCTTGCTCATAATCATATCAAGGTAATCACACGACTTCCTAAATTCATTTATATAGTTCCATTGTTTTTCACTTGATTTTCACTTGATTTGATTGGTAGTGTTATTTTCCGTATGAGTGATGATTCATTCCTATTGCATGTGGTGGGTGTAGATTCGATGAACAAAGATTCAGTAATCAACCTCTCTCGCGCTCCACCTACCTAGATTACTTTTTAGAATTTTAACCCTCTCCCACCCTATTGTGTGGGCGTGTGTTAATGCATGCATTGCAATTGCCGAGCTTTTTTCTAAATTACTTATCTTCTCTGAGTCAACCATTCTTACCTTAGCTAAATTCTTATGTTCTGACAATCTGACTACCCCTGACCCACTAGTTTGACCTATGTAGTTGACCTCCCTCAGTCATTGCAGGGTATTTTGTAAATTACATTATTTTGTCTAATTGGGTCCACTGGGTCCTTTAACCTACAGAGCTTGTCCCTGAGTGAGTTTGCAGGTTTAAATGCCACCCTAATTCCTGCTTTATTTAGAATCCCACCTACAAACTCACTCAGGGACAAGCTCTGTAGGTTAAAGGACCCAGTGGACCCAATTAGACAAAATAATGTAATTTACAAAATACCCTGCAATGACTGAGGGAGGTCAACTACATAGGTCAAACTAGTGGGTCAGGGGTAGTCAGATTGTCAGAACATAAGAATTTAGCTAAGGTAAGAATGGTTGACTCAGAGAAGATAAGTAATTTAGAAAAAAGCTCGGCAATTGCAATGCATGCATTAACACACGCCCACACAATAGGGTGGGAGAGGGTTAAAATTCTAAAAAGTAATCTAGGTAGGTGGAGCGCGAGAGAGGTTGATTACTGAATCTTTGTTCATCGAATCTACACCCACCACATGCAATAGGAATGAATCATCACTCATACGGAAAATAACACTACCAATCAAATCAAGTGAAAATCAAGTGAAAAACAATGGAACTATATAAATGAATTTAGGAAGTCGTGTGATTACCTTGATATGATTATGAGCAAGAAATTGTGCTCGAAACATAATCAGTAAATATTACCATATAACACTGTGAGACTCTATCAAAATAAAATTTACCCATAATGGAATTGCACTCTACCACAGTGCCCAAGTTTTATTCTTATATCAATGCTGATTATGCCGATTCACTAATACTTCTTTGCATGTTTGAATGGATACTAACTGCTGTGGTGAGCCTTTTGCAGATTATATTGCTTAAAACATCGTTTACGGTAAACTAAGTAACGTTTCATAAGCCATTTTTATACTTTTGTGAGTAGCCCACCATATCGACCGAATGTAACGCAACACTCAGTTGTTTCGCTCATTTTCAACAAAATCAAACAATAATTGTGCCTAGGATTATGCCATATAAACTGTTTTAACTTATGCAGAGTGTACTTACGGTCAATATTCCATTATCTTCCCTTGTATATATATCTTGTGTTGGCGGAAAATTCTAAACATGTTTACTCCATGTGTGCATCATTATGATATTGATGATGCCTGTCAACTGGAGTCCCTCAAATGCATAAAGTGGGAATATATTATTGTAAGACGCATTTTATTGGGTTACGCAAGCTGCTCTCCTATATATATTAGTCATAAGGAACTGAAAAGCCTGAATCTTCAAACACTATACTTCGTTCGTCAAGTTACGCAAGATTATTCCTTTTTTAACTGCAGTCAGTGCATATCACTTCTGGAAAAGTGTGAATATAATAATTTGTTCCCGTAAGCTGAAGCATATAATGTATATCTGACCATTCGTGACCTTCACGCGAACTGTTACGGTCGCTTGTAACCTTTGTAGAACTGCAGATACACTTATCGCTCGTTGCGTAACACGAAAGAGTCAGTGTTTTACATTTATATGCCATACAACTTTTCTGTCAATTCAACATTTCTTCTAGTTATATACTCCCCGAATTTTAAAGGAACTGCATTTCTGACATCACCAGCCGACTTCTTACACTTGAGAAAAGTTTTCACGCGTGGGGAAGTTAATTTGACCCGATGGTAAGCCACACGTACTATGCACGGAAAAGCCACTCAGTGAAAGCACACGCATGGTCATACTTAGAGCTTAAAACGTTGACACACAACTACTGATAGGAAATGTGTGGTGTTTAAAGCGTTTATCGGGCAAATGAGCCGTTTGTATTACAAGTGATCACCAAGACTAAACCTACAAACCGTTGGACACACCAGGATCAGCGATCACTCGATCACGGTCAAATAAAGACTTACTGTAGGGAAGGCATGACAGTGTTATCTCTGGAAACCCACAAAGAGTTGTTCGCCATAAGGCAGTAACACAGAGGCCGCCCAACTTCTGGTGTCTTGAAGTTCACCGCAAGCTAAAGTTGCCACTTTCCTGCCAGCCAGTAGTTTCACGAGAAGGCTGTCAGGCTGAGCAAAGTAGAAATGCTTATATTCATAAAAGATTTTAGTGGCGCTATATCAACCCCTTTGATACTCATTCTCTTCCTTTATATCTTGCTGTCACCTCATCTTCCTTTCATAAATTTTAGTTTCTCGCTACATTTAGTGTCGTATCGGATATTTATCTAATCCCTTTTTATGGTTTTTTCTTCAAATTCCCTCTCTTTAATTACTGTCCTCCTAACACCTCATTTTTCACTGTGTCCGGCGAAACTTCAGACTACAGACCAGAACATTAAGTCCCCTACTAACAGACAGCTTCACGTCAACTACCCCACAACACGCTGAGGTTGTAAGACTCACTGTCAGCTGCCTATATAGCAATGTAAGGGGGCTGAGAGGAAAAATAGGTGAACTCCGAAATCCCCAAGCACACCTACAACTGAAAATGATCATTTTCACCGAAACATGGATAACCCCCACTATCACTGATAATGAAATCAGAATAGGTGATATGGTTCTGGTCAGGAGAGACAGGGATAATAAGGAAGGAGGGGGAGTTGCTATATTCTTTGACAGGCAACTTAAATGTGTGCGCGCAACGGACCCACCACCTATTGAACTCCCAGACTCCATATGGTGTCATTTCACCGTAGGCCACACCAAGAATTTACTTGGTGGCATCTACCGATCACCCACCTGTTGGGCAGAGCACAATCAGCTACTGCTCATTACTATCACAGTGATACGAGACTTGGGCTATGACCAAATCACTATTGCTGTAGCTTTCAATGGCCCATCACTGATTCTTAGCTCAGGGTATGCTAAGGGAAAATTTGGCCGAAATCTACTGCAAACTATTCGAAACACAGGACTGACTGAGAACGTTGGAGACAACAATAGGTGGGGCCCTAGTGCAAAGTCATCAAAACTAGACTACATTCTAACTAGTGACCAACTACTCGTCGAAAAGGTCCAGATCATGACTCCTCTAGGAAGTAGTGACCATGCACTCATAGGTTTCCATCTCGTTCTTCGTGAGCATTTGCAGTGGGACGTTACGCGACCATTACTGTGTTACAGCAAGGCTGACTATGCTGAAATGCGGAGGCTCTTGTCCGACGCAGACTGGCCCTTAGCATGGGATGAGCTGTTTGTGGATGGACACTGGGAGGTGGCGAAAAAGATTGTTCATACAGTAATCTCGAATACCGTCCCTTTAGTCACAACGCAGTCCAAAAGAAAGTCATCATGGTTAAAGAGAGGTACGCAGCGTATTCTGCAAGCAAAGCGGAAGGCTTGGTTTACGTGGCGCGTATCTAAGAGTCAGATCGACCACAATGCATACCTGGAACTCAGGAACCGGTGCAATGCAAGAGTCAGGGGGTCAGGAGGTCATTTCAGGCTAACCTTGCTATAAAAGTACTAGCAAACCCCAAGAACTTGTACTGATTCATGTCGGAAAGTAAACCAACCAACCAGGGGCATGCTCCTTAGTAGGACCAAACGGTCAATATCTCACTAGTCTGGAGATGGCTGAAACATTCCGTTTAGCCTTCGCCAAACAGCTAAACAGCAATGTGGGTATTACCGTTATGAACCAAAGTGGTGGCACCACTATTTCACAGGAGGAAGACCTAATGGCTGCTACCCAAATAAACCCTGCAATAGTACTAAGAAAGCCACAGTGACTCACACCTGGGAAGTCTCCAAGTTGCGGCGGCATCAGGCCATCTCTTCTGAAACAGTGTACCGAAGCTCTCTGTAGGCCCTTATGCGACTTGTTCCAACACTCCATGGAATCGAGGAAACTGCCAGTGGAATGGAAAAGAAGCTTCCTTTCTCCGATCTTCAAGGGTGGGGATAGGCAAAGTCCCACTAGTTATAGACCAATAGCTCTACTCCCAGTGGTATCTAAAGTACTGGAAAGTATTATTGACGATCACATCAGGGAATATCTCGATAGGTCTAATATACTCCATGAAGCCCAGCACGGTTTCAGGAAAGGCAGATCCTGCGTTACTAACCTACTATCAGCTTTGGACGATTGGACATCCTGCTGGGATATGAATGTTCCAGTCCATGTGGTCTTCCTAGACTTTGAGAAGGCATTCGATACCATGACCTTCTCCTACACAAAATAAGCCAGGCAGGTATAGGCAAGCCACTTCTCTCATGGTTGAAGGACTACCTAACTGAAAGGCGAGTTTACACTAAGGTCAGTCGAGTCCGATCATCTTGGCACAACTCGTCATCAGAAATGTCACAGGGTTCTATCCTGCGACCACTGATGTTTTTGATTTTTATCAACGATCTACCATGCCGTCTATGCTTCCCGACTCTTTTATGCGCTGACGACGGGCGATAAAGTGCCCGGAGGACTCAGATAGGCTACAGGAAGATCTAAACGTTCTGGAAGACTGGGTCGTGGCCAGTGGCATGACTTTCAACCTGAAAAAGTGCAAAGTAGTGAAGTTACGCACCTATAGACTGCAGAATGCAAGTTACACCCTATGCAATGAAAGCTTGTCCTGTACAACGTCGGAATGTGACTTAGGTCTAGTTCTAAGGGAGAATATAGACGCAAGCGTAAATTACACGGGGGATGTAGCGAGGGCATATGCGGTGATACACTTTACACATAGAAAGTTAGGTGCACTCACTCCTGAGCTCTTTCTAAGGTTGTACAAAACATACGTCAGACCACACCTTGAAGTGCATAATATTATTGCACCCCCACTGCCTAGACGAGACGCCAACCTCTTGGAAAGAGTCCAACGACGGGCAACAAAAGGAGTGGTTGGTCTCCGAAATAAACCATATGATGGAAGGCTGAAGAAATTAGGCCTATTCACACTAAGCTACCGTCGTCTTAGGGGGATTTAATTACTGCCTACAAAATAACAAATGACCAGAATCACCCAAACAAAGGTGTTCTGCCATTGAGTAGGTATAGGCTCCCTCGTAGAAATCCTAGAAGGATAGCTCATCAGAGGGCAAGGACCCAGGTGCGCTCCCACTTCTTTTCCCTGCAGGTTTGCCGTCCCTGGAATTCCTTACCGGCAGATCTTGCTATGGCACCGTCTGTGGACGCCTTTAAGCGAAGGCTGGACAATCATGCAGCGACACAAGGACTGCATCCAAATGGCCCATCCCCTTAAAATCGCATACACCATTCAAGGGTAGACAATTAAACTTGTCGTTTTACTTCTTTACATTCTCTCCCATCTTACTCTCCTGACAGCTTTAACTACACCTATTATTATCATTATTACTGGTATATATATTATTGATATTATTCTTCAAATTTAATCAGCTGCCTATTGTTACGTTTTCTTATTCTTTTTCTGTCTGTTAGTCTAAACAACACTAATTATATCTATTGTTGTTATTGTTATTATTATTATCTCTTTTCTTTTGACGACAATACCGGAGGACTAACTGGTGAAAGGATCAACTCTATTCACAGTAGTAACAGTCTTAACACACCTCATACTACAAACTACATATAATTAATCCCTGCACTACTCCTTTTGGAGTCAACCAAAGCTACGACAGTCGAGTGGCGGGACGAGCTACGCAGAAGTTTACCGAAGATCAGGAACCTATACCTCACAATCAAGAGGCGAGCACAAAGAAATCAAATTGGTTTATACTAGCTCGTTAAAACGATATTGGATATTGGAGTAACAACACTGCTGGGCCAAATAATGCCTTTTATGAAGTTAACTGATATCCGTGCGCTCGCTACTTGTAGTACACTGCTGTAGCAGTTAGTAGGTTGAATCTAATGCATGAGAAAACACCGGACATCTAAAACTGTTCGACATCACCGAAAAATTAGTAACATAAAACCTAAGGTTTTGTACAAGGCAGTCACAAAGGCATTGGATATTGGAGCCCCTTATAACTGTCCTTACTCGATGAGGCGGCTGATTTATACATTGTGGAAGGATGGCGGACAAAAGAAAGTTGCAAAGTGATATAGAGAGGAATCTAAAAAGAGTTCAGGAAGGAAGAACAGCCTTCCAGGTACAGTTCCTTTTTATGCAAAGATCAGTTCTCATAGTATAACTCACCGAATTTGCAATGTATGGTTGTGACTTTTTGTTGGTTGAAAATAGCTTAGCATATTTATTCTCAACATAAGTGTTGCAGTCTTTTGGCATTTAAACTGTTTATCAGTAGAGCGTATTACAGGGGCGAAAACTACGCCTAACCGGTGTTATGGCTGTTCTATAAACACTCCAACTCGAAGAAAAATGGTAGAAAACGGGTGAATAATAGACATGCGATGAACTCGCCTGTAGTAAGATAGTGGGTGATTTTTGGTTATGTGACAAGGTTTTTAGCACTGTCCCTTTATGACCATCATCTGACTGAAATTTCATCACTGTGGCCATTATTTAACCAGTATTTTATTACTATCCAACCATTCTTAACATTTACACAATCATAATGGTTTCTAACCCATTATGTAACCTAGATTTATCTATCATTCCACCATACTTACCAATTGCCTAAGATCTGTCCATTTTAACTATTATTTAACCATTCTTTGTCCGTTCTTGTCCCATTGAGTTAGTTAAAAAATAGCTTTAAAGACATACTAGGTCTCAACACTAAAGTATTGCGGCTTTTTGGCAACCGCATTGTTTGTCGACAGAGCGTATTGCAAGGGTGATGATGTGTAGCCTGTGTCACGGCTACTCCCAAACCCGGTACTCAATAATATGAATGTTACCGAAGACTTGACAATTACTTTATAATTTAGGGTTACGTCAATGTGGTTAACTGCATACCCTCACCAAATCAGGAAGAATCTGAAGATCTGCGTTACTAGTTGTAGGTTATTCGTTAGATTTTTAGGCATAGTATCGGAATTAAATTTCATATGTAAGCTTTGTACTATGTGAAGAACTTATGGTAATCTTCAAGTTATTTGTGGTTCGTGGACCCTTGTTTTCTTTTTTCCTATATGCGATGCAATTATTGGTATAAATGCTACTAATGAGTGCTTTCGGCACTCCAATTAATGACACCAGCTATTAATTATATGGCGTACATACTAGATAGAATTCATTTTCTCTGCGTTTAATCTGCCACAGGTATCCAGATGATGTAGTATATTCAGCGAGTTAAATGGTAGTTTCATGTTAAAGAGAAAGAGAACACAATGTGGCAGTCATTTGGCTTCAAGGATAATCATAGTAAGAGTATAAGATAATGCGAGATACTCCGATCGAGATGGATTGTCGAAGTTTTTATGGGAAGATATAACTGGCATAGTCACATATAATAATGGTTGTAGATGACACTAGAAAAAAGCCGTAGTCTGTTGTGGGTAGATTGAACGATGACGTGCTTGCTGCGTAGTGTGATGATACTAAACCTTTCGATTCTCAATATTATAGATTGTCAAATCAGGTTGAAAGAGTTACCCAGCGTTCCCTAATTTCCAAAGCTTTTCTCTCTTTATCCTTGAATTTGGAGTAGATGTAAACTAGTCATGTAGTATCGTCATATTTTGTGACTGACAGGAGTAAACCAAGTTTTTGTTCAAGGTGTTCCAAAACTGCATTCTGTTAGCGTCTTCATCTAGGGTGACTATATCAACTGCATACTCTAGATTATCAAGAGCGTTTCCTGGTAACAAGTCAATCCCTGAGATGTCGAGGTCTTTAAGGATAGGGAAAGCGTGTTATATTCGTCCAGGCCTTTCCATGATCTTCGTTCTCTCACCAGCTGCTGAAGTGAAAATAAGTTTTGTGAAAAACTTTAGTTCAGTTCTGACTGGCACTGTACTAAGATATTGTCTCAGCAGGTGATTTCAGTGCTCCTTCAAGAAATCTGGGTCAATTTTGTTTTGGTAAAGTCTCACAGTGTTATACAGTAATGTTTACTGATGACGTTTTCAGCCCAATTTATTGCTCATAATCATATCAAGGTAATCACACGACTTCCTAAATTCATTTATATAGTTCCATTGTTTTTCACTTGATTTGATTTGTAGTAATACTTCCATATTTCGGGTATGAGTGATTAATCATTCCTATTACATGTGTTGGGTGTAGATTCAATGAACAAGGATTCAGTAATCAGCCTCTCTCTCCATCTACCTAGATTACTTTTTAGAATTTTAACCCTCTCCCACCCTATTGTGTGGTTGTGTTAATGCATGCATTACAATTGCTGAGATTTTTTCTAAATTACTTATCTTCCCGGGGTCAACTATTCTTACCTTGATTACCTTGATATGATTATGAGCAATACATTGTGCTCGAAACGTCATCAGTAAACATTACTGTATAAAACTGTGAGACTTTATCAAAACAAAATTTACCCTTAATGGAATTACACTCTACCACAGTGCACAAGTTTTATTCTTATATCAAATCTGGGTCAATTTGAAAGGTGTGTTGGGGATTCTACCATACGAAAAGGTCGGTAGGATAGCAATGAGATAGTTAATATGAGTGAGTATTTTATGGATAAATATGGTTACTTATGTGTAGTTTTTGTTTCGAATAACCAGAGGCGAATTATTTTGGCTTTTCACTTTGGGCTGTACTGTTTAAAAATTATTTAAATCCTTGTAGTATGAAGTAAAGGGTCGGGATTTCTGCTCTCATACAGATATGTTATAGCCTTGGGTGTTAGCTGTGCTTATTACTGTTGAGTGTTGTGTCAAAATGATCATCTATTTTTATTGTTAGTTGACTCTTCATGGTACCATCAGACTGACTATAGGTCAAGATTTAAGTCGCTTGTCTAATTTGGTGACTTTTCATGTTCATAATTAGGTATGGCTGTACATACAGATGTGTTAGTCTTTACATACGATTAGATTTGTGTTATTAAGAGGAACTACATAATTTTTGTGTGTACTGAAAGTTCTATCACAAATGATTTTTCCGGTTTTCAGCAAAATAAAGTCATTTCAGTAAATGGTTCTGATTACGCTTAGAGCCTAACCTTACTTCTATCTGATACACTTGTTGCTTCAATCATAGTGATTGGTGTTGCATAGTTGTAGTGATCAACTCACCTCACTACAAAATTGAGTGAAGTCACTGTCGGCTAAATGCATAAAAGTTAGATAACTTAACACTAGTCATCTGTACTATGGTTACATCAAGGTGGATTATCTCGGTTTTTTGTATCTCATCTGTTTCACACATAATGTAGTATCTGACGATGCAAGTTGCGCTTATATTTGAACCTCCTGACAGATATCGCTTTGCCCATTCATGTAAGCAAAATGCTGTGTCAGTATTATTTTAAATAAAAGTTCCATTTAATTGAGCTCTACTTTGAGCAGTTGAGCAACAGTGATCAGGTTCTTGAAGCTGATAATGAGCCAAACGTATTTTGTAAGAGGTAATCATACTGTTTGCATGGCTGCATTTGCGTTGAAAGCCAAGGCTGTAGAGCATAAGCTGATTATACAATCACTCTTAGAAATGAGTGTCTAGAGGAAACCTAAATCTACTCTTTCGTTCATAATTCTCATGATTTGATTTTTTGATTTACTTCGGCTATCTCCTACGGGAGGATGAGCCGGCTTCATGAACATCTCGAAGCATCGCTGCCCAGGCGCGGCGATCTGATGCAAGGTTTTGCGACAGGGTTATCCAATTCTTGTTCCACAGACGGAGTCCGTAGACGGTTTGTAGCCCCAGGCACTCCATATCAGCCTTGACTGTACCCAGCCATGTTTTCAGCTGTCCACCCCTGCGACATCGCCAAGATGGTAATGGCGAGGGATTTAGAACTGATTTGACCAGATCGTCATCTGGTCGGCGCAGAACATGACCAAATCACCGAAGGCGACGTTGTTGAACCAGTACTGGAATTTGGTTGATGTTGTAGCAAGGACGACGCACTTCTTCGTTGGAGAGTTTGTCCTGCCAACGAACATGCATAATGTACCTGAGGCACCAATGGTCTACTACCTCGAGTTTGGGAGGGTTCATGAAGTTTCATGGGAATTCGGTACGAGTGATGTCCCCAGAATCGCTCGGCCTTTCGTTTGAGAGTGCAGCTCTAGCCTTTACACAACCAAGTGTGACCTACAAGGCAGTAGGAGTGGAGTAGGGTGTCCACTATCCATTGGCAGCCGGTGACCGGAGTTCGGTTCATACGCCTTTTTGAATGGGGCCAGACATCCAGGACATCCAACAAACCCTTTGTCCATACGTCTGCCGGTGAGCTCCAGTGAGCTTCATACGCCAGTTGTTGGAGGTTTGGAATCAGGGTTTAGCCGTCTCCCCTAGACTGTCATCCAGTGGACAGTCAACCCGGTGAAGAGCGCCGGGCATCCGCTTTCGCCCTCTCACTTTGGTGAAAAACACCTCCGCCACGTGAAGGCAGTGAGTAGAACTTCCTCAGTAGAGGCTATGTAAGACGCCCGGTCATATGGGAGCATTTCAAGAGGTGTGCGGAGGGGTGGCCAACCCGAGCGCAAGGCACCCACCCCCGACCATCCTGAGGCTTTGGAGGCTAATTCTCATGCATATGGTGTGTCGTAATGTAGGCTTCTGTGCCTGACTTTTAACAGCAAACGGATTTTGTGGTGCTTTGTCTTTATCAAGGTGTAGATGTTCTTTTAATGTAGTGCGATTCAATATTGAGGTTGCTTCATTAAGCTGTAAAATAAGTGATTTATGAAAGCTGAATGGCAATTCAAGTTAAGGCAAGTGTATCTGACATTAACTTATTGTTACACCAATTGAGATGGTTAGAATATGTGTTACGCATGCCTAGCCACCGCCTTCCTCGACTGCCGGGCAATGTTAGCTGACAGGATTGATCAGGTTGGAAAAGAGTTAGTGGTGGTCAAAACAAAATATGGCTTGATCAGTCAATGAAATCCACAACAGTTAATTTAAGACAGCCACGTAGGGAGGTATAAACTTCCTGACTGGTTGGGATTCTCGGGATGGTAAAAACCAATGAAGGCTGGAGACAATTGGTGATATGGCTCGAAATCTTCGTTCTCAATGGCTGGCTCAGATGCATTCACTCTTTGTGATTTATCATATCCAACAAAACTCTCTTCTTCCATATTACTTTTCTTTTACCCTCACTCGCACTTCTGTTTATTGTCTCTCTTTTGTTTTGCATACTACATGGGATGTGGCAATTGGAACTGCTGCACATCTGTGCAAAGCTCTTCGTTGAAACCAGTCAGTCAGTTATTACCTATAGGCTAGTAACTGCATGCTCAGACCTTTAAATTGTCCCCATTATGTATGATATTTTTAACATTGTGCATTCTCCTGTCAGTATGCTGGTAATGATATTGGCAGCTTTTTGTTAATTGACTCACATACTCTTGCATTCCAAGTGTCTACTCCATTGTGTTTAAAAATTATCAGTGGAACTAGGCCTATGATGTTCATGTCCACTTAGTTCATCTCTCTAATATTGTTAAGTTGAATTATTTTTATCCTTCTTATGTTCTTATTGTGATTCAATGTTTTCCAACTTCAAGATATACAGTCATCATGTTTTGTCTACATTTTGTGGTTATAGCAAATAATATTATGTTCTTAGTTGTGTTTTTTTTTTCAATGGTTAGTTATTTTAACGAATCACATTTAAAAAATCAATCGAAAAAGGTAGACCTTCCACTAGATAGTCTATTTTTGTAGGACTTTGTAACTAATAAATTTACACAGCAAGTTAACAACTCCTCTAAAAATAATTATTTCAATACATAAGTAAACAACACAGGAGTATTGTGTTTCAGAATTAAAAATTGAGTATTTTTTTTAACCTTGATTTGTCAATTAACTAGTTTAATTAATCGATTGAGTTCCAATATAGAACTTTGCACAGAAATGCAACCGTCCAAATTGTTACACTCCATGTAGCACACAAAAGTAGACAAACAAGAGGAAAAAAACGAGATTCTAAAGAAATGTGAAGTAGAAAGAGTAGTAACATGGAGAAACATCAGAGCATAGTGGATATTGGAGGCTACAAAGAGTGGATGCATCTGCAGTTTTGAGCTATATCACCAACAATCCGCAGTCATTGGTTCTTAGCATTCTCAGGACACCAACAAAGCAGTGTAAAACTCCTTACGTGGCTCGAATCAGCTGTCAGAGACTTAATAAACTGATACATGAGGTTTTGTTTTGACTGCCTGAGACTGTTTCTCAACTTGATCCTATGTCAGGTATTATTGTTCGTCATGAAAGGCGATGGTTTAGGATGCGCAATATCTGTTCTAGCTATTTCAATTGATGTAGCTTCACAACCTCATCGATTGACTTACCTCCTTCATCTAGCACTTTGCCTAACTTCATTATTACTCATCATGTTACACTACCTAACTGTGGAAGTAGAATGCAAATATCTGTGATCAAAGAAAGCTAACCTTTTCATATTTTCCACTTTCAATGACTTCTCAGCTGTAGAGGAGGATAGGGCGAACTGCTGTGCATCGCACGCGTCCTTTGGTGCATTGTCAAATATCATGTCTACGCTAGAGATGGCGTAAGTTGGCAAATGCCACACGAGCTTCTTGTATCCGTGCTTAAATTTCGTCAGCAATCAATCCATTAAGGCTAATGCAACTCCCCAAATAAGTGAAGTGGTCACACACACGCACACACGTGACCACTTCACCACTTATGTTTAAGCTAGAAGTCGATGTAGTCGAGTCCTGCAGCGTCATTTTACATTTAGCAAGAGTGAATCACATGCCAAAAACTTGATGTTCAGAGGACTGGATTTTATCACCGTTTTCACCTAAGAGGACACTACTCTAAGTCAGTCCCTTATTCGCTAAAGTTAATTAGGGCAAATTCCATTCGTACATCTGTGATGAAACCAAACAAAACTGGGGACACTGGGCGCTCCTGATGGACACCACTTGTTGTTATCACTTCAAAATAACAACTCTAATTAAATTGAAGACAATATGAAAGTCTCAAGTCATCATCAAATACAGCTAATTATGTATGTATTGATATTTCCGCATAACAAATTTCATAAATATCGTGCTGCATTATTGTTTTTTTCTCTCTCCAGAAATATTAATGTGATTATTAGTTCTGGTATCTATGACAACTAACATTTTAATTAACCTAAATAATCATCATTTCATATTTCTTCTCTTTTCTTTTCTCCCCTTTATATTCAACATATTTCATCAATTTAGGAGATATTAGATAAATTTGAGAGTTCAAATAATCCAACTCAAAAAGAGAAATTTGAAGGTGATTTAAAAAAAGAAATTAAAAAACTACAAAGATTAAGAGATCAAATTAAAACATGGATAACAGCTAGTGAAGTTAAAGATAAACGACCTTTATTAGAAGCACGAAAAGAAATAGAACAAGATATGGAAAGATTTAAAGTTATCGAGAAGGAGACAAAAACTAAAGCCTATTCTAAAGAAGGCTTATTATCTTCAGAAGCCAAGAAAGATCCTCTACAAAAAGAGAAAGAAGAATTAGACGAATGGTTAAAACAATGTATTAGTTCGCTAAATACTCAAACAGAAAAGTATGAATTTGAAATTGAAAGTCTATCAAATAACAATAAAAAGAAAAGGATAGATAAAGAAACAGCTTTAGCTATCGATGAAAAACGTCAACGTTTAGAGATGTGTTGTTTTCATGTCGAGAAACTTGAAGCTATCATGCGTTTACTGGATAATGAACGATTAGACTGTACAAAAGTTAGATCAATTCAAGAGTCGATTGAATATGTGATCGATTGTGGCGATAATCAATCTATGCTTGATTTTAAAAATATCTATGATGATTTATGTTTGGATGAGTTAGGCGATTCCACTGGAATAACTGCTGCTTCAGGTACTGTCACTGTTAATCAAGAGCATGATTTAAATGGTGTGATTACTCCTGTTGCCAATTTAGTAAATCCTCGAGTTGGAAACGATGATGCTGGTTCATCGGCATCAACGCATACAAGTACTTCCAATCATACTGACTCCTCAGTTAATCATCCAGGATCATCAACTTCCTCAAATGCTTCATCCTCACGGGAACGTGCTAAAAGCGATGAAAAGATTCCTTTATTACCGCATGTATCCGCTTCGTCTACCAGTACACCTGTGAAATCTAATACAGGCGGTTCAACTGGTAAGCATAAATCGAATAGTCTAGCCAATCAAACTGCTCCTGCTCTTATGTCTCAAGTTGTCGCTGGTACGCCTAATAAGTCTGGAAAGTCTAACACAAATAGCCATGTCTTAGCAGCAAACTCTACTATAAATAATATGATTGATTCGAATGCAGTGAAACCTACTCCTTTGGATTCACAAGTTGTCGTTGATGATTCTTCTCGTAACCAGAAAAATGATAGTAGTCAAAAAATTACTGATCGTTCCAGTACTACAAATCCTCAGCTGCAATCACACAATAAAAATACACCAAATGATGATTTAAATTCACTGTCACCTATCTCCTCTGTCACAGTAACAAATTCAACCTCTCCGGTGCCTAATCATGCGTTTACCACTCCACATCCCAAAGATGATTCATCTGTGATTAATAATCGAGAAGAATTTCTCACAGTCAGTCAGTCTTCGTGTATTTCAAGTTCAGTTAACTCTTCATCACCTGTTACAATCCGAAGTAAGTCATCTGAAGTGAATAAAACTACTGGAGTTACAAATGTTTACAATAATACAATCCTTTCAACATCATCCTCTGATGGAGCTGAACATGTCAATCATACACCACCGAGTTTGTATTCAGCAGCTATGTTGGCAGCTTCTCAGGATAAACAATTGTCATCATTACTTGCTAGCTCTCAGCATCCATCTGCAGTACGTGGAGGTTCAAATGCCATGGATCCTTCGGTGTCTGCAGTTTCCATGTCTAGCAAATTCCAATCTGTATCCAGTAGTGCTACATCTTTACCACCTTCCTCGTCTGTAATGTCAACAACCATTCCTCAAGCACAGTCGTCTTATTTAGGAATTGACAACCAGGTATCCAGTCTACAGCCATCATTACATTCTTCACAACAGTTGAAAAATCATCCAAGCAGTCCAATTCATGCGCATATGCATCCACGTGATGCAGCGGCTCCATTCCGAAACAGAAATTTGGATAAACCTAAAGGAGCTGTTCCACAGGAGGTAGGTTGTGGAGTCATTTTGCTGATTATTATTTTTGGTACGTTAGACGGTGTTTCGACAACTGTCTGTCTGTTTTCGACATAGAACTTTGCACATATGTGCGGCAGTTCAAGTCGCCACACTCCCTCCTTGTAGCACACAAAGCAAGAGAAGAAAGTAGGAGAAATGCATATTAGAGACAGTAAACAGAGGTGTGAGACAAAGGAATAGTAATAACGAAGAACAAAACAGTTTAATTGGAAATCATAAGTCACAAGGAGTGGATGCATCTGCACCAGCCATTGAGAACGATTTTGAGCCATGTCACCAATTGTTTCCAACCATTGGTTTTTACCGTCCCGAGGACCCCAACCAGTCAGGAAGTCTACACCTTCCTACGTGGCTTAGACTAACTGTTGTAGATTTCATTGACTGGTGCCATGTTTTGGTTTGACCGCCGCTAGCTCTTTTCCAGCCTGACCCTATATCAGCTAACATTGCCCATTGTCGAGGAAGGCGATGACTAGGCATGCGTACGTAACACATGTCCTAACCATCTCAGTCGATGTAATTTCACAGCCTCGTCAATTGATTTCCCCTCCTTACCTAACACTCGACCGATGCCTAACCTCAATATTGCTCACCTTATTATACCATTTCACACGGGAGATAGAACGCAGACACCTATGATCAAAGACAGCTAGTCTTTTCATGTCTTCCACTCTCAATGGCCAGATCTCACAGCCATGAAGGAGGACGGAGCGGACTGTTGAGCAGTACACACGCCCTTTGGTCGATAGTCGGATATCACGTCTACGCCAGAGACGGTGTAAACTGGCATATGCGAAACTAGCCCTCTGTATCCGTGTTGAGATTTCGTCAGAGATCAACCCGTTGGGGCTGATGGTACTTCCCAAGTAAGTGAATCGGTCAACGTGCTCTACCACTTCACTTCCTATTTCTAATCTAGGAGTCGGTGTAGTCCAATCCTGTAACATCATCTTGCATTTGGCGGGAGCGAATCGCATGCCAAACATTCGTAGACCGCAGCTCAAGGTGTTCAAAAGACTCTGCATTTTGTCAGCATCTTCGCCTAGAAGGACTAAATCGTCTGCATATTCTAAGTCAACGAGATTATTCCCTGGTAGCAAGTCAATCCCTGAGTCGCTGAAGTGAGTTAGGGTTAAGTCCATTAGTACATCTATGATGAAGTTGAATAGAAATGGGGATAACGGGCATCCTTGACGGACGTCACTAGTCGTCACCACTTCAGGTGACAACTCGCCATAAGCCCTCACCTGGCTGCATGAGTATGAGTAGAGTGCCTTAATCAATGCAATGTATTTTCTCGGCATTACCTTTACAGCCAAGCATCGCCAGAGAACCTCTCGGTCGACAGAATCGAATGCCACCTTTAGGTCAAGAAATATAATGATTGTTGGACGCCGGTAGGAATGCCAATATTCTAGGATCTGTCGGAGGTTGAAGATATGATCAATACACCCTCTTCCTTGCCTAAAGCCTGCCTGGTTTTCTCGTGTTTGTGCCTCCCGAGCACCACTTAGTCAACGTAATATTATTGAGCCTAGGACTTTAGATACTATATTAGTCAAGCTAATCCCTCTGTGATTATCACAGGAAGACTTGTCTCCCTTCTTGTATATCGGGATGATCAGTGACTTACACCAACCTGATGGGACTTCCTCTGATTCCCAGACGCTGCCTAGTACCTCAGTTAATGCAGACAGTAAACTGTCTCCACCGTACTTAAATACCTCTGGAGTCATTCCATCAGGTCCCGCTGCTTTGCCTTGTTTCAGATTAGTGACAGCTTTAGTAACCTCAGTTAAGGAAGGAGGACCTGTGTCTATATCCCATTCAGGGAGGTGTTGGATGTTCGGCAGGTTAAGTGTGGCTGTAGGCCAATTAAACTGCTCCTCATAGTGCTCTTTCCAGCGTTCCAGTCGTCTGTCCTGGGAGCTAATTATGGTGCTATTTTTCTCCGAGATTGTTTCACTTATCATTTGCCTTTTGCCACCTGTTTCCCTGATAAGCCTAAATAGTTGTCTGGTGTTGCCAATCGCCGATGCCTTTTCCATCTCTTTCGCTTTTGTCGCCCACCACTGTTCACAGTCGTTGCGAAGACTTTTTGTTAGTTTTCATTTAAGTACCTTTCGCTCCTCATCATAATCGGAGCTCGCTGGAATCAGTCTTCTTGCGTCAATCAGTTCGGATGAGGCGGTAGAGATCCAATGGCTTTTACTAACTTTAGGTTTTAGCTTATTAACAGCTTTCACAGCTGTGTACAGCTAACTGTATGTTGTGCCAGGCTACCTGCTGTCGATCTCAGGTATTCGTTTCGCTATTTCTTCCTTAAATAGGACTCAGTGTCTCGATCTAGTTGGGACGTAACTGTTTTGCTGCCGTCAATTTCCTATGTCCATTTAGTCTAAGCATAAGTCTTCTACTGCCCGTCACCAACGATACCCTATAGCTATGTGGTCTATCTGAGTCCAGCGTTGATTTTGGTGATGGAGGACGCCAGGTTACTCAATGTCTCTCTTTGTGCCTAAAGTTAGTGCTGACTAGGAGCAGATGATTATCTGAGGAAAACTGTAGAAGACGATCACCGTTGTCGGTTCGTCGGCAGGGAACTCCATACGTACCACCTACATACTTCTCTGTCTGGCATAACTTCCATACTTGGGCATTGAAATCGCCTGCTAAAACAACTATATCTGAACGTTTTGCCTTTTGCAGCAAATTAGACAGTTTCAGGTAGAAGTCATCTTTTAGTTCATCCGAACTGCAGTCTGTTGGGGCGTAAGCGGAGACTACGAAAAGGCAACGACGGGTAGCGCCGTCTTTCCTTCTTTTAACAGACCCATTCAGACGGACCGCACACATACGACTATCTACTGGGATCCAGTCAAGAAGTGATTTTTCCGCCCTAAAACTCAGTGCTATCCCTACACCTGCGAGTCCTCGCGAGTTGGCTGAGGGGTCTCCTGACACCTTTAAAGTGAAGTTTGCAGATTCACCCTGTTGACCGGTCAAGTGAATGACCACACTCAGGTCTTGTATGCGTGTCTCCGAAACACAGCATACATCCATGGCTCTAGATTCCAGAGTTCTTGCTAGTGATGCTGTTGTCCGATTTGGCAGAGGGTCCTGACGTTAAATGCTCCTATATGAAGTTGGCGACGTGGCTTTAAAAGGCTATCTGGGATGTTTCTATGGTTCTCACCTTTGTTTGTGGACACAGAGTGAAGTGAAGATGACTCACTAGCCTGCAGAATAGTGCTAACTGTAGTAGAGAAGCAAGATGAGGAAGGTGATTTGAGTAAGGGAGAGTGATGCTCAGGAAGGCTTCGTGTGCTTATGGAAGTGTGTGGGTGGTTGTTACTTCCCGGCTGCCCACACCGTGGAAGTTGATTGATTCTTCGGGAACCTGAAACAGAAAGAGTGTTGCGTGACCGCAGAGCCCAGGGGACAACTGCTTGAGGCCTGTTTTTGTTTGTTCTTTTTTGTTTGGTGTGTCTCAGTAGCATATTTATCACTTCTGCCCTGTGACACGGCAGCAGGAAGCGCGGTCGTTGTTAATCCGGGCCCCGACTGATCCAGCATGATATTTTGTGAATTTGTTTGAATCATAGTATTGGATTGGGGTAGTAAAATTTTCCAGATGTTCGGGTGGGTGAACAAGTGTTGAATCATTCCTATTACACGTGTTTGCAATTGATTCGATAAACAGAGCTTCTGTTATCAATCTCTCCCTCCACCCTGTGACATTAGATTTTGAAACGGTCATCCTATCCCATCCTATTGTATGGTTGTGTGTAATTGGATGCAGTGTGTGCTATAGCTGAACTATTCTCTAGATTTCTTATCTTATTCGGGTCAACTAATCTACATTCTGCTAGGTTTTTATGCTCGGCTAGTCTGACTGACTGACCCTGTTCTACTACTTTGACCTATGTATTTGACCTGACAATCATTCCAACAGCAGGGTATTAGATAAACTAAATTGTTTTGTTTTAAAGGCTCCACAGGATCCACCATTTAACCGACAAAGCTTGTTTCTAATTGAGTTTGAGTGGGTTTCAATGCCAGCCACTTTTATTCCTGCCTTGTTAAGAATTCTGCGTGAGGTTTCCTAGGTTCCTTCCTTGTATGGAATTACTACTGATGATGCATGTCAAATATGCGCAAGACAACACCAACAATAAGGAATCTAAATCATCAGTAGTAATTCCATACAAGGAGGGAACGTTGGAAACCTTAAGCAGAATTCTTAACAAGGCAGGAATAAAAGTGGCTGGTATTGAAACCCACTCAAACTCAATTAGAAACAAGCTTTGTCGGTTAAATGGTGGATCCTGTGGAGCCTTTAAAACAAAACAATTTAGTTTATCTAATACCCTGCTGTTGGAATGATTGTCAGGTCAAATACATAGGTCAAAGTAGTAGAACAGGGTCAGTCAGTCAGACTAGCCGAGCATAAAAACCTAGCAGCAAAATCTAGATTAGTTGACCCGAATAAGATAAGAAATCTAGAGAATAGTTCAGCTATACCAATGACTACATGCAATTACACACAACTGTACAATAGGATGGGATAGGATGACCGTTTCAAAATCTAATGTCACAGGGTGGAGGGAGAGATTGATAACAGAAGCTCTGTTTATCGAATCAACTGCAAATATGTGTAATAGGAATGACTCAACACCTGTCCATCCAGATATCTGGGAAATTCTACTACCCCAACGACAACAAATAGGAGAGAACAAAGACAACTATAAAACTCAAGTTTTGATGTCGTGTGATTATAATTGGTGAAATGATTATGAACAATAAATAAATTTTGTTCGAAACTTTGTCATCCAGTAAATAATTCATATTTGGATAACTTACTTAAGAAGTTCCGCATGTAATTAGTTTCACTAAAAATATGTAAAATGATAGGTATACGCAACTGGCAGATTATTCTTTATACATTTATCAAACCAGTTAGTGGTGTCTGGAGAACTTAAAGCAGGTAGGTGAGCAGAGTAGAGAGGGTATTTAATGCACTCACACAACTACTGAGTATCCTGACTGTTGTTTCTCTCTCTCTCTCTCTTTGAACTCCGTATTCACAATCAGTATTCTTTTTAGTTCCGTAATTCGGATAGGGATGATATTTTCCTCTAGACTTTTATCAATATAAACCTAATTCGATACCCAATTTATTATTTACTTAATTCCTTTACGTTTCCAACTGAACTTACGGCGTGAACTGTTATTTTTACATGTTTTGGGGTTACTGAGCTCACGTTCAACCTTCCCTCATTGACCAAGCTTATTACCCTGCTAAGCGAGGTCTGGGAGTGGTGCGTTGGTTGTAAGTTGAACCCTGGACCTCGCACGAGGTGTTTAGCGGCGAGCATTCTACCATTGAACCACTGGCGCATACATCCAATATCCAATATTTAGAAGTATTTGATGAATGAACAATGAATATTTATTTTTCAATTATATTCTTAGAGTAAATCTTCTCAAACTGTAAGTTACACATAATCAATGAAAATTCTTTGTCGACTAGTAAAGTGTCTGGTCTAAAAAAAGGGGGGGGGTTGGCTTTTAGTAGATAAACCTTCGTAATAACCTCTGTCGCCATTGTCTACCTTCTCTTTGAAAAAAAAAAACACATTTCGGAAGTGAAATGTTGTAGGATGTTATTCGTGTTCAAACGTGAAATTTATTAAATTATTATGCGAATCATCACTGAATTGTTGTAGTAGGAGTTAACCAATCGATGAACTCTTTCAGTAACAAACAATATAAAAGTATTTAAGTGAATTTTAAATTTTCCCGTCGACTGATTGATTGGACCAAAGTGCTCGGTCTCAGGTTGACATGTCTGTTGGCTTCTTGTGCAGATGCTTCGACGATGTCTGGGCATGCAATTAGAATTTAATTGGTGGATGGTGACTAGCAGTGTAATCCAGGACAACGCACATTTCGTCCTATTTGTGACTTGTCATCTGGATGTACCTGCATTCCCCGGTGAGTGATGATGATGTTCCCACCAAGGCTCGAACCCAGTGCCCATAGTTTCAAACGCCAAAGCGTTATCCACTAGATCACTTGGGCCACGAGAGCCACTGTCTCTTGTGCAACGGGTCATATTAATTATTTAATTGAATTTTAGATTTTCCCGTTGATTGATTGGGCCGAGGTGGCTCTCGTGGCCCAAGTGGTCTAGTGGATAACGCTTTGGCGTTTGAAACTATGGGCACTGGGTTCGAGCCTCGGTGGGAACATTGTCATCACTCACTGGGGAATGCAGGTACATCCATCCACTGACGAGTCCCAAATAGGACGAAATGCGCGTTATCCTGGATTCCACTGCTAGTCACCATCCACCAATTAAATTCTAATATAAAAGTATTATTTGTATGTATGTATGTTTGTTTTTTAATAATAAAAATGTTCGATAATCGCATCTTTCTGCAATTCATTGTCGCAATACTCTCTTAAAATGAGGATATCCATTTTTTATGACATGTGCGTCGGTGGCACAGTGGTTAGGACTCTCGCCGACCATGCACATGGTCCGTGGTTCGATCCCCTGCCGGCGCACACCCGATATCTATGGTCGGCCTGTAAATTTGGGCTAACGATATCCATGCTGAAAATTCCATACTTGTACCAAAAACTACGGTATGGAATCAAGCTGTAATCAATAAATAATCTGTTTTCATACAACTTACTGGATTCGTCTTTCATTATTGGTTCAGTGTTTGTTTGTTTTTTAAACTATTGATTTTCGCTTGAGTTGAAATCACGACCCGTGTACTTCGGCTTGGGTAAACCCCCTTAAAAGAATCAAGTATGACTTATAGCGCGTTGCACATAAATTTTAAATACATATATAGGTTTCATCACAGACCAACATTAGTTGGAGTACACTGGACAGTTGTTTCCGCCTAGTTTTTGTACTCTGTGTGACAGTGCGTCCTCACGACCTCACTAACTAGTGTCCAATGAAAGTAAGTAAGTCCTACAGGGGAGATCAATTGCGAGACTAAACAGCTCAATGCTAACATCTCTGACTGCGGCATTGGGTGATGCGGGTTCGAATATCGGTAGGGAAATGAGTTCCTTCAAGATTGCAGTTACGCCTTGTTGACTGGTCAGTGCCAACTAGCACGAAACCTAGGTCAGGTAAGGCTTCCTGTGGCCGATTGCCTCCAACCATTTAATATTAACAATTCGAAGTGCACCGTAATGGTGAGCCACCATATATATATATATATATATATATTTATATATATTTATATCAAATAGTTCTATTTTAACAAAAACCTTGACACTTATATATAGCTGAATTGTCTATTTCGCGGATTTTTAGACCGCATAAATAACTTGTAAAATTGAATAAATATTATTAGCAAGATTGCATATGACTCATGTCAAGCAAATCTCGTGACTTTCATTCACAACTTTAGGTCACTGAAAAGATCACTAATGCTCTGCGTACTTCCTTTCCTTTCAGGATATTTCAAGTGTCTCTCTATTTAAGTATTGGTTTGTAGGGATTTGGTTGATTGGTTACAGGATTTCATCATGAGCTGACATTGGTTAGAGAACCATTGGAAAACCTACCAGGGAGTACTGGACGGCCGTTTCGTCAATCTTATTTGGAACTCTTCAGCAGTACACACCCACCACAAGGGGTTCGAACCCTGGACCTTCTGGTTACAAGGCGAGGTAGTTCGTAGACCATTAAGCCACTGGGACCTGATCCAGTGGCCAGCCCATGAATTCTAAGTTCTGCCAATTCACGATATAGCGCAACCGCTAGCCAATGTCTTCGGCAAGATTTGTCTCTCTATTTGTTTTTTTTTTTATAACCAATTGCCACACCAATTTTGTTTATTCTGAGCACCTTTGACCAAATCTACTAAAATAGTTGAAATGAGTTTTTGTTGGATAATCACTCTAGCAGTGGAATCCAAGATGCACATTTCGTTATATTTGGGACTGGTCTTACTTACTTGGGAAGTACCATCAGCCCAAACGGGTTGATCTCCGACGAAATTTCAGCACGAATACAGAGGGCTAGGTTCGCATTCGCCAGTTTTCGCCGTCTCTGGCGTAGACGCGATATCCGACTATCGACCAAAGGGCGTGTGTACTGCTCAACAGTCCGCTCCGTCCTCCTTTATGGCTGTGAGACCTGGCCATTGAGAGCAGAAGACATGAAAAGATTAACTGTCTTCGATCATAGGTGTCTGCGTTCTATCTCCCGCGTGAAGTGGTATAATAAGGTGAGCAATACTGAGATTAGGCATCGGTCGAGTGCTAGGTAAGGAGGGGAAATCAATCGACGAGGCTGTGAAATTACATCGACTGAGATGGTTAGGACATGTGCTACGTACGCATGCCTAGTCATCGCCTTCCTCGACGGGCAATGTTAGCTGATATAGGGCCAGGCTGGAAAAGAGCTAGCGGCGGTGAAACCAAAACATGGCACCAATCAATGAAATCCACAACAGTTAATCTAAGCCACGTAGGAAGATGTAGACTTCCTGGTTGGGGCCCTCGGGATGGTAAAAACCAATGGTTGGAAACAATTGGTGACATGGCTGAAAATCGTTCTCAGTGGCGCAGATGCATCCACTCCTTGTGACTTATGATTTCCAATGAAACAGTTTTGTTCTCCGTTATTACTATTCCTTTGTCTCACACCTCTGTTTACTGACTATATTATGCATTTCTTCTACTTTCTTCTCTTGCTTTGTGTGCTACATGGACATAGTGGGGCGACTTTCTCTGCTGCACATATGTGCAAAGTTCTTTGTCGAAAACCGACCGACCGACCGACCGGGACTGGTCTTCTGGATGTGTATCTCCAATCTCTACTGAATAGATGAGTGAGTGGTAGCGTTCTCACTGACACTCGAAATCAGCACCCTCATTGTTTCAATTTCCAAAGCGTTTTCCATTAGGCGATGTGAACCACAAGAGCCACCACCTCTTGTGCAACGGACGTCAGTTAATATTAAGTTAATTTTTTATTCCCAGTCGATTGATTGTGTCAGATTGAAGCGTTCAGTCTCTGTTTACATACTAGCTCCTAGTATGGAGGCTTCTTGAGGATGCCTGAGGATTAGTATAATGTTATTTGGGGGATGGTGGTGACTAGCTGTGGAATCTAGGATGCGCATTTCCTTGGCGACCTCAAGACTTATTTAAGATTGGTGTCGTGCACTCTATTCGTCTAAATTATAGTTGCATGCATTTTCCTTTTTCTCCCTTATATTTTTCATCTATCTGTATCCTGCTTAGTTAGTGAGTTACTCATAGAATGCCACCATCTAGGAACTTCCTCTGCTTTATGCATTGGCATCATTATTATTGTCTCCTTTAGTTCCTACAGGAACATGGGGCTTCAGCCTCACATGTCTCCATTGCGTTCGGTTCTCTGCCAATGTTTCCATCACCTAGCTCCACGTCTGCCCACATGCTTTCATCTCCTCTTCACATGACCTCCTTCTCCATGTCACCCTCACACTGACGACCAACTCGCTACTTCCCATTCGGGTTCCACTCGAGCAATGGCCTGGCTTGTGATGTCACTCACTTGATGGTGGTTTGTTTTCTTAGAGTATGGCCTCCAATCCACCTCCATTTCTTCGTGCATATTTGTTGCACAGTTGGTTCCTGGTTGGTTCGTTCTCAGAGATCCCTGTTGCTTATCTTTTCTGACCGGCCATCTGATCTTGAGTAATATTGAGCGAAGACAGCTGTTGATGAAGGTCTGTAGTTTGTTCGAAGTGCCCTTCGTGACGCGGCGCGGCGCCAAGTGTCTGATCCGTATAGTAAGTAGCATTGACTTCACATTGGAGTTGAAAATCCGGATCTTATTTTCACTTTCATGCTGAGTAGTGCTGTTGACCTCCACACAAAATACTGTGTGTAATCAAGCTCTAATAATAAAAAAATAATATGTTGATCTATGCATGCCACCTTTTCATGTTTGTTGATGCTATTATGATTATGTATTTTCTTTTTCAAATGTTGTTTTTTCTCCTCTTAAAACTTCAGCTTCTTCTACAACTTCAAGCCCTGGAAAGTGGTTATCGTCGTCTACCGCATCCTTGTGATACAGAACGATCACGTATGATCGTGTGTAAAAATCCTGTGAATTGTCCAAGTTATTATCCACGTGAACCATTAGTTGGTACAGACAGTGAAGAATACTATATGAAATTAGATGCACAAACTCTCTTCTTTATATTCTATTACTTTGAAGGCACTAAAGCACAATATCTAGCTGCTAAAGCCTTAAAACGTATGTCATGGCGATTTCATACAAAATTTATGATGTGGTTTCAACGTCATGAAGAACCGAAACAAATCACTGATGAATACGAATCTGGATCGTATATTTACTATGATTTTAGAACAATGCGACAACGGAAAAAAGAGGAGTTTATGTTTCATTATAGTTTTCTAGAAGATAAAGACTTTTAGTGGTAGGTAGCAGGCAGTCCCCAGTGTGAGTAGTCTACTCTGCGTGTGTATGTGTGTGTAGCGGTGTTATAATAAATTTGAACATTATTTTTCTTTCCTTTTTTGTGATTTTCAACATATCTTTCCCTGTTACCTTTTTTTTACTACTACTACTACTACTACTAATGTACAATACTTACTGTGTAGTGTGTGTAGAGTTGAGTAGAGTAGTGTAGTGTGGAGTGGGTTGGAGTGTACCCCACTGTGAAGGAATGGCGATAATATTTCATGTGTACTATAATGAGAAACCAGAATTGGTGTCTACCTACTGACTAACTAACTAAGTAACCAACTAACTGACTAACATTGTTTGCATTTTTTGCCAATTCAATCTGTGTTCGTGTGCCTGTGTGTGTGATCGCTCCCCCCTACCCCCTATTTTTTATGTTTTTGTTCCTTCCCTCCCCTGCCCCCAGCACCAGTTATCAAATTTTTTGCAGCAATTCCACCCAATATACCACTATTACTACTACTACTCTTTTATTCCCAGAAATGTGAAACCCCACTGTTTTTGGTCGATTGGGAGTCGTCTTTTGTGAATAATAATTAGTACTACTATTATTACTTATCTTATTACTATTGTTATTATTATTACTACCAATAATATTCATAATTATCAGTGATATTCTTAACTATGCATATATATACATATACATATATATATAAACTATAATATTTCGCTCAAAATCCTTACTTCAGTGTATATCGATCACAGACACACAAGCACACACACATATATATATACACAGTCGATCAATCAGTCTGTCCTGTTCTTTGTGAATTGTGTAGAAATTGTTTTCAACCAGTGTACTTTCTGATATATATATATATATATATATATATATATATGCATACTAACAAACAAACAAACTGCATTTAAACACAAATTTATTCAATATTTTTCCAGTCAATAAGTTTTTTTTTGAAGATCAATACAAATACAAATAAATACGCATATATAAATATAAGTAGTAGTTTTTGCTTTGTTTAAAAACGTTTATTTCAATCTTTATATATATATATATATATACTTTACTTTACTTCGGCTATCTCCTACGGGAGGATGAGCCGGCTTCATGAACATCTCGAATCATCGCTGCCCAGGCGCGGCGATCTGATGCAAGGTTTTGCGACAGGGTTATCCAATTCTTGTTCCACAGACGGAGAGAGTTCATGAAGTTTCATGGGAATTTGGTACGAGTGATTTCCCCAGAATCGCTCGGCCTTTTGTTTGAGAGTGCAGCTCTAGCCTTTACACAACCAAGTGTGACCTACAAGGCAGTAGGAGTGGAGTAGGGAGTCCACTATCCATTGGCAGCCGGTGACCGGAGTTCGGTTCATACGCCTTTTTGAATGGGGCCAGACATCCAGGACATCCAACAAGCCCTTTGTCCATACGTCTGCCGGTGAGCTCCAGTGAGCTTCATACGCCAGTCGTTGGAGGTTTGGAATCAGGGTTTAGCCATCTCCCCTAGACTGTCATCCAGTGGACAGTCAACCCGGTGAAGAGCGCCGGGCATCCGCTTTCGCCCTCTCACTTTGGTGAAAAACACCTCCGCCACGTGAAGGCAGTGAGTAGGACTTCCTCAGGAGAGGCTATGTAAGACGCCCGGTCATATGGGAGCATTTCAAGAGGTGTGCGGAGGGGTGGCCAACCCGCAGCGCAAGGCACCCACCCCCGACCATATATAAGGTCTTCAGGCTAGAGAGCTTTGAAGTTTTCGCAGCAGTTGTTGTACTCTTATGAGGTTGGGGTTGGTAGTCTCACAACTAACCTTTCCTCTTCACCAGCCTTACTATCGGCTTGTCAAGGTTTAGGAGTTCGTCGACAGGGCATCGAACGCTGGACTATGTGTGGCGTGGTTGGCGAGCGTTTTACCACGAGCGAACTACCGATGCGCTTCTCTACATTTGGTTTGATAGTTTAGTTGCTAGATGATAGATTTGATTAGTTAAGAGTAGGGGAATGTGGGTGTACTGACGACGACTGCTTGGTTTCAACATCAGAAGTGAAACGGTTCGAGTTACCTGCCAAACTCCACATAGCACAAAAATGAAGATAAAATGGAGAGAGAGGAAAAGGGATTCAAAATGTGACTCTATACTAAGCAGCGATGTAAGGCACAAAAAGAATAGTAATTTGGAAAAAAAACATGGAGATCACACAGAGTGAATGCATCCTCCGCCAGTAAGAGTCATATCAGCAATTGTTGTCTGAACCATTGCTTCTTAAATCCTTAGGACTCCTTTCAACCAAGCAGCAGCTTTAATCTTCGTATGTGCTTGAATCAAACCAGTTGTCAAATTCTTCGTGGATTGTCTGTCTGTCTGTTTTCGACAGAACTTTGCATCGATGTGCAGCAGTTCGAGTCGCCACACTCCCTCCATGTAGCACACAAAGCAAGAGAAGAAAGTTAAAAGAAATGCAAAATAGAGACAGTAAACAGGGATATGAGACAAAAGGAATAGTAATAACGAAGAACAATATAGTTTCATTGGAAATTATAAGTCACAAGGAGTGGATGCAGCCATTGAGAACGATGAGTTTGAGCCATATCACCAATTGTTTCCAACCTTCATTGGTTTTTACCATCCCGAGGACCCCAACCTGTCAGGAAGTCTACACCTTCCTACATGGCTGGCTTAAACTAACTGTTGTGGATTTCATTGACTGATACCAAGTCATGTTTTGGTTTGACCGCCGCTAGCTCTTTTCCAGCCTGACCCTATGTCAGCTAACATTTCCCGTCGAGGAAGGCGATGACTAGGCATATGTAACACATGTCCTAATCATCTCAGTCGATGCAGCTTCACAGCCTCGTCGACTGATTTCCCCTCCCTCCTTACCTAGCACTCAACCGATGCCTAACCTCAATATTACTCACCCTATTATACCATTACCTAATACAAGGGAGACAGAACGCAAACATCTGTGATCAAAGACAGCTAATATTTTCATGTCTTCCACTCTCAATGGCCAGGTCTCACAGTAATAAAGGAGGATGGAGCGGACTGATGAGCAGTCCACTCGCCCTTTGGTCGATAGTCGGATATCACGTCTACGCCAGAGACGGCGTAAACTGGCATATGCGTAACTAGCCCTCTGTATCCGTGCTGAGATTTCGTCAGCGATCAACCCGTTGGGCCTGATGGTACTTCCCAAGTAAGTGAATCGGTCAACGTGCTCTACCACTTCACTCCCTATTTCTAAACTAGGAGTCAGTGTAGTCCAGTCCTGTAACATCATCTTGCATTTGGCGGGAGCAAATCGCATACCAAACATTCGTAGATCGCAGCTCAAGGTGTTCAAAAGACTGCATTTTTTCGGCGTCTTCACTTAGGAGGACTTCGTGGTTTGTCGTTATATTGTTGCGGTTTGACCATTTATAACTCCTTTCCAACCTAATCACATGTCGATTGATATTCTCCGTTGAGAAAGGTGAGAGCCCGGGATGCGTGTTACATGTTTTAGCTATCTCAATCGACGTGGATTCACAACCTACTCGATTTATCTACCCTCCTTACCTGAGACACTCTACACCCAAATTCAATATTACTCACCATAATATGCCACTTAATACGGCAGATATATCGCAAACATCTGTGGTCAATGACCGCCAGCTGTCTCAACAGCTAGACATCCTCTTCTTCGGGCGAAAAAATTATTTTAAGAAGGCAAATAATAAACCAGAACAAACTGGAAATCGTTAGAGACAAGTGATTATTATTACTATTATTATGAACATTAGGTGGTCCAACCTAGCTGTCAGTGTGGGTGCAATGCATTGCATCATTGCCTTCTCATTCTTTTACGTTCCAAGTGGAACATATGTAAGACTTTAAACTGAGCTTATCCCTAGAGTGGTAAGGTATGGAGGGGAAATCAGTCGACGAGGCTGTGAAGCTACATCGATTGAGATGGTTATAACATGTGTTACGTATGCCTAGTCATCGCCTTCCTCGACGGGCAATGTTAGCTGACATAGGGTCAGGCTGGAAAAGAGCTGGCGGCGGTCAAACCAAAACATGGCTTCATCAGTCAATGAAATCCACGACAGTTAGTTTAAACCAGCCACGTAGGAAGGTGTAGACTTCCTGGTTGGGGTCTTCGGGACGGTAAAAACCAATGAAGGCTGGAGACAATCAGTGATATGATTCAATGGCTGGCGAAGATGCATCCACTCCTTGTGACTTATAATACCCAATGAAACTATATTGTTCTTCGTTATTACTATTCCTTTTGTCTCATATCCCTGTCTACTGTCTCTATTATGCATTTCTTTTACTTTCTTCTCTTGCTTTGTGTGCTACAAGGAGGGAGTGTGGCGAATTGAACTGCTGCACATCGGTGCAAAGTTCTATGTCGAAAACAGACAGACAGGTAAGGAGGAGGATAAGTCAATCGATCGAGTGATTGTGAAGCTACATCGATTAAGATGGCTAAAAGAACACCTGTCTAAAACTAGAAGCGGCATTTTAAGCCAGCTGTTTGCCGCTGAGGTAGAAGATTTTGTGTTTCTTTCTTAGATCTATGTTGTTAAGTGGATATGATAATTTTTGTTGGATAATCTTTGACCTCATACCAAATCTAGGGGCCTGGACAACAAGTTACAGTTTGTTTAATCACTGACTTAGCATGATTCTATGTGTGTTGAGTGTGTATATATAGGTCAATCTTTGTCTTTTGCTATTCACGTAACTCATTCAAGCAGAACGTATTTGAGAGGGAGAGAGGGAACAATCGTATTTTGCATTCAATAGAATTTCCAACTGTACCTTTTAATATCGTTATAACCCACGTATTTAACTCATTCGGTTGCTACAGCTAACTATTCCTGAGTATACGACTTAGGGATTTTGAATGTTCGTCGACTATGCTGGCTATCCAATTCTGTGTCATTGCATTTTCTGAGGAACAGTGTTGTTCGCAGCTAGATTAATTTGAAAAAAAACGGGTTGGTTAGACTTAAAAAGTACTAATCTATGGAGAAATTGGTGCTGTCAGTTGCCTAATTGGAGGGGAATCTTTTATTGGAGAGTCTTGATAGAATGGTTGAAAGTGATATGTATTTTGAGGATTTTATTTTATTTTTAGTCCTTTACATTCCTAGTGGAACGCAGGGTTTCAAGCTAGAGGGTTGGTGTTGCTAGCCTCATGCCCAACCTTCCCTCGTTTTACCAGTCCGGTCCACATACGCGGTTGGTGAGCATTCTACCACTGTGCCACCGACCCCTGGGGATTTCATTAATCTTCATTAAGTGTCATTTCAAAAAGTGTGCAGACTGGGAGCTATCCACTTCTATTCAATGTAATCTGTCAGTCTTCAAACTGGTATTAGTTTAGCATAGATTTCCAGTGATATTGTTGTTCTTCATAATGAATGGTATTTAAGGATTTGTACTGATGTGATTTTCCAAAAGCATTCCTACGGATCTACTTGAAAAAGTTTGTCAGTGTGTATTGATATTGTCGTCTTCTGGCATTTGATTGATGACTTCTTATTGAGATGTTGAACAAGGGTCAGGTGTTTTGAATGGTGTATATTCCCTTCAGGTTAGATCATTTCGTGTAATTTTTTCCCATTATTTATTTGTAGACAGGATCCAAGTTGAAACACCAGCATACCTTGCTCCACAAGAACAAGTGTGGACTGATATATGTATACGCATAGAAGTGGTCAGTTGCTGAGAGATTTTGTCCTTTGGACTTCTGCAAACCAGTGGGCACCTAGAGAACACCACCACTCTTAGTGTTTCTCCGAAGAAAGTTCTTTTACTGACAAGTTTCTGCAGCTGAGTACCAATGGTGAGCGTAAAAACGAAACCTAATTATATCTCTTTGTTATTCACGTCCTACGCATCTGCAGCAGCCCTGATGCTTTCTCTGGAAAAAGGATTCGACTTTTCGATAGAAATCTTCATGCAAAGTGGATATCCACCAAGATTTACTGACAAGACTATTAGGTCGAAATTCAAAGACCCAGTGACATCATCTGTGCCATAAAAAGAAACTTCACGACCTCGAAAGAAGAATTTTAGCTTCTTTGAGGAGAACTGTTGTGATAGGATCCAGTATAAAATAGCATATCATCCTTTCTCACGAATCGTGTGATTTATCTTGTGATGGAGTTACTATGTGGATATTGTGATTTAGTGTGTGTGATCAATTCATCGTCTTTTGTCTCACCTTGGTCTTTGTCGGATCACCAACCAATCAGAAGAGATATTTTCAGCCAATAAGAACAGTCCATTCTCAAGGTTGTGAGCCGACTTTATTATGGTAAAGAAAATGTATAAATATCATGTTTTGTTTCCTAATAAATGTACAGTATCTTACAATCACAGGCCAGCCTTTGTCTTTTGATATTTGCGTGGCTCAGTGAGTTCGGAAGGTACAACGGACAAGTAGACGTATCAGCGTACCAGTCGAGTTCATTACCGTTATACTAATTAGCAGGCGCAGATATAACAAAGTAGCGATATCAGTTAGAGAACCATTGAAAACCAGGGAGTACTGGACAGCTGCTGTTTCATCCTAGTTTGGGAATCATCGGCAGTACGCACCGACTGGGATTCTAACCCAGGACCTTTCGGTTACAAGGCAAGCTGGCTCGTATACCATTCAGCCATGGACGATTCAATGGCTTATGAATTCTAACTTCTACCAATTCGTGATTTAGCGCGACCTCGCTAGTGACTTGCTACAGGATGGAGTTTCCTGGAGTTCTAGTGAGAAGTCGTGACCAGTGAGGTCCAATTAGATGTCACGTGTGTGGATGGATGTCCCACCAACGACAATGGTTGGGGTCGCGCTAAATCACGAATTGGTTAGAAGCTAGAATTCATGAGCCATTGAATCGGGTCCCAGTGGCTGAATGGTATACGAGCCAGCTTGCCTTGTAACCGGAAGGTCCTGGGTTCGAATCCCGGTGGGTGCGTACTTCCAATGATTCCCAAACTAGGATGAAACAGCTGTCCAGTACTCCCTGGTTTTCAATGGTTCTCTAACTGATATCAATCCGTGATCAACTCGTAAAAACATAACTAACCCTTACAAATCAAACTATAGAAAAGTAGCGATAGGTTTGTACAGTTCAGTTATAACAACTGTCTTCGCAGAAACGCTAAAATTGGTGTTTTCCAGTTGCCTACCACTGGTCAGCAGAAGCCCAAAAGACAAGATCTCGCAGTATCTGACCACTTTTGTTTGTATGTGTATATATATCAGTCCAAACCTGTTTTGTGGAGCCAGGCGTATTGGTTGTTCGACACGGATCCTGTGTAAAAAGGGTTCAAGAACAATAACCGCCCTCCGTGGTTGCTGAAAGGTAGCAATGGCTCTGTATGAAGTGTAATGACTGAACACCTTGTAGACACTGGTCATTCTTTCTCAGCAGTCTTCCCCTTCAAGGTGATCTACAAAGTGAAAAAATAACCTGCCTAAGATGATCCACTTTCGCGTCTTTTGCACTCCTGAACCTCTAGATATCCAGATAGAAGAAACTGGAGCCGTGCATACAAAAAGCAAATGTTTCGTCCACTTCTATTATCATCGTAGTAAGGATACTATTATTTTCAAATACACTGACTGTTTTACTGATATTATTGTTCTAACCCTTTCTGACTGAAATGCTTCTTTTGTTTCTATTCGCATCCTGATCACAACTCACCTTATTATATATTGCGTAATTCTATCACCTTTATTCAACTTCTCATATTTATATATTGACTAATATTAGCAATTATTCTTGTGATGATTCATCCCTTTGATACTACCCAACTTTTATGAGAGAAAAGCTGTTTATAAATGCGATTGTACAACTGGAAAAAAAATGAATACGGTGATAAAAGACTCTTCACTAAACTAGGTTGAAAACATTTATTTCCCGATACGAATTTTTAAAAAAAACAATAAAGGTTAATAAAGCAGGATTTAATGAATTCATCAAATTTCGGTAGAACTCGTCAGCTGCTCAGTACTCTACATACGGGGATATATATATCCATTGAAATTACATTGGAAGATATAAGACTGATAAGCAAATAAACTACATTGAATTAATCATGCAAAACAACACGCGCAAATGTTTTCCAGGTCATGTTCAAATAGATAAGGGGAGAGGGAGTATGAGAGATTAAAATTAAGATAAAATGCATTACGCTTCAATGATATCACTTAGATAAACAATTAGCCATTAGAGAATATATCAAGAATTGCAAACAGAGTAATATCAATAGTAATAGTGATAATAACAATAATAATAATAATAATGTTGAAGTGAGTTAAGATAATGCTACTGATAAAGGATAGTTTTAAATGAATCAAGAATAATAATAATAAAAGAGGTAGAATAAAGTGTTGTTAATATTAATAATAACAGTTAATACGTAAAACACATTACCATGGTAGATTCAGAGTGACGACCATCTCCTTTAGTACACGGAGACCTGGTTTATAAACTCGAATTGCACAAGCCTCTGCAATTGCAAGCATCTTCCTGTTTCTTTGTCTGCTGACAATAGTGAATGACTTGACAGCGTCGATATCATGTCCATAGTCCACTTTGCATTCAGCTGTTTTCAACCACTTTGGCAAATGCTCCATCATGGGAGTAGACAATCGCCTTTCTGTACGACCTATGTATTTGCTTCCACAAACACACTCAAATTGATATACGTAGTTTGAAGTGTCGACGATTGGCTACTGGTCTTTCCCAGATTGTTGAAGCACTCGCTTGATGGTGTTAAGGAAAACAAGTTTTGCAGCATAATAAGTTCTCTTGGTAGATTTATCGAGTCTTCGTTTGACTACTTCTTGCACACATCATCTCCTTTGAATGGCAAACTGATATAGACAGATTTCTTCGGAACTGTTTGGATAGTTTTACTGGGGCTCATATCTTTAGAGTATTTATTAATGAACTTCTCAGGATATCCATTCTTAGATAAAATATCCTTCAGAGCTTTTATTTCATGCTCAATTGTACTGTCAGAACAAATTTTCCGTGCTCTATTGAACAGTGTTCTGACTAAGTTCTTTTTATACTGGATTGGAACAAAGCTCTTGAAATGCATGTACTGTCCTGTCCATGAAGACTCTCACCCTGTCCCCGTCACCCTATTTTGTGATTACATGCAAGTGAATGCAGTGCAGTGGCTGAGCTTTTTTCTAGGTTATTTAACTTAACAGGGTCAATCATCATTCTAGGTCTAGCTAAATTTTTATGTTCCAATAATGTAAGTGACCCCGATCTACTAGTTTGACTGACCTATGTGTGATTGACCTCACAGTCATTAATTGCATGGTATTTGGTAAATCATATTATTTTTCTTAATTGGATCTATTGGCTCCTTAAGCCGACAAAGTTTATCTTTGAAAGAGTTGGCTTAAATGCCACTCCGACTAATTCCAGCGTCATTGAGAATCCTAAGTAAGGCCTCTGATGTTCCTTCTTTATACGCCAGTACTACAGAGGCTTTGAATTCTATATTATTTTCACCATTTTTATTGCTAATCTTAGTTTCTCTATGCTTTTTCATACATTTCTGAATAAATTCTGATGGGTAGTGTGTTATTCACTAGTAATATTTCCGTTATCTGTTTGATTTCGCCATTTAAATCTTCTGACTTACTAGTATTGTAATGAAGAAAAGACCGAGGAGGCTGAAAGGAATGTTTATTTGGTGAAACGTATTGTACATAGCTAAATTTGGTATACCATATTTTCAACCTGCCATTTGCACATCATTTACCACATCCTTGACGAATTGGTCGAATATCGTCACATTCGATAGCTTCTTGAATTCTGCATCATATGGCAACATTCTTCTCATGGTTCTCTTCTTTGATTGCTCTTTCCAGTGTGCCAAACATATTGTTATTTCTTTGAATTCGCTTTCTGATATACTACTTATATCGGATTATAAGTAGCACTCACCACAGTATAGGCTCTTGGTCCGATTATATAGACATTTAACTCAACCTATCTTCCTTCCTTAGATATGCAAGCGAAAAGCAACAAGTTGGCAGAAGAAGCATCAGAGAAGATAGGACTTCAGGTGAACATAGAGAAAACAGAGGTGATGAAGATTCCTGGGCAACACACACAGCAACAACAGAAAACAATCAGCATAAATGGGAGGAACCTGAAAGAAACAACCTCTTTTACCTACCTGGGAAGCATCGTTTCAACTACAGGCGGAACTGACGAGGATATCAAAGCAAGAATCGGAAAAGTAAGACAAGCTTTCACTACTCTCAAGTCTGTGTGGAGGTCAACAGCACTCAGCATCAAAAATAAGATCCGGATTTTCAACTCCAATGTGAAGCCAGTGCTACTATACGGATCAGAGACTTGCACTGCGCGTCATAAAGAGCATCTCAAACAAACTACAGACCTTCATTAACAGTTGTCTTCGCTCAATACTCAAGATGAGATGGCCGGCCAGAAAAGATCAGCAATAGAGATCTCTGGGAGCGAACCAACCAGGAATCACTTGTGAAACAAATATGCAGATAGGAATGGAGATGGATTGGCTGGTCATACTCTGAGGAAACCATCAAGTGACATCACTAGACAAGCCATCGCTCGAGTGGAACCTGGCCGAAAGGGAAGCGGCGAGTTGGTTGTCAGTGCAAGGGTGACTTGGAGAAGGTCATGTGAAGAGGAGATGAAAGCGTGTGGGTAGACTTGGAGCCAGGTGAAGATTCTAGCAGAGAACCGAACGCAATGGAGACGCACGGCTGAAGCCCTATGTTCCTCTAGGAATTAAAGGAAACAATCATAATAATAATATTAATAATAATCTTCCTTTACCGATTCTCGATGGGATGAGTTAAAGTCCAAGTATTTATTAGTGTGTGTGTGTGTGTGTGTGTCGGTTTCCTATAAATGCCAGCTAGTATCTAATCTCCCACCATCTTGTTTTCGTTTTATTCTACAGTCTACTACCATGGCCAACTCACCCTGTTCGTTTTCAAACTCAGAAATGAGGTTGGAAAGACAGAAATAGCTAAAAAAAAGTGCATATATAAGACAGATTGTGAAATCGTGTGAGACTAATATTGGTATGATTATGAGCAGCAATAATTTATGCTCGAAACCTTGTCATCCAGTTGTTAATACTGCATTATCACTGTGTGATATTTGAAATAAACTTATCTAATATAGAATGACATTTTCCCACCGCAGTGCCAAAGTCCTCTCCGAAGCCACCACTGCGTCGATGGCACAGCGGTTAGGACGCTCGCCGACAATGTACATGGTCCAGGGATCGACCCCCAGCCGACGCACTCCTTTACCTCGCTAAGCCAGAAATAAAACTGGTAAAGAGGAAAGGTTGGGCATGAGGCTGGCAACCCCATCCTGTACATATAAACACTACTACAGAAACTTCAAGCCTCTAGCTTGAAGCCCTATATTCCACTGGGAACGTGAAGGAATAAAAAAAGTGCCCAAGTCCTACACTTACTTGAATTCATCACGGATTGATATCAATTAGATAACGATGCAAAGTTTTATGAAATTACCAGTATAAAAAAAGTCACAATGGCACCAAGATAATTAGGACTACAAAAAAAAAACGAGTACAATAAGAGTGGTCAGAAAATAGGTGTCACTCACAGATATTCGAAATGTTTATTAGCTATTTGTTATGCACATATAGGGGAATTATGTATACCATATAATAAAACCGATGAACATAGAGAGAACAGAGGTAGATGATGAAGATTCCTGGACAACAGCAACAACAACAACAGAAAACAATCAGAATAAATGGGAGAAATTTGAAAGAAGCAACCTCCTTTACCTACCGACCTACCTGGGAAGCATCGTTTCAACTACAGGCGGACGGAAGATGAGGATATCAAAGCAAGGTAAGCTTTCATTACTCTCAAGTCTGTGTGGAGATCAACAAGACTACTCAGCATGAAAAATAAGATCCGGATTTTCAACTCCAATGTGAAGTCAGTGCTACTTACTTATGCGAATCAGAGATGTTGAATCATGAAGGGTACTTCAAACAAACTACAGACCTTCATCAACAACTGTCTTTGCTCAATACTCAAGATCAGCAACACGGATCTCTGGCAATGAACGAACCAACCCAGCACGAACCAATTGTGCAAAGATGTGCAGGAAGAAATGGAGGAAGGTGGATTGGAGGCCACACTCTGAGAAAACAAACCACCATCAAGTGAATAACATCTCACGCCAGACCATTGCTCGAGTGGAACCCAAATGGGAGGCGGCGAGTCAGTTGCTCGTCAGTGTGAGGGTGATATGGAGGAGGATGTCATGCGAATAGGAGATGAAAGCATGTGGGCAGACGTGGAGTCAGGTGAGAAAGTTGGCGGAGAATCGAACGCAATGGAGACATGTGAGGCTGAAGCCCCATGTTCCTGGAGGAACTAAAGGAAATAATAATAATAATAAAACCATCATTTGCACAGATCTTCCGTGCTGTGCTACCACTTCTGCCCTTCGTATCGCGTTTCTTTGTCTTCTTTTCCAGCCTCCTATGTTCTTCCAGGATACGTGTTCCCCTCTTCTCTTTAATGTCAAATCTGTCCCTCCACTATTTGATACTCTTGTGCCAATGAATGTCTCTTTATATACTACTGAAAAATCTTGTCAGTAGCACACGCCATGTATATATATATATAAGCAGACCGCTCAATAAATAACAAATCACTTGAAGAAAAAATCTCCAATGACACAATGGAAACCAACTGCAATCGTAATTATAATAAAGCAAGAATGCACGAATCGATGTCGGCGGAACTCTCATCGAGGCACGTAAATTAATTTAAGTAATGTTGAGTTACAGTTAAATCCTCAGTGTGATAGGGATGGAAAAGAGTTAGTGGTGGTCAAACCAAAGTATAGCTTGATCAGTAGATGAAATCAACAACAGTTAATTTAAGACAGCCGCGTAGGGAGGTATAAACTTCCTGACTGATTGATATCCTCGGGATGGTAAAAACCAGTGAGGGTTTGAGACAATTGGTGATATGGCTCAAAATCTTCGTTCTCAATGGTTGGCTCAGATGCATTCACTCTTTGTGATTGATCATATCAAACAAAACCCTCTTCTTCCATATTACTTTTCTTTTACCCTCAATCACACTTCTGTCTATTATCTGTCTTTTGAATCTCTTTTTACTCTCTTCTTTTGCTTTGAGTGCTACATAGAGTGTGGCAATTGGAACTGCTGCACATCTGTGCAAAGCTCTTCGTTGAAATCAATCAGTCCTGTATAAAGGCAGTCGGTCATGATCAAACCTTTAACCAATCAAATCCCTACAAACCAACACTTCATAATATCTCTGAATTGTCAGAGTTTGCTTAAATTAGATGTTCGGAGGCATTCAGCAGGAAGCCTTGTCTGACCTAGGTTTCGTGCTTGTTGGCACTCACCTGTCAGTCAGCAAGGCGTATCTACAATCTGTCTGTAATTAACTAACTCATATCCTTTCTGAAATTTGAACTTAGCAGTAATTATCAAGTTGTACAAGGACAACATCATATTTAATATCACTATGACTATTGATTTCTTAAAAAAAAAAGAATTTAACATGTATTATCTCTTCGGTGTATGAGTCAATGATTCTACAAATCTGTCAAAATGATCTATAACCACCTGGAGAGAAGTTTTGTCAACAACAGTATATTGATCAATTGAGTACGTACGTGTTAAATTCTTTTTTTGAAAGTAATGTGCTTTTGTTATCACATTATTCGTATATATGTATTTTTTGCAAGACTATTCTATACAGAAAACGAAAAATACCTTGTATCACATGTGTGTGTGTGTGCGCGCGTAAGATATCTTAGCAAAAGGAATAGAATGCGAGTAATGCGTATTATTCATTTGCAATTCCCTCTTAGAGATATTAAGTTGTGTTAGTAGAACAGCAGAAGGCAAGACACGGAAGCAAAAGTACATTTTCCCATTGATGAAACCGCTATTTATATCTATACAGTTTATATTCGTTTACCAATCATTGAGGAGGAACGGACGAAGATGTCAAATCGAGAATCGGGAAGGCGAGAAACACATTCATCAACCTGAAACCAATCTGGAAATCTTCGTCACTCAGCCTGCATCAACAACAAAATTCGGATTTTCAATACAAACGTCAAGTCAGTTCTTCTATACGGATGGATCAGAAACTTGGCCAGCGGGTCACAAAGAATATTTCCAACAGCCTGTTGCAGACCTTTATCAACAACAGCTGTCTTCGCTCTATACTGAAGATCAGATGGCCGGAAAGAATCACCAACAAGAAACTACGGGAACAAACAAAACAGGAACCAATCGCTCAACAAATATGCAGGAGAAAGTGGAGATGGATTGGACACTCGCTGAGGAGGCCACTGGGTGACATCACGCGTCAGGCCAGTGCTCGAGTGGAACCCGAAAGGGAAGCGGTGAGTGGGACGTCCAAGAGTGACATGGAGGAGATCGTGTGAAGAAGAGTTGAAACAGTATGGATTAACATGGATGCAGGTGAAAAGTACAGCAGAAGACAGAAGCAAGTGGAGACGTGCAGTTGAAGCCCTATATTCCACTAGGAACCCAAGGGAACAATAATAATAATATATAATAATATTCCGTTGGAACACATTATCTGTATCACACCACCACACTCAACCCCACATCAAATACTTTAGACTGAAGACGGACTGATTTTCTCGGTGCTGAAGTCTTTGTTTGCTTGTCTTGTTGTATTCATTTCCAGAGCTCACTGACGTTCACCCGCTTCTCTTTGTTAGCACTTCTGATGGTATATACATGACCTCATCTCTCGGTGACCGTGTATGGTCCTTCCCGATTTGGGAGCATTTTGTATTACCCTGGAGCGTATTCACAGGTGTTTCGCCTCACACTATCACATGCCGCCTTCGCTCGACCTCTCAGCAGCGTCCCAAGTAAAAGCCTCTCCACTGACGGATCTTGAACGCCAGTCAACTCCACAACAGCCTCGAAGTCCTACCAGAAGATCCATATGTCTCCTTCTTCACAGACTGTAGGCCATGGGCTTTTCATTTGTTGGCAAGCAGCAACACCAAATATAACAGCAGAAGGCAAGACACGGAAACCAAGGTATATTTTTCATTGATCAAACTGCTATTTATATATATACAGTTTATATTCTTTAACCAATCACTGAGCGTGTGATTTCGGTTTACATTAGACAACATGAAATAGAATGTTCCAATATACATATAGTATTCTGTTACTAATGCACTATTGAACTGTGGAAATATGTAAGAATAATATTCCTTTGGAACACATTGTCTGTATCACTCCACCACAGTAGTATTGGAGCAGGTGCTATTGACAACATTTTGTGCATGCGACATCTTCCTCAAGAATATTGAATACTGGAGGGATGGATTACATGGTGAAGAAGAGAAATGAAAGATCCTTGTGGAACAATGTATAGAAAATATGCGCAGATGGAGATTTCACTGTGAAGTTTCCTTAATTTATTATAAGTGTACATCATTTTCCTAAATAACAATTCCACTATTGAATACTACTATGACAATGACCGAAAAAATTCTCTAACATAACATTGCAAACTTGACCGATGGAATTCGGTTTGCACCACACAAAGGACTAGACACATTACACTAGTTACTGACTAGTGTCCAGTCAAATATATCCAGTACAGTGCTACAGTAGATCAGTCGCGAGACTGAATAGCTCAGTGGTAATGTCTCTGACTGTAGGCGGCACTGGATGACGCGGGTTCGAATATCAGAAGGGAAATGAGTTTGGTCATAGGATTTCATCATGAGCTGACATTGGTTAGAGAACCATTGGAAAACCTACCAGGGAGTACTGGACAGCTGTTTCCTCTGTCCCGTCCGGGAATTTTTTATTTATTTTTATTTATTTTGATTACAGCTTGATGCCACACCGTATTTTCAGTACAAGTATGACATTTTCAGCATAGATATCGGTAGCCCAAATTTTGCAGGCCGACCATAGATATCGGGTGTGCGTCGGTAGGGGTTAGAACCCCGGACCTTGTGCATTAAGCCACTGGGACCCGATCCACTGGCCCATGAATTCTAACTTCTACCAATTCACGACATAGCGCGACCACTAGCCAATGCCTTCAGCGAGTATTTGTCCTCACACCCGACCTGCTGCACCCTACTGGTTACTACGTCCTACTAGAACTACCTACCTGAATAGGGCCAGTCGCCAGTGAGCCCACAGATTTGTAGAATAATTGACTCATACATCAAAGAGATAATGCATGTTAAATTCTTTTTTAAGTAATCAGTAGTCACAGTGACGAAACAGCCGTCCAGTACTCCCAGGTTTTCTAATGGTTCTCTAACCAATGTCAGCTCATGATGAAATCCTTTAACCAATCAATCAAATCTCTACAAACCAATACTTAGAAATGAGTTTCTCCAAGATTGCGAATACGCCTTGTTGACTGGTGAATGCCAGCTAGCACGAAACCTAGGTCAGGCAAGGCTTCCTGCCCACTGCCTCCAACTATCTAATATCGCTTCTCGGCTCTCTGAACTAAGATCATGTGTAGTATCTGTTCTTTGCAGTGTAATTTCTGCAATGGTCTCTAAACTGAGACCAATGAAATTAACTGTATTTTTCTTTTAAGGATGGGTGCTGTCAGCTTGCTCAATCCCGTCCACGGGTCGGCGTCGTACTGCATTACCTCGAGGATTGGTCCATTAAACAGCCGTTAGAACGCTCGCCGACTATGAACATGGTCCGGGTTTCGATCGCTGGCCGACACATACACGATATCAATGGTCGACCTGCTAAATTTGCGCTAACTATATCACATGCTGAAAATGTTATAAGTGTACCAAAATACTCTGCGGAATCAAGCTGTAAGAAATAAAAAATCGTCATTATGAACTTAGCGTGATGACGAGCCGCCTAACATTATGGCCATATTACAAAATTGACTGATGGAATTCAGTCTACAGTAAAGAAGGAACTGCACTCATTACACTACTTACTAATCAGTGTCCAATCAAAATAAATTTCTCAGTCTGATGATAATCTTTATGTGAATGAAATAGTGTGTTAGTGAATAACCAAAGATAAATTATACGTACATGTGATACTTAAAATTTGTGACGTAATACAGTATGCATGAATTTATAATCCCCACAACAGGCTAGGATATCAGTAATGCCTGGACTTGTCCATTTCGTACAAAAATTTTCAGCTGTCTTAAGCCAACTGCTATGACTTTTGACTTCTGGAGTATCCGGCACTTAATGGCTTTTGGCATTTTATTCGACATACAGTAGGCAGTAGAAAAGGACTGCTCTATGCTGGTCTTATGCTCTATCTGGACCAGATGTGACAATATCGAACTGCGAATACTCCCTTATTTTGTCACAGTAGTAGATCTTTCAGAGCTCGAAAATTCAATTTCATACAGCAACAGCCAATACATTGCGGGATTTCCATTATTATACAGTCATCGGTCTATGTGCTGATTTGTAGATTTTCTTGCATTCATACATTTCAAGATTGATCACGCACTGATTTCAGTCAGAGAACCATAGGAAACCTGGGAGTACACGGCAGTTGTTTTGCACTTGCTCCGAATTCTTCAGGAGAAGGCTTCCATGATACCATTGGGGAGTGAACCCAAGACCTTCAGGATGCAAGGCGAGCTCATTGAACCACTGGGACGGAATCCAATGGCCTATGGAGGCCGGAAAATATCAAATTATACGTTCATCGTAAAATAGTAAAAATAATGAATTCACAGCAAATTATGGTTGTTACCTGGCACTCAGCGTCAAAAATAAGATCCGGAGTTTCAACTCCAATGTAAAGTCAGTGCTACTTACTATACGGATCAGAGACTTGGCGACGCGTCACGAAGGCCACTTCGAACAAACTACAGACCTTCATCAACAGCTGTCTTCGCTCAATACCACTCAAGATCAGATGGTCAGAAAAGATCAGTAACAGGGATCAATGGCAATGAGCGAACCAACCAGGAACCGATTGTGAAACAAATAGGCAGGAAGAAATGGAGGTGGATTGCTGGCCATACTCTGAGGAAACCATCAAGTGACATCACTAGACAAGCCATTGCTCGAGTGGAACCCGAAAGGGAAGCGGCGAGTTGGTCGTTAGTGCAAGGGTGACATGGAGGAGAAGGAGGTCATGTGAAGAGGAGATGAAAACGTGTGGGCAGACGTGGAGCCAGGTGAAGACTCTAGCAGAGAACCGAACGCAATGGAGACGCGCGGCTGAAGCCCTATGTTCCTCTAGGAACTAAAGGAGACAGTAATAATAATAAGGTTAGCAAATTGTATTTTTCCCCAACAACTTTAGTTAGTCTTCACCAAACACTTTCTTAGCTGAAGATTTTGCCCCTTACAACAATTCCCTTTTCACCTAGTACTCTGGGTTAACCTGAATACACATCCTTACTTAAACAACGTTATTTAACGACAGTGTGTTGTGTAGACTTCCTCAAAAACCAGGCTAAATGGATATGTACATATAGCTTCGATGCTTTAGGAAAAGAATTAAACCTTCTGATAAAATTCTACGTAGATTTATTGACAAGCACACCAAACCGAAAGTTCAGAGAAACAAAACATCATTCATGCCTAAAAAAGAAACTTTACATTAATTTTGATTTTAAGGGAGATTTACCCTAAGATGTTGATGTTCTTAAGAGAAGAATTTCAACATCTTTGAAAGGAGCATTTTCCGCAGAGACGATAAGATTAGTGTTCCCCAGTCATCCACGAGTCTGTGGAAGCCGAAAGGACAAGATCTCGCATTTTATCACTTCTATGAGCATATATCACTTTGACTCTCCCCATGGAGTCAGGTACAGTGGTCATTCGATGCGTATCCTGTCTAAAAAACAGTTCAAGAACACTGTTTTGCATGACTGTGGAATAGTAGCAGTCGCTCAGTAAGGAGTGCGATAACTGAACACTGTCCATTCTATCTCAAAAAAATCTTCCTTCAAGTGAGAAACAACCCAGCAAAACAATGCGCTTTTGTCTTCTCAGTATTGATGAAGCTGTAGCCGTTCAGATAGCGAAATCACAGCTCGGCTGATAAAAGAAAACTGTTCAACCTCATCTACTATCACGAAAACGATCCCGTTGTTTTCTACCAACCCTATTTTCAATATAGAAAAAACTCCCCATTTAGACATTTGGAAAACAGAAGGATTGAGCAGCGAAGAAATATTTACTTTTCAATTAGATCCTCATCTCACTCTGGCTCTACTCTAATATACACGTACAGCATTTTTATTACAATACACAACAATTTACCAATCAAGTGGCACTGATATCTTTGTTAACAATAATTAGTCAGTGTCAACATGTCAAACTGGGGTGATAATTAACGAAGAAAATAAATACACACAATTAAAAGGTAGAAATGGTTGAAACACGTGGATTGCATAATGCATAATTTTCGAAAAATGAAGAGTAATTAAGGAATAAGCGTGTGCACGGGTTGATTACGTAACAGATTGTTAAAGAAAACAAAACGATTTGGACAATGATAACTTGTGACTAAGGATCAAGTGTCATAAAGATGATAAAATAATTTGGACAATTATAATTTTTAAAGGTTTAGGGGGAGGGGGCGAAGTAGTTCGGTTTATACATTCATGTAACGATGGCCAAGGTAAGGAAAGTGGCTGTACAAATTTCTTCTGAACACACAGGTTTGGCTTCTTCAGGTGGATTCCTATTGCTTCAGCTGTATGTAGATGACAAACTCGTAAAGCAAAATTAAGGTTAGTAGGAATGCGATAAATAATTTTAAATGCTGTATTAACGTCAACCTTATGCTCACTAGCATCTACAAGGTGTGCTAAAATAGAGCTACGAATAGATCTTGTTTGTCCCTTGCTTAAACATATGCCGGATGATGTTCGGAAATACGATGATGAACCTGCCTAATTGTACGCCCGATGTAGCTGGCTCCGCAGTTGCAGTCAAACTGGAACATGCACATAGAGGAGGCAAATTTAGGTAGTTTATTTTTTTTTTTTTTTTCAAATTTTGTTTCACCCTTCTATTTCCTTTGAACTCTTAGTGTAGTATCACATTTTTCCTTGTTTCTATTCACATTCTGATTACGGCAAAGTTCAACAATAGCGTCCCAGAAGTGCGAACGCACGAGTGACCTTCAGCTAACCAATCATAAAAATGAGGAATGTTTGCTCAAAAATGATGTATATTGACAAGAAAACGCATTAAACAGGTTATCTTTCTCTGACATGGCTTAAAAATACGTCCTAGTTATAACGAGGTGTATCAGTTGCTTAGTTAGACTAGTTTCTGTACATATATTCACCGAGATGACTGGAGATAAACTGTTTTTGTGAATCGTTCATCTCTCTCATCCTGCTTGCAGTCTGCCAAAAAAAAGCCCTCGGTTGAATTGTTATGGTTTCCAGCAAGAGGATAGACGACTACTTACCAGGAAAACGTGGATAATAAAACAAATTAAAAATAAATGACATCAACTATAAATCTATCCCTAATCGTAACCATAAGCTTAATCCTGACCCTAACACTAACCCTAACCCTTATCCAAACCGTAATTCTAACCCTAATGCTAATAATAACCCTGATCCTAACCTTAAGTTGGTGAATAGCGTTGATATTTCAGCTATGATAATGACAGATGCCGTTAGCCAATGACTAGCATGCGTTCAAGGTCATTGGCGCGTTCACACTCCTGGGACGCTGATTACAACTCATTCATTAGATTACTTATCTCAATCCATAACTCTAACGACTCTTATTTAACTACTCTTATATATTAGTAGAAATCTACTGTACTATACTACTGTAAACAATAAGAAGATTCGGATTTTCAACGCTAATGTAAAGTCAGTCAGTGCTTCCTATCTGGTTGAGAGACTTAGCGAACGCGTCACCAAAAGCATTTCGAACAGGTTTCAGACTTTTATCCACACACCTGTCTGTCTTCACTGCATACTGAAGACTAGATAACCAGAAAGGATTAGCAGCAAAGAACTCGATAACAGGCAACTAACCAACCAAGAACTTACTCTCCCTGGCTGTCGACCAAAGGACGTGTATACTGCTCAGCAGTTCGCTCCGTCCTCCTTTATGGCTGTGAGTGAGATATGGTCATTGAAAGTGGGAGATACGGAGAGGCCAGCTAGCTGTCTTTGATCATAGGTGTCTGCGTTCAATCTCCCGTATGTGTTAAGTGGCATTAAGTGAGCAATATTGAGGTTAGGCATCGGTTGAGTGCTAGGTAAGGAGGGAGGGGAAATCAATCGACGAGACTGTGAAGTTACACCGATTGAGATGGTTAGGACATGTGTCACGCACGCCTAGTCATTGCCTTCCTCGACGGGAAATGTCAGCTGATAGACATGCGATCAGGTTCGAAAAGAACTAGTGGTGGTCAGACGAAAACATGGCCTCATCAGTCAATGAAATCCACAACAGTTAGTTTAAGCCAGTCACGTAGGGAGATGTAGACTTCCTGACTGGTTGGGGTCCTCGGGATAGTAAAAATCAATGAAGGCTGGAGACAATTGGTGATATGGCTCAAAATCTTTCTTCTCAATGGCGCAGATGCATTCACTCCTTGTGATTTATAATATCCAATAAAATTCTATTGTTCTTCCATATTACTATTCTGTTTGCCTCACATTTCTGTTTAATATCTCTCTTTACGCTCTTTTTTGCTTTGTGTGCTACATGGGATGTGGCAACTTGAACTGTTGCACATCTGTGCAAAGTTCTACGTTGAAACCAGTCAGTCAGTCGGTCAACCTACTGCCCCCAAAAATATGCTAAGTAAAATGGAGATGGATAAGGCACATACTGTGGAAACCATTAAGTGATATTGCACGCCAGACCCTCAAGTGGAACCTGAATAGGTAACGACAAGCTTGGCTTGGCTTCCAAGGGTGACACAGGAGATCACATGAATGAAAAGAGGAAATGAAAGTCTATGGCCAGTCGTGGAGTTAGCCTTAAAGGGACTGCAGAGAACCGGTTGAAATGAAGAGGCGTTGTTGAAGCTCTGTGTCCCACTAGGAACCTAAGCGAATTATAATATACTGATTAATATCGGCGACTATGATTTTTACAATTTATCACTTTTGTTACTATGCGGTTGTACAGCTTAAGAAGTAGAATGAATTCGCCGAAATCAGCTCCTTCGTTGAACTATTTGTTTTCACACATATATCGCACATTTATTCTTAAAGGCTACACATTTGCATATCTGATTTCTACTAGTAGCAATTTCCATTTGAACTTATATTCCATAAAGTTAGAATAAAATTGATAACTAGTTGAATCATAACTTTACATAATTACAAAATCTATTTACACAATTCTAAACAAACATTGTTCTAGTCTTAAAGCACATAAAACTCAATATTTTGACCAAGGATAGGTATTCCAATCTGCTTCGAACCGATTGCAATTCGGTTGCTTCATAGTACCATCAGGATTTCGCCTAGATTCAACTGATTGAAGAATTGATTTATCTAAACGCCATAGACCACTGTAACGATATTCATTGCCGTCTTGATTCAATTTATACTTGTAGTGTGAAGTGAAAAACTCCTTGAAGAATCCAAAATTCTCATATTTCTTGTTGTGCCATTGTCTTAGGTATCTACGAGTTAAGTATCTGTAGTCACCAACATCGTCTGCATTCGGGAATACCTGTAATACAAATTATCAGATAAGTTAGACCAGTGAGATTATAGCAAGGAGCAAAATAAAAGGCATAGCTCTTACACTTGATACCCGATACCAGCGGTACATTCACTTCAATGCTAACTTTCAAGATGGCTGTGTAGAATACGCATAATATATAAACAGGCGTGTAAGTGTCCCTCTCTGCATCCGCATAAATGACCTGAGACGACCGTGGGTCTTCCTTGCGAAGTTTCTTCACTGGATCAAGCGTCCCCACGCGTCGACAGCTGTCTTTACAAAAGTCAACGAAGGGTTCACATGTAGGAGAATTGGGGAGCCCAAATCCCAAACTTGACGTATGAATGTGTTTTGGCCACTGGTAACCATGAGAAATACATCCCTTGATGTCGCTTTGCTGTCATGTGGATTAGACTTCAAGTCAAAGGCTCGTGCAGTGGTCTCTTAAGACAACCACCCGGCCCCAGTTTTGTGTGACTATGGAGTATCTCAGCGCTATGGAAGGCTCCTCTGAGATTACTTCGTCAATTATATGTTCAGACATTTGATCCATTATCGTTATATTTTTAGTACGCTTACTGTCTTGAACCGTTCGTTAATGTTTGAAATCTCAGTCTACCAGTAACGTTTTGCGTTGCTAGTTAGTTCCCTTCAGAAGGATGGCGTCCAGTGAGATATGTGCCACGGCTACTCTAATTGCTTGTCGCATTCAAGCTTGCCACCTACAACGTTCACATACTGATGCTAATCAGACATGTTTGGTCAAAACCCTCGGAAACCTCGTTGCTGATAAACGTTGTACCTCAAAGATCTAAATAACAGATACCAGTGAAAGGCTGTCAACATTCTTTCCGTCTACAGGCTTGAATAGTGTGTTCTCTACATGAGCTTATCCTGGAAGCTTGTAGCATCGGCATCCGACTTAGCTGGTGTTGTTAACGCACTAAGAGCTACAGCCGAAGTGACATTACTCAACTGGATTCCCATTAACAGTCGTTTACATCCTGTCTTATCTCAAAGATTACCGTCGATTATAGAGGAACCGGTTGGAGAAAAGTTTTACTTTCGTAACCTTTGCCTACACATTACGGGGTCTGGATGCAGTTATGGATGAGCTTCCTAGCCAGATATCGTAGTACCAGCTGGTGAAATGACAGTCGTTTAAGTAGGCGATGAGGACCAGAAGGTCGGTAGTCTGCACCATTACGTAGATCACAGCCTGTTTCTAGCCAGTACTAACTTTGGGCACAACCAACATAGTATGAACTGTTTGATGGACATAACAATCAATTTTCCAGGGTAGGCTTATATGTTATTGTGTGACAAATGAATAAATATGCCACTTAAAAGTAAGTGATGAATTGTATTCAAACGTACTTGGTTATCTATTTTGTTTTTACGAGTTGATCACGGATTGATATCAGTTAGAGAACCATTGAAAACCAGCACTGGAGTACTGGACAGCTGTTTCATCCTAGCTTGGGAATCATTGGCAGTACGCACCCACCACAGGGGGTTTGAACCCAGGACCTTCCGATTACAAGGCAAGCTAATTCGTATAACATGCAGCCACTGGGATCCAATTCATTGGCCAGCCCATGAATTCTAACTTAGACCAATTCGTGATTTAGCGCGACCTCAATCAATGTCGTAAAAACAAATCTTATCCTTACAAACCAACTATAGAAAATTAATCTGATGCTCGCTAGTGACTTGCTACAGGATGGATTTTCCTGGAGTTTTAGTGAGAAGTCGTGACCAGTGAGGATGGATGTCCCACCAACGACATTGGTTGGTGCTCGCGCTAAATCACGAATTGGTAGAAGTTAGAATTCATGGGCTGGCCATTGAAGAGTCGGGTCCCAGTGGCTGAATGGTATACGAGCTTGACTTGTAACCGTAAGGTCCTGGGCTTGAACACAGCCCGGTGGGCGCGTACTGCCAATGATTCCCAAACTAGGATGAAACAGCTGTTCAGTACTCCAGTGCTGGTTTTCAATGGTTCTCTAACTGATATCAATCCGTGATCAACTCGTAAAAACAAAACTCATCCTTACAAACCAACTATAGAAAATATCTTTTTCGTCTTAGCTAAGATAGATAAGCAGTACCTATTACTGACACTACTCCACTTGAAACAAGGTACTACTGTAATACTTTGAGTACTAGTTTCACACACAAATGTAAACTAACCTTAGGAACGTTGGCAATACTCCCCCCATCACACACCGACAGACTTGTCTCATTACATTCTGAAGAATCAGTAGTTAACGTGGCATCAACAGCAATCCCTCGATGTTTGAAAAATCTACCATCTGGTAGCAGTTTACAAGTGAGCAAATCAGCTTCACTTGGTAAACCATTTTTGAAAATCACCGGTTGTATCCTAACGAGATGTTTGATTTCGTACAACTCTCGGTTAACTGATGGAGTATTTTTTACAATTACCCAAGTGTGATTCTATATAAGGAGAAATTGAACACTAATTTTTTTTGTTTTTATCACATACCTTTGTATCCCTTCCAAGACCGTATTTTTCAAGGATTGCTTTTTGGTAATGCATAACTCCCTTGAGAGGTTTTAGGCGGCAGACCATATGAAGTAGAGGAGGTTCACTTGTTGTTGTTGTTGGAGGATCTACTGGCGTCATTTCTTTCAGCTGGAATAAACGTTTAGCCCATCCTAATGGGTTTTTGTGGTCAGGGCTTCCAGGAATTGGTTTTGACTCTTTTGTATATGACTTGTTACCGTGCTGTACAGAAACATGATACAATCTTGGGTGTATTTTGAAATTCGCCAATAAGCGAGTCCATTGTGGGTTCATCACATGTATTTAGTTATATTTCAGGTCGATGGAAATGCCTGTAACAAAGACATGAGACTATAATATACACACATATGTATCTAATATAAATTCTTTAGTAGAAAATACTGAAGAATACAACTTTGAAAGCTGTAATTTTTGTATGGTAGATATTAGCCTACAGAACAAGAAAAATATAAATACTCAAGAATGTTTAGTTAAGAATTATTCAGTTGAAGAATGTTCATCCCTGATGCAAAGCTAAAATCACGTATACGCAATTATCTCTGAAATAAGTCGATAAAATTTCATGAAATAGAATTCTATGTAAAGTTATCACCCATATATACACAGGGTTCCAAATACAAACAAAATAATACCACAGGTTACTTCTTATTTACCTTAAAATATAATTGAACTTTATGTCATTCTAGATTGAACTGTAGAGCTAACACTAAATATGTGAGGTAAATGATAGTATAGAGTGCAAGTAAACTATCGTTGTAAAGAGAGACATGTGCCTAACTCCATTATAGCTTGATTCCACACCGTATTTTTGGTACAAGTATGGAATTTTCATCATGTCATATCGGCAGCCCAAATTTTGCAGGCCAACCATTGATATCAGATGTGCGTCGTCAAGGGATCGAACCCCGGACCATGTGCATATATATATATATATAAATATGGAGAGGGAGTCTTTCTGACTTCTGTCTGTCTGTTTTCTACATAGAACTTTGCACCAAAGTGCAGCAGTTCAAGTCGCCATACTCCCTCCATGTAGCACACAAATCAAGAGAAGAAAGTGGAAGAAATGCAAAATAGAGATAGTAGACTAGGATATGGGACAAAAGGAATAGTAATAAGGAAGAATAATATAGTCTCATCGGAAATTATAAGTCACAAGGAGTGGATGCATCTAACTGCTCTAGCCATTGAGAACGATGCGTTCGAGCCATATCACCGATTGTCTTCAGCCACTGTTGTTTATCGTCTCGAGGATCTCAACCAAGATGTCTACACCTTCCTACGTGACTGGCTGGCTGGCTTTAACTAACTGTTGTGAATTTTATTGACTGATTACCAAGTCATATTTTGGCTTGACCACCGCCAGGTCTTTTCCAACCTGATCAACCCTATGTCAGTCAGCTAACATTTCCCGTCGGTCGAGGAAGGCGATGACTAGGCATACGTAACACATGTCCTAACAATCACAATCGATGTAGCTTCCCAGCCTCGTCGATTGATTTCACCTCTCTCCTTACCTAGCACTCGATCGATGCCTAACCTCAATATTACTCATCGTATTATACCACTACCTAACACAGGGAAGATAGAACGCAGACACATATGATCAAAGACAGCTAATATTTTCATGTCTTCCACTCTCAATGGCCAGGTCTCACAGCCATAAAGCAGGACAGAGCGGACTGCTGAGCAGTCCTCTCGCCCTTCGGTAGATAGCCAGTCGGATATCACGTCTACTAAGCCAGAGACGGCGTAAACTGGCATATGTGAAACTAGCCGTCCGTATCCGTGCTTAGATTTCGTCAGCGATCAACCCGTTGGGGGCTGCGAATAACGTTAAACACATAACTAGAAGATAGAGACAAGAAGCTCAGAAAGATTTCTAATTTAAGAAGAAGAAGCTCTTACTAACATCAGTTTGATCATAGCGAACAAAATTTGTATTGATGATGTGACTATGCACAAACCATTGCATATGAACAGATTACTGTTCAGTGCTGTTATATGTATCATCTATCTACTTAAAAAACACGATTTCGTAAAAATTAACCTTCAAACAAAAAATCACAGTATTCTAAACTGATAATTTAAACAATCTACAATTGTCATCGATTTGCATACAGTCCATAATTATCACAAATGAAGGAAGTGATTCTTGTGACTAAAAATAAACGTGAATTCATTCACACAGAGTTAAGCACTGGCTAAGTGCACACTTATATGAATTTTTTTCAGAGATAATAATAGCAGATTAACTTTCTGGCGTTAATCGTTTCAGCAGTTATCTCACAATGATATAAGAATAGAACTTGTGCACTGTGGAGGTAGAATATAATTCCATTTATCAGTAAATATTACTGTTTAACACTGTGAGACTTTATCAAAGTAAATTTTACCCACAATGGAGCTATCTCACAAGTAAGAATAATATCCTCTAAAATTCAATCGAAAAAAAGCTTCCTAAGGAACACTTGATATGGTTTAAGACATTAAATACTGCAACTATTTTTATGCACTACAAATATTCCCTTGAAGGGAAACTACCACCATAAGTCCAAGAACTTGTGGATGTCTGTAAAGAGTTTCAGTGAAAAGGCTATGAATAGCTTCGTTCTAATGCAGCACTTTTAAATGCTTGGATGAGGAAGATATGTTCCACTTTAAATGTTGCATTTATGCACCGGATACTTACTTCATACAAACAGCTCAACTCACTCAGAAGCATTCTGTAATGAGCAATTAGTGTTGGCTGCTGGCTGGATTCAACATAGAACTTGGCACCGAAGTGCAACAGTTCGAGTTGCCACGTTCCAAATAGCACACAAAGGTAGATAAGAAAATGAGTGAAGAGAATCAATAGAGTTTTGACAAGTATAAGAGTGAAACAGAATGAGTAATGGCAGAAAGGAATATGAAAGATTACAGAGACTGAATACATCTGCGTAAGCCATTGACAACGATTTTCAGCCATGTCACCTATTGTCTCCAGCCATTGATTCTTAGAGTCCCGAGGGCGGGCCCCAACCCGGAAGTCTGCATCTCCCTACTTGACTCAGTTTAACTGTCAGGGATTTCATGGATTGATGAGGCCATGTTTTTGTTTGGCCACCACTTACTCTTTTCCAACCCACAACACCTATATCAGCTAGTAATGGCCGCCCGTCGGGGGAGGCGATGGTTAGGCATGCGCAGCACGTGACCTAGCCATCTATAAATCTATGTAACTTTATAGCCTCTTCGATTGATTTTCCCTCTTTGCCCAACCAACACTCTACGCCTAACGTCAACATTACTTACCCTATTATACCACCTAACGCGAGAAAGAGATCGTAAACATCTGTGGTCAAAAACAGACAACCTTTTCATGTCTTCCTCTCTCAATGGTCACGTCTCACCACCATAGAGAAGGACGGAGCGAACTGAACTGAGCAGTACACACGTCCCTTGGTTGATAGCCGGATGTCACGCCTACGCCAGAGACGGTGTAAGTTAGCGAAAGCAGCCCGAGCTTTTTGGATCCGTGCTGAGATTTCGTCACCAATCAATCCGTTGGTGCTGATACAACTTCCCAAATAGGTGAAGTGGTCAACATGTTCTATCACTTCACTCCCTATCACTAAGCTAGGGGTAGACGTAGTCCAGTCCTGTAGCAGCATCTTACATTTTACAGGGGCGAATCGCATGCCAAACATACGAAGATTGCAATTAGTGTGACTAGATCTGTTCCTATTGTTTTATGACACCAAGTGTGGATCAGCGTAAATAATCTATACCCTTCAAAAAAACCTGCTTGAACTCCTGCAAATAACAACTGTCTCTTGATTCCTTACAAAGTAGCACTCAAACTTTGATCATCGGAGTTTCCATGTAAACCTGAGCTTCTCATACACAAAATTTAGAAACTGAGACTTTATCCGAACACCTTCACCTGTTTTACAAACTCATTTCAAGGAAATGCTAGATGATTTTTTAAAATATTCAATGAGAGAAACTGACATTTTTCTGGTGATTAAGGACAGGCATTGGTTTTAGAATATTCTTATACATCCAATTGTTAATATGTGCTACTTATGTGCCGATATGTGTTCCGTGAGTATTTCCAAGTAGAAAAATATGTAATATTACTTCCCTTAGCTTTCAAACGGAATTCAGCTAGCGGTAGACTGTTTATATGCCTTAGCTTATTCAAGCCATTTGAAGGCATTTCAGTTTATCTCCCGATTGTTAGTTGTCACCTGGATGTGGTGATCGAGTTTGCATATTGCGACGACTCAACGAAGTAAACTAGCTAGGGAGGAACGTTCCTGGAGGTCTTAACATGCCAGAAAGGCCATTTGGATTGTGATCAAACAAAAAGCAGTTATCACCATAGTATAAGTCGTTTGCACTATGCTGGAGGTCTCTGTACAAAGTCATACTGCTAGTGAATAGGGATGTAAAAGCACTTAAGTGTTCCACTGACATAACCAGCAAGCCAGCTAAGCTACCTCTCCATTGTGGAGAGAAGGGTTAGGAAAGATCGACCCCGAAAAGTGTACGTCCCGACTTACCTTGAGAAGGCTCGTGGCCAGTGATAATTCTATAGTACGGACACAACTCCGGAAACCACTTCAAAAAGCCTGTGTGACCCATTTCAAGTAGTTACCCCTGGGCTTTGTGGTCACACAACACTAATACCCTACCTGTTTTAGGTGCTCCAAAAAGAAATGGACTTCCACAGTGTGGGGTGCATGGAAGGAACAACCCCCCCAACACGCTTCCATAGGCACGCAAAGCTTTCCTGATCATCACTCTATCCTGTTGGTTAGCCATTTTTCATGACTTGTCTCCGGGAGATATCTCTCTAATTTCACAAATGGATCACCTTTTGATTAAAATTTTTAAAATGCGGGCGATAGTGACAATCGGGTGGAAGTAAGTCAGCACAAGGTTACATCACCATCGCTTTGTATCCCCTTAATAATTTGGCTACAGTTTATTATAATAATCTATTATGGTAATTCAAATAAGCATACTATAAACACTTACAAGAATGATAAGATTATGAGGCGAACTGAAAAGCACCACACGTGACAGTTATTTAGGTTAGAAAAGGGTAGTCTTAGTACCCTTGGTAAGGACCTGCTACGAGCATCTAATGAGACCAGTAAAAAATATCCCCAATGCGCTAAAAAGCAGATCCAGACAAAGCGAATATCCTCAAACTTCACTAACTCTGCTACAGAAGTGCAACGTTGAGATAAGTGTAGATGGTCTACTTAAAACTAAACTGCGATTGTTATCTTTAATTTCGCCTGTCATATTTATTTACTTAATCTAATTTTTCTGCAATGTTCTCTTATTATAATTCTTGCCCTGTTGTATAATATTTTAATTATCTACTAATCCTAATACTATGCCCGCCTCTAAGATTTGTACATTGCATGAACTGTTTTAAAAGTACGTAACCAATTTTCGCCACAACCCACATTATTACTTTTTTTTTAAATCATACGACTAACTGCTGCTGGGCCCTAAAAGTAAGCGCCATCATAACATTCTACACAATTTTATAGCTAAACGATAACGTACGTAAAGCAAATGTACCCAAAGTCAGATATGCAAATGGAAGTAACCTTAACTGAACTTAACGACTTAGGAATCGACTTGTTACCAGGGAATAGTCTTATGGACTTAGAATATGCAGATGACATAGTCCTGTTAGGGGAAGATGCTGACAAAATGCAGAGTCTTCTGAACACCTTGAGCAGCAATCTTCGTATGTTTGGCATGAGATTCGCCCCTGTAAAATGTAAGATGCTGCTACAGGACTGGACTACGTCTACCCCTAGCTTAGTGATAGGGAGTGAAGTGATAGAACATGTTGACCACTTCACCTATTTGGGAAGTTGTATCAGCACCAACGGACTGATTGGTGACGAAATCTCAGCACGGATCCAAAAGTCTCGGGCTGTTTTCGCTAACTTACGCCATCTCTGGAGTAGGCGTGACATCCGGCTATCAACCAAGGGACGTGTGTACTGCTCAGCAGTTCGCTCCGTCCTTCTCTATGGCTCTGAAACATGGCCAATACGAGTTGAAGACATGAAAAGGTTGACTGTTTTTGATCATAGATGTCTACGATCTCTTTCTCACGTTAGGTGGTATAATAGGGTAAGTAATGTTGACGTTAGGCGTAGAGTGTTGGGCAAAGAGGGAAAATCAATCGAAGAGGCTATAAAGTTACATAGATTATAGATGGCTAGGTCACGTGCTGCGCATGCCTAACCATCGCCTCCCCCGACGGACGGGCATTACTAGCTGATATAGGTGCAGGTTGGAAAAGAGTAAGTGGTGGCCAAACAAAAACATGGCCTCATCAATCCATGAAATCCCTGACAGTTAAACTGAGTCAAGTAGGGAGATGCAGACTTCCGGGTTGGGGCCCGCCCTCGGGACTCTAAGAATCAATGGCTGGAGACAATAGGTGACATGGCTGAAAATCGTTGTCAATGGCTTACGCAGATGTATTCAGTCTCTGTAATCTTTCATATTCCTTTCTGCCATTACTCATTCTGTTTCACTCTTATACTTGTCAAAACTCTTTTGATTCTCTTCACTCATTTTCTTGTCTACCTTTGTGTGCTATTTGGAACGTGGCAACTCGAACTGTTGCACTTCGGTGCCAAGTTCTATGTTGAGTCCAGACAGACCCGAAGTCAGAAACGAAGAGCGTATTATATTTCCAGGAAAATAAATATAGGAGAACCAACTGCGTTCTTCACCAATCCAGCACTCTGCAAAGATATGTCTAAAAGAAAATCAAGCTCATCATCACCAACAAGAGCTTTCGTTGGTGAAGGAAATCAGGGTTAATTTCAGCAAGCCATGATCAGTAAGGTAGGAAGATGGAAATATAATCCGTGTAAAAGCTATATATGATAATGTTCAATAGCATAAAACTAGGTCAAGATATTATCACGGTCAAACTACTTACAAATTAAGGTGCTACAAACAAAAAATCTACCCTCAGATGACGTACATGTTAGATGTCCAAAGAGGAATATGAAAAATCTACAAATACCACATATTCAACAACACTAAGACATGAATTCTGTCTGTCTGTTTTCGACATAGAACTTTGCACATATGTGCGGCAGTTCAAGTTGCCACACTCCCTCCTTGTAGCACACAAAGCAAGAGAAGAAAGTAGAAGAAATGCATATTAGAGACAGTAAACAGAGGTGTGAGACAAAGGAATAGTAATAACGAAGAACATCGGAAATCATAAGTCACAAGGAGTGGATGCATCTTCTCCATTGAGAACGATTTTGAGCCATGTCACCGATTGTTTGCAACCATTGATTTTTACCGCCCCAAGGACCCCAACCAGGAAGTCTACACCTTCCTACGTGGCTTGGACTAACTGTTGTAGATTTCATTGACTGGTGCCATGTTTTGGTTTGACCGCCGCTAGCTCTTTTCCAGCCTGACCCTATATCAGCTAACATTGCCCGTCGAGGAAGGCAATGACTAGGCATGCGTAACACATGTCCACTTCACGCGGGAGATAGAACGCAGACACCTATGATCAAAGACAACTAATCTTTTCATGTCTTCCACTCTCTATGGCCAGGTCTCACTGACCGCCATAAAGGAGAACGGAGCGGACTGCTGAGCTGTAAACACGCCCTTTGGTCGATAGTCAGATATCACGTCTACTAAGCCAGAGACGGCGTAAACTGGCATATGCGAAACTAGCCCTCTGTATCCGTGCTGAGATTTCGTCAGAGATCAACCCGTTGGGGCTGATGGTACTTCCCAAGTAAGTGAAGCGGTCAGTGTGCTCTACCACTTCACTTCCTATTTCTAATCTAGGATTCGGTGTATTCCAATATCATCTTGCATTTGGCGGGAGCGAATCGCATGCCAAACATTCGTAGATTGCAGCTCAAGGTGTTCAGAAGACTCTTCATTTTGTGAGCGTCTTCGCCTAGAAGGACTAAATCGTCTGCATATTCTAAGTCAACGAGATTATTGCCTGGTAACAAGTCAATCCCTGAGTCTCTGAAGTGAGTTAGGGTTAATTCCATTAATACATCTATGATGAAGTTGAATAGAAATGGGGATAATGGGCATCCTTGACGGACGCCACTAGTCGTCGCCACTTCAGATTACAACTCGCTGCATGAGTACGAGTAGAGTGCCTTAATCAGTGCAATGTATTTTCTCGGAATTCCCTTTACAGCCAAGCATCGCCAGAGAACCTCTGGGTCGACAGAATCGAATGCCGCCTTAAGGTGAAGAAATATAATGATTGTTGGACGCCGGTAGGAATGCCTATGTTCTAGGATCTGTCGGAGGGTGAAGATATGATCAATACACCCTCTTCCTGGCCTAAAGCCTGCCTGATTATCTCGTGTTTTTGCCCCCAAAGCACCACAGTCTACGCTTGATATATTTCACAGAACCGCATCAACTACTTCCAGCTACGAAGCACGTGCGTGGTGCAGACAGCGCGATTTCTAAGCGACAAAATACTATTCACTTGAACCTGGAGCTACGGTTATAGGGATACCCGAAGGACGAATACTACTGTCCATTGAAAGCAACACATCAAGGTGCTAACTTTACAGCGTTACCCGAAAAGAGAACCATGATAGTTGACACAAGTAAAATATCTGTACACATCTTGATGTAACTGACAACATAAAATACGGTATATTCCACGAAACTTCGATAAAGCCAATGAGCTTTAGATCCTGTGTCTTTTCTAACAGCCTGACAATGCCAGCAGTACAACACGTGTTGTACACCAACGGACATGAGTGGAGATATGAAGGTGATACATCAACTAGTGAAAAAGTATTGAGCTCTAGAGATATTAGAAATAAAACCAGGTATGTCAACTGATCCTAATAAGCTGTAGTCTGTCCAACCAAACCCCGGTGACTCTAAACTATAACGGCTCAAAACGAAACTACCTAGTGAACAGATGGATCACCTTGTCGAATTTATGTTCAGATATTAGTTTAACTTGACTATGAGGACTCCTGCGTGGAATTGGGGGGTCCTTGGAACATATACAAGAATATTACCTTATGTAACAATTTTTTAACACTGAATTACTTCTATATAGACGTTTATTTCAAATTAAGCAATCCTACTTCTGAAGCATCTGATTGGCCGTTAGAAGTAGTTTCGTTTTGGGATGCTGTAGTTTACAGTCACCCGAACCCCCAAGAGAATACAAACGTGGTCACGTCATGATGTCATTCGGTGTGGGCAGAAAATCAACTGAGAATATTAAAAAGACGCAAATTCTTCTTAACCACGTTGCTACTTAGAATAAACAAGTTCCATGCAGTCATATTATTATTTTGGTTTCATATAAAATTAACATAAATGTCCTTTTTAATTATACGCACACTCACAAGCAATGTACCGCAAACATTCAATAAGTTAAGAAATTTTTGTCCAACATTCAATTCGTTTTCACAACATAAGTAGTCAGGAAATGAGAATTCCCATCAATCCAGATAACATATAACACAATTTTAATAAAACTTATTGACAAAATCTTTTCCAAGCGAAGTTTCAATCAACGTGGCACATTAGTCCAGCCTAACTATCTATTATACACTTGATGAACCCTTCTAGAAAATTAAGACTTTTTGGCACTGAAGTCTTGTTATTATTGAGAGTTTATACTGAAGTAAAAGTAACATAGACAAAGTCTGTCAAAAGTTCACCTTCGAGAACCAATCAGATACAGGGAGTGCTTTGAGAAGTCATTACTAATAAAATCATATCTACCTATTTGGAATTAGAGAGGGTAGATACAGTCTTTCACTTATTCCCATGGTGCCTCTTTTCTAAATCTATACTGTTATGTACGGTTATGGCTTTTTAGCGGTAACTAATTCCCCAAAATAAGTATCCTCAGCATTCATCACTGAACATACGATGATGACCCTCACTGTTTAAGTAAACTTGTTTGGTTGAAGGCTTACGGTCAGTCATCTACGCCGTTTGACGCACTGTCCTGTTACGTTCGTTCATGCATGGTCCCTAGGTAGTCAAGCAATCAACTTCCAACTGCAATGTGGTCCCGAAAATACTTCGTAATTTGGACGATCAATTCAGTGTTTCGCTTTGTCTTTGGTCTACGTGGAACGAATACCATAGGGGTTGTGGGTATTATACATTGTGTTACCATAAACCGTACTACCTGTGAACGTCAGCGCCCTCAGACTCTGAAGTTTTTTTGATTAAGATTCAGGGTTAAGTTTAGGATTAGGCGTTAAGATTATGGCTAGAAATAGAAGCTGGGTAAAGATCGGTGTCAGAAATACCAAAAGATCTCAAATTATCAGGATCTGCAGTCACTTGGATTAGTGCATCTATCTCGCATGGTGAAACTCTTCTTAATAACGTCTGTGTGGTGACTCGAAGAATTCCTTACAACACATAAGCAACAGCTATATAGTTTAATATCTTGTTTGTGAAATTTTTAGTGCAGTTTTCGACGATTATGCGATTTTTACATTTGAATTCTAATTGATTGTTCAAGGTCACTGTGATTTTGACTATGATAGTTTAATTTTGCGATGATTGTTATGTTTTGGTTGGTCTTAGTTTAGAGAACTCGTCTTGTCAGCAGCCGCAGGTTCAAGTTGGCTATGGATTGTTGTTTCTCATTGTGTTAACATTTTTGGGTAGGTTTTATAAGTTTCCAGTCCGTAGGTGTCACCAACTTCCTGGAATAATTTGAGCACCGAGTCAGAGTTTTTCATTATAAATTATTTAAATTTTGGGAAGGATTTCAAAAATAAGTGAGTCGAAAACAGTTTTGGCTCTAAAAATATGAATAGACTGAAATATTTTGTTCCCACCATGCTAAGCAGTTGTTGAAAGTTGTAAGCAGATTGATAGCATAGGACTGATACTTCCCAATTCCGTTTTAGAGTCTGATGCAAGATTCTAATTTGGCTGAAATATTGTGGGAAGTGGTCATTCGTCAAACCTGCGATCCATTTAGTTATTGTTTTCAAGAGAATTGCTGATCTGTATCACTCAAGGTTTCGATGTTGCCCAATCCTCGGTAAAAACAGGGGAGAACATTGCCAACTTCCTATCCAAAATAAGGTTACTGAGTGTTCACTAGTTGACACACATAGGGTTCCAAAGTACACTTTGAGAACAAATGCTCTTACGTCATCTGACTCTAAGTTTTTCTTGATAGTGAATTATATATTGAGGAAAAGTCTCTACTGCCTAACTGCGCCTTGTTTTGACATAGCAGATATATGCCATCTGCTGTCTGGCGAACGTCCCACAAGCTATTTCGCTTGCCCCTTAATTCTATCAAAGTTCAGCCTTATGGCTTTAGTCGAAAGAGTCCTGTTTAGTCCTTTTATTCATGAATCGGTATTGATGTTTGGGGAGGATTCCTCGTTTCCTAGCGACTTTGGTGTGGGATGATATGCTATCCCCTCGAATAGCTGCTTTCGTGCCGATTTTCCACAGCGAGATATGCAACATGAACTGAAATCTTCTCCAAAAGTGTGTGTAGGTATAATGTCCACAGAGAAAAGCATTCATGATGCCATCCAGTAGCAATTTATTCAACATCTTACATGTGTAGTTTACTCACAAGTATTTGGTGACGGTGTGCTGAATACAACAGAGATGTACCCTACAATTTTCCTAACATGACGGTGTTAAGTGGAAACTGGTGAGGCTACTGGTAGTACTGATAACTGGCTACACCATACCAGACTTATAAACGTTGCACCTAAATGCACAACCAGTCAGTATCCTACCTGATTTGTAAGTAGTGCCGATAAACTGGGAGGAAGAGGTGACAGCGTGCTGGAATGTTTGTCGCTTGATTACGGGATATTTTGTAGGTTTATATGGGGGAACCGTCAGTGGCATGGTTGCGAAGTCACCGTGTTTGGATGACTTGAGCCGCCTATCGTTGCAAAGGCAGAAATTGTGTTAACCTCAAGAGTGAGTGAAACCATGTCTGGCGTAACTTTGTATCCCACAAACTTCGGTTAAATGGCTTATTCCACTTGGCCATAACCTACTCCCTTGTCCTGCTCTGTTGTCTGTCAAAGAAGCTACAGCTTCTCCTAAGCAACGATGGAACAATGATGTCATGCAAGTCACTATCACGTGGTAATCATATTTCACAGGCCTACAGGAAAAGCTTTGACATAAAAATTTAGAGGCTGAAGTTATTGACGTTCGCAGATTGCACGCAGTATACTAACGCACGATCTAATACCAACAACTTCTATAATATTCGTTCCGCGTAGACCAAAGACAAAGCAAAATGCCACAAATGATCGCCCAAAGTACGAGATATATTTCGGGACCAAATCGTGGACTGAGGTGAATGCTTAGCTGGCCAGTGATCGTGCACGAACGTGACACGTCGGAGTATCAAATGGCATGGATGCTTGACCGGAAGCCTTCAGCTGAACAAGTCGACTTAAACAGTGAGGGTCAGTATGCAATGTTGAGTGATGATTGTTGTGGTCAATAATTTTGGGGAATTATTTACCGCTACAGCTCACTCCCCTCCTAGTGGGGTTGTGAGGATTCTATGAAAGAACCAGCCGGAAGTTAGAAAAACTCGATGGTTCCCTCATGGGTGAAAAAATCTCTTCCGATCGGCTAGGTGGAGTGCCTACTTTTCCGTCTACCTATGCCAATAGGGTGTCTGTAAATCGCTTCGTTGATGTTTGTCCGTCAGATCTCGTGCTTCGTTTGCTTCTTGTCCAGTGTCCGTCGCACCTGGGAAAGAAGACAAAAATGCTAAGAACCTTGTTGGGGAAGATGTGTCAAAAATAAAGTTTGAAAAATGATATGCATCTACCATACAGTTAAATAATGCGAAGTTTAGAACATCAAAAAAATACACATCACATTTTTTTAGTGCAGGTAACATCTACGGTTACAGAAAAAATATTTTACTTGTGTTTAGTGATGCTATATAAAAAACTGATGTGTCTGATAACAAGAAAATAATTAATACCACAAACGAATAAGAGTTGGGTGAATCGCACCATTTCGTTATGTGATATAAGTGTGAAGATATTCTGGGAATCTTACGTTACGTCCAGAACGCGTTTTCTGAGAGGGCTCGACAGAAGGTCCGGTGGCTTTCGCCGTGCTAGGGAATTCTTCGAGGACAAAAAGGATATTCAATTACATGTGGATCATCGGGTACGTTTAGCTCTAGGCTAATTGGGTTACCTTCCAAGTAAGCCGGTTTCAGACGGTCAATGCTGACGGTATCTTCGCAGCCCTTTTTGTCTAAGACAAAGAATTTATCCGTACGTTTAATGACTTTATATGGTCCGTTGTATGTGGGTTCCAGAGGCCGACGCACAGAGTCACGACGAACAGAAACATGTGAAGAAATTTTCAAACACAGATGAACAAAGACATCAATGGACTGTGGTCAAAGGGGAGTAGGTTTGACTGAACGCATTGCATTTGTAAGCCTGCCGACATATGAGGCGTGATCTACCGCTGGTGGGAAGCTCGAGGGAGAAACAAACTCACCTGACAGTCGTAGTGTCGTGCCATATACTAGCTTGGCGGTAGTACAACCAGCATCGGTTTTCAAGGCGTTTCGTATCCCTAGGAGAACTAACGGTAGTGATTCAGTCCAATGAGTGTTGTTTGCAGCTGATAAACCAGCTTTCAACTGTCTGTGTAGACGTTCTACCATACCATTAGCTTGAGGATGGTAGGCTGTTTTTCTAAAACGCATGCAACCTATGATTTTAGTCAGGGCGAAGAATAAGCCACTCCCGAATTGCCGCCTAAGATCGGTTGTTATGGAAGATGAGCATCCAAAGTTTGCGATCCATCTTTCTACAAAGACGCATGCGACTGTTTCAGCAGATACATCCTTGAGAGGTTCAGTTTCGGGCCATCGTGTGAAACCGTCAATGCACGTCAAGATATAGGTATATTCTGGAGATTCTGGATTGGGTCCAACCAAATCCATATGAACGTGTTCAAAACGAGCATCAGGGATAAGAAAGGTGCCAAGAGGGCTTTTGATGTGTCTTACTACCTTGCACTTTTGGTAAGCTAAGCTCGTGTGTGCCTGTTCCCTTGCTTCTTTATCAATACCAAGCCAGCAAAACCGACTAGTTACGAGCTTGACGGTAGTTAGGATACCTGGGTGGGATAAGCCATGCAACGTATTGAAGACGTTACGGCGATAACATTTAGGCACGAGAAGTACTCATGAACACGTCGCATAGAATAGTATCTTTTCCCACACCCAAAGGTTTCTCGGCTAATTGCAGAGTTGATTTCGATAACTCATGTTGAAGCTCGGTATCTTCTTTTTGAAAACGAGCCAGTTTAACAAGGTCTATGACGTCTTTTTGGGTGGGGGAACGAACGCGCTACAAGGCATCTGCCACAGTGTTGTTCACTCCGGATACATGGCGAATATCCGATGTCAACTGTGAAGCGTAATCCAGTTGTCGTGATTCCCTGGGTGAATACTTATCTGAAGTTGAGTTTAGAGAGTACATCAGAGGTTTATGGTCAGTGAAAATTATGAATTCACGACCCTCCATTTAATGTCGAAAATGACTTATAGCACAGTATATAGCAAGAAGTTCTCTGCCGAATGTTCTGTACTTCGTTTCTGCTAATTGTAGGCGACTCGAGAAAAAGGCGAGTGATTGCCACTCTCTGTTGACTAGTTGTTGCAGAACTGCGCCGATTGCAGTGTCTGATGCATCAACCGAGAAACTTAACGGTGCCGTTGGATCCTGATACATTAAAAGTGTGGCATCTATAATAGCTTTTTTAACCTGAGTCAGAGCATTCTGAGCAAACGCGTCAAGTTCGATGAACTTGTTACTCCCTCGAAGAAGGTCTGTCAATGGCTGAATCAGAGAAGCAGAGTTTGCAATAAACGTTTGGTAATAACTTACCAAGCCGTTGAAAGTGCGAAGACTTTTCACTGTCTGTGGCTCTGGAAAGTTCAGTATCGCCACAGTTTCACTAGCCAGTGGGTGAATACCCTTGCAGTCAATGGTGTGGCCCAGAAAGTCGAGTGAGTCAACGCCTATCTGACACTTTTGAATATTAATGGTAACACCATGTCGGCGTAACCTTTCGAATGCCAAGTCCAAGTGTCTAAGGTGAGTTTCCTTGTCTGGACTGGCAATGAGGCAGTCGTCTAAGTATGTGTATACAAAGTCGAGAACACGAAATAATCCGTTAATGAAGCGTTGGAATGTTTGTGCTGCATTCCGGAGACCAAAAGGCAAACATAGAAATTCAAAAAGTCCGAAAGGCGTATTGATAGCCGTTTACGGAATGTCATGTGGTGCCATCAGGGTTTTGTGATACGCTTTAATCAAATATATTTTCGAGAATACAGTTGCAGCAGATAATGCTGCCGTCAAGTCGTGTTTGTGGGGCGATGGATAGCAATCAAGGGTTGTTTTGGCGTTTACTTGTCGGTGATCACCAGTGGGTCACCAATAGTTGTTATCTTTTATCAGTAGGGATGTCCACGGGCTATTCGATGGTCGAATGATGCCGAGGGTGAGCATATGGTCGAACTCATTTCCAGCTAGTCGTGGCTTGTCAGGACCAAGTCGTCGTGCTTTAGGTGTCACGAGCTGCCCTGGGGTTATGATGTGGTGCATAACATTGCTGGTTATGCACGGTAGATCGTTAGACGGCTAATTAAGTTCCAGGTATCTACCAACGATTGGTTGGAATGTTGGATCAAAGATTGCTTTCTTCTTAACCAGTGACAAGCTATGGCCTACCTTGGCGATGCCTTTGATAGACAATCTAGTAGTACTGTCAATCAGTCGTTTTTGGTGGACGTCTACGAGTAAATCATGATGATTAAGTAGGTCCGTGCCAATGATGGGCATTGTGACGCCAGCGAGAAGAAAAATCCACTGAATAGGTCTGCGTAAACCTACGTACTTCCTACCAAATGTAGCAACTGGTTTTCCATTTGCAGCCTGTAAGTTGAAGATAGGTTCCTTCCGTCGATCTGTTGCTGAGGGAGGAAGGACGCTGATTTAGGCACCTGTGTCGACTAAATATCGGGTCTGGCTGGCCACATCATGAATGTAAAGTAGGCGGCTATTGCCACCGGCGACGGTTACCGCTAACGCGTGCCAGCGGGATAGTTTCCAACAGACTTTGAGACATTGTCGAAATTACAAGGTTTTCGGCAACTTTTCGCTTCCTGGTCATAGGTGTTGTGATACCAGCACCAGTCAGGGTTTTTTAGTGGACGTGGCTTGGATTTAGGTCAACCACGTGAGTTTTGCCGTTGAGGGGAGTTCAGACGACGGTTGGAGGAATTACAAGGCATGTTTGACCTAAGCAGCTGCTGGATGGAGTTGCATAACTCTATCACTGCAGTATCCTTACTCGAAGTCTGTTTGGCCACCGAGCATATTTCAGTCACTGGTCGTTTAGTGATCTCTAAAATTTTATCTGCAGAAATAGCTAAGTCATCCATAAGAACACACTGAAGTGTCACAAGTACAGTCTGTACTGACACTGGCAGTTTGGATAAGAAGAGTTCTCTCAAAAGTCCTTCATCGAACTGACTTTGGCCAATAACCTCTCTCATTCTTGTTAGCATGTTCACGGCTGACTGATCCCCTAACTCGATGTTACTAAATAATTGGTCCAGACGCTGTCGATCCGTGAGAACATTTCTCCTTAGGAGGGATACTTTGAGCAACTCGTACAAGTTACTTACCTCTGGACTCAACAGTTACGCACTTGCTGAATTTCCGTGGTAGGGCGTGAATAACTGCAAGGAACTGTGAACGTTGATCGGTTATCTCATGCTCACTAAAATCAGACTCAGCTGTTTGACACCATGTTTCCGCATTATCTGGCCAATATGGTACGAGCTGAATGGTTTTGGCAGTTGAGCGATTTCGAATGACCTTAGGACTAGGATCACTCATGACGAAATGTATGCTGATTAAAATATAGTACAAGAACAAACACAAAAAGGAACGAACTCACCGGATTTATCTGCGTATTTATCGAAGATGAAGTTCGCGGTTGGGCTCACCAGTTTAGAGGCTGACGGGATTGACGTTCGCAGATTGCACGCAGTATACTAACGCACGATCTAATACCAACAACTTCTATAATATTCGTTCCGCGTAGACCAAAGACAAAGCAAAATGCCACAAATGATCGCCCAAAGTACGAGATATATTTCGGGACCAAATCGTGGACTGAGGTGAATGCTTAGCTGGCCAGTGATCGTGCACGAACGTGACACGTCGGAGTATCAAATGGCATGGATGCTTGACCGGAAGCCTTCAGCTGAACAAGTCGACTTAAACAGTGAGGGTCAGTATGCAATGTTGAGTGATGATTGTTGTGGTCAATAATTTTGGGGAATTATTTACCGCTACAAGCATATATGTATTTCCTTGTAATTTTCAGTCCACTGAGCGAACGGCTCTGTGCGTTTCGATGCTTCAAGATATCCCGTTTATCTGTTGTCAGTCTTCTGAACACTTCATCACACCTCAAACTTTGACAAGGTAATCATAGAAAACACCGAAGAGCTCGACCAGTGCGAAACTTTCTCCATGTTTTGTTTCACGGAGTATGTGTTCTTCATCACTTATTTCTGATATGGTCGTCAACAGACTAATTAGTGCCCTAGATATGACTAAAAATGTTTCTACCTGTTCGTGATTCAGCGCAATTTTGATGATCTCCACCTTTAGAAATTCTGGGAAGAGATGTTTTTTATCATGTCCGAGGCAGTTTCCCTGGAATTTTCGGGCTTGAAAACTAGTCTCATGTAGAAACACTTTGGGCTTCTGAGAAAAGATGGCCAAATGTTGTCGAAAGTCATAGACTATAGTCGAGTTTTCATCGTTTAGCGGAAACCAGAGTGGTGTTTATGAGGAACGGATTGATTGTGCTTCTGTTCGGAGATTTAATAAAGCAATCATCATAGCTTGAAGTGGTACTTATCACCGTACTGGTCAACTGTCCTGTAAAGGTCTGAGCGAGCGTTTCAGTCAATTCTGAACTCGTTAGGAGTAGCAAGATTAGACTATTTATGGAACACTGCGCGAAGTCTGTGAATGTTTTCGACCGCGATTGATGTAAATTCTTAGGTTTCATCAAGATTTTCTCGGCAAAGTTATCCTAAAGTGACCGCCAACAGCCCTGAACTCCTAAACGGTTGTGTTCCTTAGTGTAGTAAATACCTCACAGTCAGTGCTTTTTGGAGCATTGCTGTTTATGCCAGAGGATCAAGAGAATGTTTCTTGTGGATTACTTCAACGGGGAATGTTGGAAGGTTCCAAGTAAAATGTCACTGAATACCCTTCGTGGATGTACGTAGAAAATAAAATTGAATAGTTTATGATCGCCATCATATGCAGTGATCGGTCATACAATTTCCGAAGCGGCCAAGATACTCTCGAAGCTACCTGATAAAGATTCATGCGTGGATGTATGCAAGATATAAATCAGGTCACAGAATAAAATTAACTGAAACCGACTTGGAATAACCTAGATATATCCCTATCTTCAAGAATATTTAAAATCGAAGAGGTATCGTTATTTTTATTATTTGATGACTGTAACATTTAAAAGTAGTTCACCCTTCAACGCAACTCTGACTTCTTCATTTCCCCTGTACTGAAGAAGATTCACTGGTATGAATACTACTGTCAGATTATTCACGTGTTTAATAAGGATTTAAACGTCTATTAGATCGACAAGTTGTTTCATCTGAGTGCAGACAGCGTAGACATTATCATATCTTCGTGACAACAGCGACTTCGGTGTATCATCATAGGAGCATGTGGATCCGAAAATTTCTTCCGGCAACTTAGTACCGAAACGTGGTTCAACAGCATTAATTAACTCTCATTTTATCAGCAACTAAGATCCGAACTTTGAAAATGATCATGCGAAAGATTCGATGTCAGTCTTACTCTAAGACCCACAATTCAACAACACATTATTGTACACTATTTGGAGGAAGTCGTGTATCCCTAACCAGTCTTTACAACTATTTTCTCCATCAACTGCATTTATCATGTCGTGATAATTAAGGGGTGAAATTGACCATCTGCAGTTGTCTGTACTATAGCGTCGTGGTTCGGAAAAGGTCAAATAAAATCTAAAAGAAGTTCTATTTTGGCTCATTTGATTGATAGTGGTCACCAAGTGGACAAATATAATGCCTTCAAAGTTATCTAACGCATTCCATTGAGCCATTCGAACGGAATCAGAACCCATCTTTTACATTTAGCCAAAGCTATGAGAATTCGAGAGAACAATCCTAGTCTTTGCATACAACAAAAGAAGTTTGTTCTACCTTTGTCTCTCCCTTGCTTAGCTTATGTTATCCTAATTAAAACCCTCCCACCCTTTCTTATTTTCCATTTCCTTCGTACTTTTATGATATTTATTTAAACTCTGATTATTTGTCCACTTCACCTTTAGTATTATGTGCGTCGGTGGCACAGTGGTTAGGACTCTAGCCGACCATGCACATGGTCCGGGGTTCGATCCCCTGCCGGCGCACACCCGATATCTATGGTTGGCCTGTAAGTTTGGGCTACCGATATCCATGCTGAAAATTCCATACTTGTACCGAAAATACGGTGTGGAATCAAGCTGTAATCAAAATGAAAAAAAAATAAAATAAACTTTCAAGATTTGACCTAATTATTTATTTATTGAATTGTCTACATATACACATATATACATATACTACCGTTGTTATTCTTAATCGCCACCTGCATAAACCTTATTATCAATATTTTGTCATCATTATAATCATATTTGCTAATTACGTTCAAAACATTTCCTACATTATTATTATTATGTGATCCACAAAATCACTGTCATTGGTTAAATTCTTTTTATATCTAAATCTATGTAAATTAGAGTAAAGCCTGAAGAAGATCTAACTGAAAACAACAATATTGTTAGCTTATATGTCTTGTTCTAAAGCGTCGTTGACAAAGATATGGAAGACACCACTCAGAAATATACCCAAGCATCAAAATATCCACACAGGAGAGAACTGATCGCCTGGTAGCTAGCGCAGGATCCTCAGCAGCTGTTCGTGTAGATTTTCGTGCATCCCTTAATGGTATATATCCCCTTATATGCATTACTGTTAATGGTAGATGGCCAGATTTAAAGGAGCGGCCAAACTAATCTTCTTTATTCTCAACCGTTTCCTTTTATCTCCGGTTTAAACCAAAAAGGATTTCGTAGGCTAAATATGAAGATTTAACCACAGCGAATTCGGCGTACGTGTTGTGTGAAGAAACTAATACAGGAAAAGAACTAATTGGCCTTCTGTGTATTCTGTAGTTAAACAGTAATATTACTAAGCCTATTACTACATGTAATATTTTTCTATTAAATTCAATTTTTCAGACTTGATTATATAAGCTATATGAAAATCCCACGTGTGAGCGAAGCGTTTGAAATGAATGCAAGAGTAAAACAAGCGTGTCTGTGTATTATCACCGATGATATTCTTAATTGTGGTGGACTAGATTATGCGGAAGACTGTGAGGAGCGAGGAAACAGGAGTACGCTGCACCACCTATGAGAAGACTCTAGAATATCTGGATTTCGAGACGGTTGACTTATGTCTAATGTCACACAGACTCGAAGAAGTGAAGGCGAAAGCCAACAAAATGTCTGAAGAAGCAGGCGGCAAAGACAGGCTTGCAGGTGAACATAGAGAAGACGGAGGTGATGAAGATAACCAACCACCACCAACAGCAACAAGAATAACCAGCACCAATCACCATCAACGGGAGAGATTTGACAGAGGTTACTTCCTTCAATTATCTGGCCAGGAAGCAGGTTTTAACCACAACCAGCTGAATCGTTGAAGATGTCAAAGCTAGTCGGAATCTTAAAGGCAGGATACACCTTCATCAATCTGAAGCTAGTTTGGAAGGCTTCTGCACTGCTCTCAGTATAAATAACAAAGTTCGGAATTTTCAGCACAAATGTGAAGTCAGGAGGTGCTTCTATACGGGTTACAAGTTATAAACTTTTTATCAACAGCTGCCTTCTCTGGCTCCACACTGAAGATGAAATGGTCAGCCTTCCTGAAAGAATTAGCAACAAGAAACTCTGGCTGGGAACAAACCAACCAAGAGATGATCGCTCAACAAATATGTAGGAGCAAAAATGGAGATGGATTGGGCCGACGCTGAGGAGGCCGTCGAATGAAATCACGCGCAATGCAGGCCATAGCTCGAGAGGGACCCTAGTTGGAAGCGACGAGTTTGTCGTCAATGCAACGGTGACATGAAGAGGATCGTTTGGGGAGGAGGAGGAGGTGAGGGATTATGGCTAAACGTGGACCCAGCTGAAGAGGATAGCAGAGAATAGAACAAAGTGGAGATGTGTTATTGAAGCCCTATGTTCTACCAGGAACCCAAGTGAATAGTAATAATTAGCTTCAACCCCTCATTCTCCAGGCACTAACTATTTCGAATCGCAGAAATGCACTCAAATTTTCAAGTAATACTCTGTCTGCCCCAAATTAGCAGAAAAAGCCTGTAAGATCTACAAGTGACTTCAAAGTCTTCTTCAAAAACACGGAAAAAAATAACCTTTACTAGTTGCTCAGCCTAAATCAGATGAGTCACCCAATGATTGGGAAAAAATGTCCTGCACGATGTATACCGCGTCGGTATCTGAAGATTTTAATTTGTGCACACAGTTTGACTGTGAATCTTCAGAATTCGGTCCTTCACTTGAAGAACAGATTGCCTTGTGTATAATAATAATAATCTACTTTATTCCAAAACAGACAGTACTTTTAATACAGAATGGAATTCTCAGCATTTGTCACAATATTGCATCTGATTTACTTAAAATATAAATTAAATTAAAACAAAATTAACCAGAGGAATTTGTCCACGTTTACGATATAAAGTCAAAAATATTCGAAGCACGAATTGAGAATATTAAATATAATAATAATAACAGTGAGTTTGTTTCAAACAGTACTGTCGATTCAGTTTGGAAATTTTAGCATGGTATAGATTATTGAATCTAATGTTCTGTTGATATAGCAGCATGGTGAGGGGAAATACAAAATTAACAGTTATAACACAGCTTAAATGATGTTCACACTTATGAGAAAAAAATAAACAAAAACAAAAATTGAGAGGATTATAAATATAAGAAATACAATAACAATAAAGGTTGATGTTGTAAGGGTGGAGGAAATGGTTTATTTACTAGTGCAAAGAAGGTTAGTTAGTTCATGCCTAACACTATTTTCATCACATAAAGTACGTGCCAAATATGGTATAGTGCATAAAGTCTTCTGAAAAGACTTCTTGTTTTACGTGAGGAGACACAAGGTTGGAGCTGCGGGTAAAGTGGATGCTCACAGTCTGACAAAATTCCTTTAGCAAATTTGTTGCATGAAATCAAGTGCCTATCAGTGACAATGTCAACGATATGGCCCAATGGGATACCACTTGGCCTAATGACAGTCTTCAGAGTTCTACGAAGTATGACATAGTCTTTTTTAAGCAATCCAGGAAAGAATAAGCAAGGGTGAACAGTGAAGAAAAATAGGTAAAATACACGAGTTGACAAACTGTAAGAGGAGTGGTTGGATTATGCCTGAGTGCCTTAACTTCTTAGTGTGAAAAGTCAGCACTTAAACCATAAACAAATAATCAATACTTGATTGATTGTATCAATCATGACTTTAAGGCTAACAATATGTTGTCCATCCTAAGAATTTTTCTTGAAAACTGTGGTTGTATTGGCTATTTCACCTTCAATTTTTTATATTTCATTCATTCTGAATTACGTTACAAAAGAATGTGATTGATTGAGAGTCCTTGTAAATAATTTACTATAAGACAGCCGTTTCGTCCTATTTTCGGAATCTTCAGCAGGGTGAATCTCATGACTCCACTAGGAATCAAACTGTGAACCGTTGGGTTATGAAACGATCCCGTCGACTATTCAGCCCCTGGGATGAGAAATCCAATAACCCATGAATTTTAACTTCTATCCAATTAGCTATATATAGCGCTACGCTAATCAATGACATTGATGAACACACGCTTCATCTTGACGTACTGCACCTCACTGACCAAAACTTCTTATTACAACTTCCAAAAATCCATTAAACAGTTATTAATGAGAACAATCCTAGTCTTTGCATACAACAAAAGAAGTTTGTTCTACCTTTGTCTCTCCCTTGCTTGCCTATGTAAAGCGTAATTAAAACCCTCCCACCCTTTCTTATTTTCCATTTCCTTCGTACTTTTATGATATTTATTTAAACTCTGATTATCTGTCCACGTAGCTTTTAAGATTTGACCTAATTTATTTATTTATTTATTGAATTGTCTACATATGCACATATTACTTACTACCTTCGTTATTTTTATCGCCACCTGCATAAATCTTATTATCAATATTTTGTTATCATTATAATCATCGTTATTAATGACGTTCAAAACATTTACCGCATTATTATTATTATTATTACAAAAGGCAATCTGTTCTTCAAGTGAAGGACCGAATTCTGAAGATTCACAGTCAAACTGTGTGCACAAATTAAAATCTTCAGATACCGACGCGGTATACATCGTGCAGGACATTTTTTCCCAATCATGGGGTGACTCATCTGATTTAGGCTGAGCAACTAGTAAAGGTTATTTTTTTCCGTGTTTTTGAAGAAGACTTTGAAGTCACTTGTAGATCTTACAGGCTTTTTCTGCTAATTTGGGGCAGACAGAGTATTACTTGAAAATTTGAGTGCATTTCTGCGATTCGAAATAGTTAGTACCTGGAGAATGAGGGGTTGAAGCTAATTATTACTATTATTATTATTATCACTTGGGTTCCTGGTAGAACATATGGCTTCAATAACACATCTCCACTTTGTTCTATTCTCTGCTATCCTCTTCAGCTGGGTCCACGATTAGCCATAATCCCTTACCTCCTCCTCCTCCCCAAACGATCCCCTCTATGTCACTCGCATTGACGACCAACTCGTCGCTTCCAATCGGGATCCCACTTGAGCTATGGCCTGCATTGCGCGTGATTTCATTCGACAGCCTCCTCAGCGTAGGCCCAATCCATCTCCTTTTTTGCTCCTACATATTTGTTAAGCGATCATCTCTTGGTTGGTTTGTTCCCAGCCAGAGTTTCTTGTTGCTAATTCTTTCTGGCCGGCAGACTGGCCATTTGATCTTCAGTGTGTAGCCAGAGAAGGCAGCTGTTAATAAAAAGTTTGTAACTTGCTGGAAATACGACACGCCCGTCAAGTTTCTGACCCGTATAGAAGCACTGCCTGACTTCACATTTATGCTGAAAATTCCAAACTTTGTTATTTATACTGGGAGTAGTGCGAAAGAATTCCAAACTAGATTCAGGTTGATGAAGGTGTATCTTGCCTTTAGGATTCCGACTAGCTTTGACATCTTCAACGATTCAGCTGGTTGTGGTTAAAAACCTGCTTCCTGGCCAGATGATTGAAGGAAGTAACCTCTGTCAAATCTCTCCCATTGATGGTGATTGGTGCCTGGTTGTTTCTGTTGCTGTTGGCTGGTTGGTTATCTTCATCACCTCCGTCTTCTCTATGTTCACCTGCAGTCCTGTCTTCTCTGCCAGCATCTTCTGCCAGTTTGTTAGTTTTCTCCTGTAAGTCTTCGAGTTTGTGTGATATTAGACATACATCATCTGCGAAATCCAGACCTTCTAGAGTCTTCTTATCGGTGGTCCAGCGTATTCCTGCCTCCTCTCTGCCAACGCACAGTCTGACGCATAATCCAGTCCACCACAATTAAGAATATCATCGTTGATAATAGACAGGCAGCCAGCGTTGTCTTACTCCTGTATTCACTTCGAACGCCTCGCTGAGTTTTCCGTTATAGATCACATGACACGTGCCACTGTCATATAGCTATTGGATGAGGTTGATGAAGACTTGAGGTACGCCGTAGTGTTTACGTAGTTTCCAAATGGTCAACGTTGTCTGTCGAAGGCCTTCTTGAAGTCAATGAAGTTGACGTAGAGGTTTGACTACCATTCCATACTCTGTTCGACGATGATGCATGGAATTGCAATTTGATCAGCACATGATTTGCCTTTCCTGAATCCAGCTTGTTCTGGTGGGGCTAGCGGAGTTCTGTATCCAGTGCATCTTTTATTCTTTCCAGGATGATGCAACTTAGTATTTTACTGGACGTGGACAAGAGCATTATTCCACGATGATAATGTACGTGAGCAGTATGAGCCACTATATTCATGTAATTATGGTGTTGGATCTCAGCAAGCGAACCGATGAACCTGGTCCCTGTTGTGATTAAGGATAGAATGATTTAAATGCCATTCGCATGACTACATTCTCTAATTATGAACTAGCCTGTTGAAAATAAAACATTGCCTGGGGATTGCGAGTCATTAAGCCTGTTTTAACCTAACATGTACTGACAGTCAGTTGATCAATTATTGACAGGTGTAAGCACTAGGGAACAGAATAGACTGCTGACCACCATGGGACTACATATACCAACATGCAGAGTAGTTAATCACATGGTGTTTTTGTAATGCATACACTTCCTAAATATAACAATCTGACGTCCAATGCCGTTATTAATTCACTCGCTTCTGAACACAATGCGGTGTAACATTTAGATATAATGAAGAAGATTTGTAGCTCAGGTGGATGATTTTGATGTGGTTGTGTTCTCTGAGCTGGATAGTTAATTTTCGAAGCTTTTATCACCCTACTAGGTGACATCTTCAGCACATACTTCAATTTGAAGTGAGCTTTCAGATTTCTCCACGAGTTTATTAATCATCTCTCTTGGTGCCCTTGGACGTGATTGGTTGTTTTGTGCGTTTTCACACCTTCTAGGCTACTTGTGTTGGAACTGAATGTTTCTTTAACTTGAACTTTGACCCTTTGTGTGTAAGGTTTCTTTCTTATCGGTTAATAAATTTTGTTAATCTCGGTGTGTCTATCGATTGATGATTCACTGGAATGCCAAGCTTCTAAAAATTCTCTGCTAGCATTCTTGGTGTTTCTTCTGTCTAATATTTGAACATTGTCCCAATCGAATTGATGTTCGTGGTTGTCTGTATGCAGTGGTATGAGAGAGTGGATGTCATGTCTTTTGACGGCTAGCTTATGTTCGTGGATGGGGATGTCCACTTTGGCCAATGTAGTGTTTTTCATAGTTGTTACAATTTATCTTGTAGATGATGTTGGTTTTATCTTCTGTCGCTGTTGAGTCTTTTGTTTGACATAGAACTGAGTGAAGTGATTTCGCTGGTTTGTGTGCGACGTCAATTCCTAAAGGTTTGACGAGTCTTGCAGTGATTTCTGAGATATCCTTTATATATGGCAGGGTGACTTTCTTTGTGCTTTCCTTGGGGGCTTTTGGTTTGATAGGTTGGCTTGGGGGTATATGTCTTTTGATGAAATTTCGTGGATATCCATTTTTTTGGAAGACGTCCATGAGATATCTCTCTTCAATTTTCCTAAAGGTGGGAGTAACATTTTTTTCTTCCTTCACTTTCCCAGTGCAACATAGGGCTTCAAGCTAGTGGCTTGAAGTTTTTGTAGCAGTGTTTATTTTACAGGATGGGGTTGCTAGCCTCATGCCCAACCTTTCCTCTTCAACAGCATTATTTCTGGCTTAGCAAGGTAAAGGAGTGCGTCGTCCGGGGATCGAACCCCGGACCATGTGCATGGTCGGCGAGCGTCCTAACCGCTATACTACAGACGCAGAAGAAATATGATCAATGTTATCATCTTATGTAAGATGAGATTCTGCACATTCTATTTTAGTATTATTTTGGTAAAGAGGTATAAGGAATAAATAATGAAACGTTATTAAGAATAAAATCGTTTTGTTTTTCATTCACATTGGGAAGTACCAAAATGTTTATAATAATGAACATCACATACGCTATCGCCTAATTATTTTAAAACATTAATTCGAACTTAATTTAGAAAAATCTAGATTAGTAGCAGGGATGCTGTTCAAAAGAATAGAAAGCATGTGACTATCACCAATCGTCAGATATGTCATGCAATGTACTGTAATAGTGTAGAAGAGTTTATTATCATGTGTTGCCTTCACTGACCAGTAGACAAAGGCCAGTATCACCTGATTGGCTATGATGTAAATAAATTGAAATCTATCTGCCAATCAGAGAAAGCGGAGCACTCGTCATGCTTGCGAAATACTGTTCTCTGATTGGTGGATTTCAATTCATGGTCAATCAGTTGATTATAGCTTTTATCCAACGCAGTTTACTTGTCTTAAAAATGATGCATAATCCAAATGAGAAGTTATTCTCAATATATCTCTCTCTCTCTTCAGATTGTTTTACAACTCAGGAAAAATGACAGCCAACTGAGAAAATAATCCCATCATGGAGTAAATTTATTTGATAAAGTATGATTTCTTTATGACATTCAGAGCACATCTATAAAATGAAAACAAAACACGTAGTTCAGCGAAGAGTCTCTTTTCGGTGGCGAATTCATTTCGTTAGCTGTACAATCGCAAATATATGTGTGTTATTTTGTATGCATGTTTGCCTGTTTCCTTAATTGCTTATAATTCTTGGCCCACTAAAGGAAATCATCGGTAGTTTGTTTATGTATAAAAGATATATAGATGACACTTTCATTGTGTGTGACGAAAACCCTTCAACTGCTGAACTTCTTGGAATATTTAATGGTTCTCACCCATCTTTGCTTTTCACGGTCGAAGAAGAGTCGAATTCCTCATTTCACTTATCTGATGTAAAGCTAGATAGAAGAGAGAATGGTACTTTGCTAAGGTCGATTTACCGAAAGCCAACATTCACTGGGCAGTACACTAACTTCAACAGTTGGGTACCGTTAGTGAGAAAGAGAAATCTTATTCATTCCTTATGCTCCAGAATTCGTAAAATCTGCTCTGCAGAGACAATCGATAGTGAAATAGATAAGCTTCGATCAAATCTCCTTAATAATGGTTATCCTACAAGGTTTATCGAACGTAATATCAAGAAAGAACACGCCCCCAGACAAATTACAGTGCCAAAGAAGAAACTGTTTATGAGTCTGGCATTCAAAGTTGACACCATTTCGGAAGTGATTAAAAATCGTTTATCTAAATGTATTAAACATACTTTTACCAGCCGAAATATGATTAGACAATGCGTCAAGGATAGATTACCGCTTTTGTCCACATCTATGTGTATTTACTCTTTTACCTGCTCTTGTGGAGCTGTTTATATTGGACGTTGTAAGCGTAATCTCCGAAAACGTGTAGCTGAACACTATCCAGTCTGGTTAATGAAAGGCGAACGTAGAACTGCGAAGTCGTCCATCTGTGATCACCTGTTAGAGTCAGGTCATTTAGCCCCACGTGATTCATCTTTCAAAGTTATCTACATGGCAAAATTGAATCTATCCAAAAGTTTACGTTTTCTTCACTTATGCATAACCGAAGCTTCAGCTATACATGAACAGAAACCTAAATTATGTGTTCAAAAACGTTTTATCAAACCCCTTTCTTTACCCTGGTCATAGTAATGTTCTTTCTAGTTTTTACTTTATTTTATTTTACCACTTGAATTCTTTCCACTTCACTTCACACATTCATTCTTATCGTAATCGTACTCTTAATTTTTTTAAAATTTTTAGACAACACTTGACATTTTTAAAACATTTTTGATTTCAATTTACTTATAAAACAATCTTTAATAATTTTGTAATTTATCCACTTCAACTCTACCCCTTATAAAATTTTAATTATCGTTATTCTTATCACATATATGTATATTGACTGAGCAATTATTTAGTGCCACTTAATGACCTTTTCTGTAATATAAATACGACTGTACAGCTTGAAAATGAAGTCGTTGAAAAGAAATTTCTTCGCTGAACAAAAATTGTGTTTTTACTTATAATTCTTGTATTCATTTAGAACTCTTACGTAATTGTGTGTTCTCTGATTGTTTCTATGTTTCTCCTGAGTACAACTCAATCATCAAACTATTCATATTATTACGTAACTCCTTTTTAAGAATTGTTTGTGACAACTCATCACCTTTATTACTACCCTAGTTTTATTGACACCCAATTTTCCTGACTGTTTTTCTATTTCTTAACTCCACCCAAAATTTACTAATTCTCACCCCTCCCCCTTCAGTTAAATTAACCATAACCAATTGTGTTTTTGATATATACACTGGTGACTCATCAATATTGATTTTTCACACCTGCATGATTGAATTTACTGAATTTCCATTGACTGTTAATATTTTTTAAACGTGACATTGATTTTCCTAACTGTATAAATACGGAGTTTTGTTTAACTTTTTCGACTGTTGTAGAGACAGTAAAAGCTCTCGTATCAACGTCCAGTCTTCTTTCTTTGTCTTGCGTGCCCGGCGGTATTGTTGTTGTTGTTGACGTGCGATTAGGACAGATTAGCCAGCGCATTAAGTTAGATTCGCTCGTAGTCTACAAGGTCATAATATTCATACATAACAGTTTTTGCTTGACAAACTTAATTTACACATATATACAAAATAACACAATATATTTGCCATTGTACAGCTAAGAAAATGAATTCGCCTAAAAGAGACTCTTCGCTGAACTACGTGTTTTGTCTTCATTAATGCCTGGATGAAGTGCGTCGGTGGCATAGCGGCTAGGACGCTCGCCGACCATGCACATGGTCCGGGGTTCGATCCCCGGCTGACGCCTTTCCTTTACCTCACTAAGCCAGAAATAATGCTGGTGAAGAGGAAAGGCTGGGCATGAGGCCAGCAACTCCATCCTGTAAAAATTAAACACTGCTACAGAAACTTCAAGCCACTAGCTTGAGGCCCTATGTTCCACTGGGGACGTGAAGGAAAAAAATGCCTGGATGGGGATTATCCATGAATTAAAACATCTATAAAACACAAAATAATCGAGCAAAGAATATTTTTTTTGATAATTTCCTCCTCTTCTGGCTCTACAATTATATATATATATATATATAATATTATATATATATAATATTATATATATATTACTAATATTAGAATATTCTAGAATAGTCGTCAATAAAAATTTTAGTGGTTTTTTGAAAATAATATCGATCTGTTAAGTAAAATCAATGAAATTACAGTTCATTAAAGAATCTTCAATAATAATAATAATAATAATATAGTAGGAAACAGAATGTCAACTAAAATTTGCGAAATTTCCAAAATAAAATTGAGGATCATTCCAACGTAGATGGCCAAGGTAATGATAATGTCTGAACTAGCTTCTTTTGGACGCATAGATTAGACTTCTTAATATGGATCTCAATGGCCATTATCAGCAATATTTAGTAAACGAATTCTTAAGGCAGAGTTAAGATTTGTTGGTATGCGGTAAATGACTTTGAAAGCTGCCTTGTTAACATCAATCTTGTGTTCTGTATCCACAAGATGAGATGGAATAGCGCGCTACGAATAGACTTTGTTTGTCCTTTACTTAACCACTAAACAGGGTGATGTTCGGAAATCGATATTATTTAACAAACACTAATATTTGATGATATGAGATGGTTGGAGGCAATCGGCAGGAAGCCTTGGACCTAGGTTTCGTGCTAGTTGGCACTGATAGAATTCAGTCTGCACCAAAGAAAGGACTAGACATATCACACGAGTTACTAGTGTCCAATCAAAATAAACACTAATATTGTTATTGACTACTATTCTAGAATATTCTATCTATATAAAAATATATACATATAATTGTAGAGCCAGAAGAGGAAATTATCGAAAAGAATATTCTTTGCTCAATTATTTAGAGTACAGTTTATTGCTCATGGTCAGTCTATCAAGGCATTCACATAACTTCCACACTCCGTTTATATAAATCCATTAGCTCTTATCCTTTGATCGTATGGGTAGTAATATTTTCCACATGTCTGCTATTGGTGTTGTCACTCGTGTTGTACATGCTGAATTTGACGAACAGAGCTTCATCAATCGGACTCTCACTCTACCTACTTAATATTTTAAAAAGTTTGGAAGTAATCTGAGTGTCTTGATACGATTATTAGCAATAAGTTGTACTCAATACGTCATCCAGTTATTAACACTGTATTAATGAGTGATTCCATCAAATAAATTCACTCTCTGATGTTATTATACTCTACCACGGTGCTTAAGTTCTATTCTTGTACCAACTGAAGATATATATACTAAAATTATTCCGTTTAATATTAATAATTTGAAGAGGAGATTAAAGCAATGAATCCGGTGTTCATTAAACAATGTTATGGCAAAGTTAAACTTTCGACACCACTAACAACCAATCAGCAAACGACCTTGAACGGACCAATCACATTAAAGAGGCATTTATGATAAATGGAAACGTATATTTGCAGAAAAAAAGCATAAAACTGTTACAGGTGATATCTTTCCCTAACATGTGAGAGAAACATCTCCCAGTTTAGCATCGGACGGTCAACAGGAAAATTACAGCACATTCTGTACATACATTCATCTAAATCACTATAAATGAGATCCTTTTGAGATCCATTTATAGCCCTTATTCTATTTTTAACCTGCCCCAAAATCCTTCAATGAATTAGAATGCGTCCTCGTAACGGGATCGATGAAATCACGAATCCTTTTCGCAGGGAGGTGTCGTATAAACCTATTACCTAAATATTGTTCGCTCGCTGGCGACCACGGTTGTATTTCTTCTTCACCAACACAGTTTCATCGACGTGCACAACAACGTCTTCTCCACCCAACAAAGAATTGATTTTCTCCATTTTCCAAAAAGCAATATCTCTGCAATGCTGGTACCATTGAACTGTTAAGACGAGGCTATTCTCCGTCTCCGCAGCTTCGGCTCTCACTGGCTGTTTCAGTACCCAGTAGTTGTAGATATACAAAATTTGCAACAAGGAGAAGTGTGACCTTGCAAAAAAAGTTCCTACGAAATACTAAAATTATCAGCTTACCCTCTCTAATGCTAACTCGCTTGAAGTATGTTGCACAATTACGGACAAATCCATCAGTTGACGTGGTATAGCTTTTTAAAGACATTACATCACCACAGGAATAATTTCTCTCATTTCGAAGCAGGCCTAAATCCAGGCAATATAGGAATACATTATCGCCGTCGAATTGCAAACGTAACCTTGTAAGGGCACGCATTTGAAATAAATCAAGTGTTATACAACATTGAACTACGTTCGTGAATCTCATTGGATAATTCGACGTCGTTCGCTGATTGGTAGTTAGTGGTGCTTAAAGTTTAACTTGGCCAATGTTATCAAATAAAACAAATACAAATGTTTGTGCAGAATAAGATGAGGCCTAGTTAAGAAGCTTACTATTTTTCTAGCCTGCCCCAAGCCCGGGTAAATACAGAGGGTTGGGCGTGGTGGTGTTAGCGACCCCACCCCCCACAAAACCATCCAAACTGCCAGAGAAACTTCAATGCACAATAAAAATATTAAAAATACCAAAAATATAAAAAACAAACTTATTTTTCGCTGGGAGAGGCAAAACGATGCGAGCTGGTGAAAGCGATAGGGAAGCCAGTTAGCCAATGTGTCCTCTCTGGATGAAAGCAAGAATAAGAATGGTAAGTCAGTTCTTCTATACGGGTCAGAAACTTGCACTGCGTGTCACGAAAGACATTTCCAACAAGTTACAGACCTTTATCAACAGCTGCCTACTTCACTGGCTGGCTCCATACTGAAGATCAAATGGCCGGCTGGCCAGAAAGAATTAGCAACAAGAAACTCTGTCTGGCAACAAACCATCCAAGAGCCGATTGCTCAAGAAATATATAGCAGAAAATGAAGATAGATCCAGCATACGCTGAGGAGGCCGTCGAGTGATATCGCATGCCAGGCCCTCAAGTAGAACTCGAATAGGTTGACCAATGCGAGGGTGACATGGAGTAGATCGTGTAGCGAGGAAGAGATGAGAGATTATGGGCAATTGTGTACCCAGATGAAGACGACGGCAGAAAATAGAACAAAGTGTAGATGTCTTGTTGAAGCCGTATGTTTTACTTGGAACCCAAGGGAATATTATTTATGTAATCACCTATTTCACTCAGCGTCAACAACAAAATTCGGATTTTCAATACAAACGTCAAGTCAGTTCTTCTATACGGATCAGAAACTTGGCGGGTCACAAAGAATATTTCCAACGGCCTGTTGCAGACCTTTATCAACAACTGTCTTCGCTCTATATACTCAAGATCAGATGGCCGGCCGGAAAGAATCACCAACAAGAAACTATGGGAACAAACAAAACAAGAACCGATCGCTCAACAAATATGCTGGAGAAAGTGGAGATGGATTGGACACTCGCTGAGGAGGCCGCTGGGTAACATCGCGCGTCAGGCCAACGCTCGAGTGGAACCCGAAAGGGAAGCGGCGAGTGGGACGTCAGTGCAAGGGTGACATGGAGGAGATCATGTGAAGAGGAGTTGAAACAGTATGGACTAACATGGATGTAAGTGAAAAGTACAGCAGAAGACATAAGCAAGTGGAGACGTGCAGTTGAAGCCCTATATTCCACTAGGAACCCAAGGGAACAATAATAATAATACCTATTTCACTGGTTCCTCTTCAGCTGCCTGCAACCTAAAAATTAATTATGTATATGTACTGAGAAATTTCAAAGTACTTTCAGGTTTTACATGTTTGTTTTTTTATATTTTGAATAAATGAGACACAGAATGTTCTCAGAAGTTAACTTCTTATATAACTTATGAGCAGTGGTCAAAGTTAAACTATACAAAATTAATAGTCGGATTTATTGAAAATTGAGTTGTACAATCAATAAAAGTGGTGAGAAGTCGATGATAAGTAACTGGTCAGCTGTGTAAGTAATCTGATGAGTTCAAATTAAACCCCAGAAACAAAAAATGGAACAAACTAAATTACGTCAAAGCAAAAGTATGGGTGAAAGGAGAGGAGGGGGAAGGATTAAAGCAAAAGATTATGAAATCAAATGAGAGGAAGAGATTAAACGCTGAGTTACCAGGGCAAGGAAAGACTGATAAATGAATCTTTCTGGATAAATAAATCATGTTTGAAAGCGATTGCTTCGGCAAGTTTGAGGAGAGTTGAGCCATATTATTGATTAGTAATCCATTAATGATCTTGTAACAACAGAAGACAAGGGCCAGGCAACAGATCGTTTATTTACGAAATCAACAGATATTTATAGATTTTCATGTACATTATTATAGATTATTGTTAGCAGACAAACACAGTCTTCTGATTGGTGGTTTCTCGTTGAACGTTAATCTTTCATATCTTTGTAGCCGTTTCTTGAAGTTCAGATTATTCATCTGCAAATTGTATCCGCCTACGCAAAGTCTGTAGTGATTGGTTGTTGAATCAGTCTTTGTTCTTATTTTTCTCATGACCACCAATATTGGGGACGTAAACATTGATGAAAAACTGTTTGAAACTATAGGCACTGGGTTCGAGCCTCGGTGGGAACATCATCACTCACTGAGAAACGCAGGTACATCCAGTCACCAACGAGTCCCAAATAGGACCAAATGCGCACCCCGGATTCCACTGCTAGTCACCATCCACCAATTAAATACTAATTCAATGCCCAGACGTCGTCGAAGCATCTACACAAGAGGCCGACATGTCAACCTGAGACCGAGCACTTCGGTCCAATCAATCGACGGGAAAATCTGAAATTCAATTAAATTACTGTCTACCACTTTTGGCTAACAGTCAGCTCTCACCACAAAATGACCTTTAATTTTGTATGTTTGTGATTTGTTTAAACCCTGACCAGTACACAAAAGTTATATAAATTTAACTTCTGAGATCATGGTTTTAATAATCTTGTGCTTCTGTTAAGCCAAAATCATGGATCTCCTGTATGTTAAAATTTCTCTATGCATTTCAGGTTGTAGGCAGTTGAAGAGGAACCAATAAAATAAATCATGGTCTCAACTTATCCTGAAGAAACATTTGTTTCTGATACACGGAAAATACTCATCCAGATGTGAAAATTTTAGACATGTCCGGATCTCCATACCATCCAATAGCAAAATAGCTGGCAGAATTCCGACAGCCTGTTCGAGAACAAATTTCAAAATACTCTATTCGAAACACGTTTGAATTCGTCGACTTTATCAAACATATGAAAGTGGGCGACAACCGCATGATATCACTTGATGTCGAATCTGTTTTATTTTCACAAATGTCCCGATTACGGAGATGATTTGTTCCCTATACAAGTACTTACTAGACAAAAACTTGAATATCGGAATACTGACATCCAAGTTAAAGGAACTTCTACTTAGATGTACTTTGAACGTTCAATTCACATTCAATGGTTTTATTTATAGACAGCAAGATGGTGTGGCTATAGGTTCAACAAATTCTTTCTGTTCAGGAGGTACATCAATGATACTTGTATCATTTGTGATAACAAATTTGACTTAAATAATGTTCTTAAGGTTTTTAATAGCTGCCACCCAGCCATCAAACTTACTATTGAAGCTGAAACCGGAGAGACAATCTCATTTCTGGACGTCCGACTAACAAAGAAGACTGATGGGACTCTAAAGAGATCAATATATCGAAAGCCTACGTGAAACGGCCAGCTGACATACTTTACAGCTGAGTACCCGTCAATCGCAAGCGGAATCTGATAATATTTCTTACGACTAGAATCCGTAGAATCTGCATCCCCGAATCAGAAAAAGAAGAGACCACTTTTTGAGGAAGACACTATTTGAGAATGTCTATCCACCACGCTTTATGGATAAACACATAAAGCCGAAAATCAACAAAGAACGACCCATCTCTTTGCCAAAGAAGATGCTATACATGAATGTGGCATTCAAAGGCGAACTTCTGGCCGACATCTTAAAGAGAAGAATATCTAACGCCCTGAAAAGAACATTCTGCTGCTACATTACGATTGGTATTCTCAAGCCGCCCACTGTTCTTCAACAACTCAAAAGATAAACTATCGTGTCTGACCACTTCTATGTGTATCTACCAATTCAATTGCTCATGTGGAGCGAGAGCTACAGGTCATGCGATGCGTGAGAAAGAACATTATCCCGCTTGGCTACGAAAAGGTAACGTTGGATCAATAAAGAGGGAGTGGTATAATTGAACATACATTCAACACTGGTCACTCAATATGTAAGGAGAATTCATTCAAAGTCATCTACAAAGTCAAAAGAAGCCTGCCGAAAACAGTAAGCTCCCGTAAACTTTGCATTGTCGAGGCCTTAGCGATCAGCATAGCGAACCCTGATTTATGTACACAGAAGAAACTTCTCCACCCGCTGCTTCTACCTTGGGTATAATCCCAATTTCTACTACTTTGTTAATTATGCTTCTTTTGCATTTTTGTAAGACTTTTTCCTAACCAACCCTTTATTTGCTCTCTCTACCTATTACATAATTTATTTTGGACATGCATCTCCATGCTCTTCCGTTAACATCCTATTTCATATTACGCAACTCTTGTCAATACTTACGAATCTTCAACCCATCACCCAAAGTTACAATTTGATTATTGAAAACGAAACACATAGTTCAGCGAAGAGTCTCTTTTCAGCGAATTCACTTTCTTAGCTGTACAACTGCAATATATATATATGGGTTATTTTGTATGTATATATACAATAAGGTTGTCAAACAAAATAACCTACCAAAGGCAATATAGTTTCGTCTTGTTTGTAATGCTGAAGCTCTGGCTATTCACAGAGAAAAACCAGAGTTGTGCATACACAAAAGAGAATTACTCAATTACTTCTACTATCATGGTAACAACCTTTGTTGATTTTTGATGACTTAATTTTGTTTGTTTTGCCTGTTTCTTCAATTGCTTATAATTCTTGTATTCATTTAGAACTCTTACGTAATTGTGTGTTCTCTAATTGTTTCTTTTTTCAAAAGAATGGACACGGAACAAAGAGTACACTTTTCGATAAATTCATCATCAGGTTCTACAATTATATATACATTATAATGAATGAATGAATTAGTCTTATGAACGACATTAATGTTTAAATAACATCAAATCAATAATATTGATAGATTACAGGTGAACAGCATCAACATAAAATAAATTGAATGTCAGAAGAATTAGGAAAGGTAACAGTACAAATTCATGAGTTTATAGTCTCTACTGAGGGCCAGGGCAGTAGTAGGGGCTGGACTTGTTTCTTTTGGACACAGAGCACTGGTGGTTTGAGGCGAATTGAAATAGCCTCTGCTGTTTGAAGCATGCGGTGCTTCGACGATTTTGGTTATTTGTTAGGCAACCGGTATATTACAGAGAAGGATTCTCCAACGCTGGCTGACTTTGTGGCCAGTTTGCACCAGATGGTCTAATATCGAGTTGTTAATAGTTTTAACTACACCTTTACTTAGCCATAGTGGGATATGTTCTCGAGCACGAAAAATCAAGTTCCTAGAGCAACAGCCAACATAACTCGCTCCACAAGCGCAGTTGAATTGATAGATACAATTTGAAGTGGCTAGTCTAGGTACTTCATCTTTCAGTCGAGGTAGCACCATCGGTCGTGTAAAGAATAATACGTGTAGTTCGCCAGCATTAAAAGTTCTTTGAACTGATTTTCTTAATTTCTTCGTAATTATCTCGCTTGGTATATCGCCCATGAATTGTATTCGTATATATAAAGGCTTCTTGTTCACAGACAGTGAGTAGTCCTTTCCCGCTTTCTTTGTCATATGTTTCTTGACAAATTTGTCAGGATAACCATTTTCGATCATAGTATTATATACAATGCTTAATTCATCTTCAGTTACTTCTCCTGAGCATATAGCTCTAACTCTGTGGCTGAGGGTCTTCACTAAATTTCTTTTGTAATTGGTAGGAACGAAGATGTGAAAATGTGTATATTGTCCTGGCCATGTACTTTTTCTATGCAGATTTCTTTTTATGCTACCATCTGGTTTTCTTGTAAGTAGGACATCCAGGAAGGCAATTCTGTCTTGGGATTCCTCTTCGCATGTGAATTTCATAGCCGAATGTACTTCATTGAATTCAGTAATTATGGTACTCCTATCAGAACCATTATCACAAAGAATAAAGGTAGCATCCATATATCGGCAATAAAATGAGAGCTTACTGATAAGGTTGTTCAGAGGTCCATTTTCTAGCTTACTTAGAAAGAAATCAGCCAGAATGGGACCCAATGGGGAGCCTATTTTCCTCCTGAGTACAACTCAATCATCAAACTACTCATAATATTGCGTAACTCCTTTCTAACAACTGTTTGTGACAACTCATCACCTTTATTACTACCCTAGTTATATTGACACCCAATTTTCCTGACTGTTTTTCTATTACGTAACTCCAACCAAAACTTACTAATTCTCACATATTTAGTAAAAATAACCATAACCAAGTGTATTTTTGTTCGACAAACTTAATCTACACATACTTACAAAATAACCCATATATATTTGCGATTGCACAGCTAAGAAAATGAATTCGCCGCCTCGAAAAGAGACTCTTCTCTGAACTACGTGTTTTGTTTTCATTAATGCCTGGATGGGGATTATTCATGAATTTGATTATTCATCACATCATTTTTGTAACATTTTGCTGATGTAAACAATCACCCTGACTAATTTTTATTTTATTTTTGTTTGACCGTCCTAATGTACACACACACACACACAAACACGCAAATTATTATATATAAAAGCGATTGTACAGATAAGTGAATGAATTCGCCGCCAAAAAGAGACTCTTCACTGAACTTGTTTGTTCTTATACTACATTTGTGTTCGCATTATTTAAATTCATAAACGGGAATAAGCGCATTATATGGTATTAGATCTGAAGAGAACAATCACAATATAAAGAGTAACATTTAGGTGCAAAGAGAGAATGGTTAATCACCGAATCTGCGTTCATCGAATCAACACCAAACACGTGCGAAGTTGACCATGACACAACACCTATCCTTAATACATGGAAACTCGTTATCAAAACACTAGAGAGTGAGGCCAGTAAATCAAGAAAAGGATTTCAATCTTTCAATCATCACAGTGTCTGGGGCAAGTGAGTTTTCCCGTGTTGAGTCGAATTAAACCACAGACTCCCCTTCTGGTGGTGCCTTTCCGTCAATCTCTTTTAAGTTTCAGCTTTGTAACTATACTTCTTCCCTAGTCCAAAAATTTAAAGGTTTCCCGAGAGCTGCACGCAATGTCAATTATAGAACCATTGCAGATCGTCAGTTGGTAACGTTTGCGGTCAGAACTACGACGGTCTTCGAAACTCTGACTTTCGATCCTGATCAGTGAAAATATTCTTGGCAAATGACTTCGCTGCAGTTTGTCTGACGATGATCCCAGAATTTCACCTCTAACACCACCGTACAAATGCCCCCGACTGTCCTTCGTAACCATTACTTTGGATCCAACAATCAACAAAATAGAACCGAAGTCCTATTTGATAATTTCATGCAAGAATTTCTAGGCATAAAAGCGTGTCTTGAGCACTCAAATTTACTCAAAGTAAAGATGCTGTCCGTTCCCAACACCCGGTTAAAAGCATCCAGAAGCATGCCAACAGATAGCGGGCAAGACAAGCTCATCCATCCTAATCAGCACGCGTTTACACAACCACTACACCGAGCCGATGATAACCAAAACTACGGACAAGCGACACCATGCGACGGCACAACCCGATTTCAACTACGAACGTTTCAACTGCAGCAACTTTAAAATACGTTTTCAGAGTTGGAGTTACTGTGGCTGCTAGCACCAGACTCACCCTCCAATTGGTCCTCGTTAAAGGATTTAAATTGTACTCATTCGAATAAGGGAGCCTCAATTAAGTCCCATATTCGTATTTTTCGTCCCTACCTCCCCGTGCCGTGAGTGGGTAATTTTCGCTCCCGCTGCCGTCCTTGGGTGTGGTAGCCACTTTACAGGCTCCTACCTCTCCAGAATCAAAGCCTGATTCTCTGTCACCCGTTATTTATATATAAAGTAAGCTATGTAAAGCAAGTCAGAATACATTGATATGATTATGAGCGAAAATAATTTGTGTTCCAAACGTCGGTGGCACAGTGCTTAGGACGCTCGCCGACCATACACATGGTCCGGGGTTCGATCCCCTACCAACGCACACCTGATATCAATGGTTGGCCTGTAAAATTTGGGCTACCGATATCACAAGCTGAAAATTTCATACTTGTACCAAAATTACGGTGTGGAATCAAGCTATAATAGAAATAGAAATAAAAACAAATTAAATTCTTAACCCATTAAATGAGCTTAACTCATATGAAAAGTAACTTATGCACGCATTTATTCACTCATTGCGTAATAAACTTTCATCGTTTGATAGTAAGTAATTCTTATTCAAAAAAAGAAGTTTGAGAGAAACAATTAAAAGAGCATATAAAATGTCATGTGAAGGGTTGGGAAACGAATAAAAAGAATAGCAACTCTACACACAAATACTCCCGACGATGAAGTTGAATAACAAAGCAAAACAATAAACAACAACAACAACAAATTGCGATGTGAGCTGGATAAAACGACTTCATTATCACCTATTTGGTTCTTTTCAACAGCGTACAGCCAAACATGAACTAGGACAACGGAAATAGCTGGTCAGTACTCCCAGTTGGCTTTCCAATGGTTCTCTAACCAATGTCAGATCATGATAAAATCCTGTAACCTCCAATCAATCTATAAAATGCCTAAAAACCAATGAGATGTTCACTGGCGACTGGCCCTATTCAGATAGGTAGTAACCTGGGGTTCTATTGGGACGTCGTGACCAGTGGGGTGTAGCAGGTCGGATGTGAGGCGCTAGTAATCGCGCCATATCGTGAATTGGCAGAAGTTGGAATTCATGGGCTGGCTGGCTGGCCATTGGATAGGGTCCCAGTGGCTTAATGGACTGGGTCCGAACCCTAGCGGTGGGTGCGTACTGATGAAGAATCCCAAACAAGGCTAACGAAACAGCTGACCGTCCAGTACTCCCAGGTGGTTTTCCAATGATTCTCTAACCAATGTCAGATGATGATGAAATCCTGTAACCAATCAATCAATCAAATCCCTACAAAGCAATACATGAAAAATAAAATATTTTAGTTATTGATCATATAGGTGAAGGATATATTCATATCACGTGAGTGAATACAGCGTAATGGAAAGGAATAAGAATTGTTGTTTAACTTGTTGATAATGTATAGAAATAAATAACTACTAGAATATTCTGAAATCACGAAAGTACGTGGCAAATTGTTTGGAGAAGTAAAATCAATGCAGTAGAGGTGGTACGTTGTCTCCTCACTACTGCTCCTATTTTACCAGTTAATTTTGCCTCCTCCTCCTCTATGTGTATCTACCAGTTTGACTGCAGCTACAGGGTCAGCTACATTGGGTGTACAATTAGACAGGTTCATCGACGTATCCCCCGACCGATAACTGCTACCTTGCCGTGGTGGTCGGGCTTGAATGCCGCAGTGACTCAACAAGCTAAACTGGCTGGGACTCATGTCCCTGCAGGTCCTACCATGTCAGGAAGGTTGTTTGGATAGTGGTTAGACTAAAAGCAGTTACCATGGGGTACATATTATTATTATTATTATTGTATCCTTTAATTCCTACAGGAACACAGGGCTTCAGCCGTGTGTCTCCACTGCGTTCGGTTCTCTGCTAGAATCTTCACCTGGCTCCAAGTCTACCCACACGTTTTCATCTCCTCTTCACATGACCTCCTCCAACTCACCATCACCCTTGCACTGACGACCAACTCGCCGCTTCCCTTTCGGGTTCCACTCGATCAATGGCTTGTCTAGTGATGTCACTTGATGGTTTCCTCAGAGTATGGCCAGCCAATCCATCTCCATTTCTTCCTGCCTATTTTTTTCACAATCGGTTCTTGGTTGGTTCGCTCCCAGAGATCCCTCACTGTTGCTGATCTTTTCTGGCCATCTGATCTTGAGTACTGAGCGAAGACAACTGTTAATAAAGGTCTGTAGTTTGTTTGAGATGCTCTTTATGACGCGCCAAGTCCCATGGGGTACATGGGCTCCAGAATTCAATCGGATCAAATGGCGTATGAACCCATATGGGTCACCGGCAACCATGGGAACGCAGCTCCTGACGCTGCTCCGCTGCCTTGCGGATTAGACTCCATGTCAAAGGCTCGGGGGGTGGTCCCTTAGGAAAACCACCTGCTTCGGTCTGGGCGCCCGGGCAGTATCTCAGCCCTCACACAATATTGTGTGGCGCATCTTTCTTGGTGCCATATTGTACCAAGTTTTTCTGCGTTTAAATAATATAATAAAAAATCGACGTATCTCCGAACATCACCTTGCATCGTGCTCAAGCAGAGGACAAACAAGATCTATTTGTAGTTCCGTTTTAGGACACTTTGTAGATGATAGGGAGCATAAAGTTGATGTAAACACAGCATTTAAAATTATCTATCGCATTCCTTTCTTTTTCTAATTCCTTTACGTCCCCAAGCTTCAAGCTAGAGGCTGGAAGTTTCAGTAGCAGTGGTATTTATTTTTACGGGATGGAGTTGCTAGCCTCACGTCCAACCTTCCCTCTTCACTAGTCTTATTACTGGCTTAGCGAGGTAAAGGAGTGCATCCGCCGGGGAATGAACCCCGGACCACATGCGTAGTTGGCGAGCATTCTACCGCTGTGCTATGCGACGCCATCGCATTCCTACTAATCTTAATTTTACTTTACGAGTTCATCATCTACATACAACTGAAGGCATAGGAATCCATCCACCTGAAGAAACCAAACCTATGTGTTCAGAAGAAATTTGTACAACCACTTTCTTTACCTTGACCATCGTTAATTAAATGCATAAACCTAAATACCTAGCTCACCTCCTAAAAAACCAAATGAATTTATTATTTTTTTTGACTACTTCATCTTTAATTACATGTTATCATTGTCCAAATCATTTTCTTTCTCTTTAATTATCTGTTACGTAATCAACTTGAACACTCGCTTATTCCTTAATTTCTAAAACAATTCAGTTGAATAGAGGTTGGAAAATAGTAGGTCAAGAATATAGATAGAAAATTAGGAGTACGCAATTACGTATGTTTACTACGGTACGGCGTGTGCCGGTGGCACAGCGGTAGAATCCTCGTCAACCGCGTATGTGCGGTCGACGCACTCCTATACCTCGCTAAGCCGGTAATACGACTGGTAAAGAGGCTAGCAACTCTATCCCGTAAAAATAAACACCACTGCTACCGAAACTTCAAGCAGTAAAGGAATACAAAATTTAAAATAAAAAACCAAATAAAAAAGTGTTTATTATTATATTATTCCCTTGGGTTCCGAGTGGAACATACGGCTTCACCAACACATCTCCACTATTTTTCTGCCGCCCTCTTCAGCTGGTTCCACGATTGACCAAACTCTCTCATCTCTTCCTCCACACGATCTCCTCCATGTCACCCTAGGACGACCCACTCGTCGCTTCCCATTGGGATTCCACTCGAGCAATGGCCTGGCGTGCGATTTCATTCGGCGGCCTCCTCCATGTATGCTCGATCCATCTACATTTTCTCCCACATATTTGTTGAGCGATCGGCTCTTGGTTGGTTTGTTCCCAGTCAGAGTTTCTTGTTGCTAATTCTTCCTCGCAGGCTGGCGAAGTGGGTAGCTGTTGATAAAAGTCTACAACTTGTTGGAAATCCTTTTCGTGACACGCCAAGTTTCTGACCCATGTTGGTGCAGTTAAATAATCCGATTTATGATAAGAAGGTTCACCATTAGGGTATGTTGAGTGTATAATACAGTAAGTAGCCTGCACAAAGTGAATGCAGCACAATGTTTTTTTCTCCAACCACTTATTTTCTTTTTTTCTGTGAATACTTACCGCTTCAAGTATAGAACAGCAGACATGATCAATTGAAAGGAGGATGAAACACAACAGAAAAATATCACAGTCAATGTCACTGAATGGGGTAAAACAATTTTAACTATGTACAGCCTATGCACAGCTAGCTCGATAGAAGATCTATTACAGCCGAATCGACTGTAAAATTATTATTATTATTGTTTCCTTTAATTCCTAGAGGAACATAGGGCTTCAGCCACCCACATCTCCATTGCGTTCGGTTCTCTGCTAGAGTCTTCACCTGGCTCCAAGTCTGCCCACACGTTTTCATCTCCTCTTCACATGACCTCCTCCAAGTCACCCTTGCACTGACGACCAACTCGCCGCTTCCCTTTCGGGTTCCACTCGAGCAATGGCTTGTCTAGTGATGTTACTTGATGGTTTCCTTAGAGTATGGCCAATCCATCTCCATTTCTTCCTGCTTATTTGTTGCACAATCGGTTCCTGCTGGGTTGGTTCGCTCCCAGAGATCTCTGTTGCTGATCTTTTCTGCCCGACCATCTGATCTTGAGTATTGAGCGAAGACAACTGTTAATGAAGGTCTGTAGTTTGTTTGAGATGCCCTTTATGACGCGCAGTGCAAGTTTCTGATCCGTATAGTGAGTAGCACTGACTTCACATTGGAGTTGAAAATCCGGATCTTATTTTTGATGCTGAGTAGTGCTGTTGACCTCCACACAGATTTGAGAGTAGTGAAAGCTTGTCTTGCTTTTCCGATTCTTGCTTTGATATCCTCGTCAGTTCCGCCTGTAGTTGAAACGATGCTTCCCAGGTAGGTAAAAGAGGTTGTTTCTTCCAGGTTCCTCCCATTTATGCTGATTGTTGTCTGTTGTTGTTGTTGCTGTTGGTGGTGTTGCCCAGGAATTTTCATCACCTCTGTTTTCTCTATGTTCACTTGAAGTCCTATCTTTGATGCTTCTTCTGCCAACTTGTTACTTTTCGCTTGCTAATCTTCCAGTTTGTTGGAAATCAAACATATATCATCGGCGAAGTGCAGATCCTCTAAGTTTTTTGTGTGAGTCCATTTTATGCCTGTTTCCTCACTGCCCGCTGTTTGTCGCATTATCCAATCTACTGCAATCAGGAAAATCATTGGCGATAGTAGGCAGTCTTGTCTTACTGTAAAATAAACCATCTCAATTAAGCTATAAATAAATAACACCGAGTATCGAAAATAAATTACTAATGCTGATTACTTTGAAGTGGTATTATGAATTAATCCGTTTTTATTTCAAAGAGTTAGTAGTTTGTAGGGATTTAATTTATTTCGAATTTCACCACGAATTGAAATCAGTTAGAGAGCCTTTTTAAAACCAAGGTGTACTGAACAGCTTTCTCGTCCTAGTCTGGGACTATTTTAGCGCGACTATCGGCCAGTTTTAGAATTTGCGGGCCACTGAGTCAGACTTCAGTGACTGAATGGTCTACGAACTTGCCTTGCAACCGGAAAGACCTGGATTCGAACTCCAATGGGTGCGTGCTGTCGATGAGTCCTAGACCAGGATGAAATAGTTGTCCAGTACTCCAGCACTGGTCATCAATCCGTGGTCACACTTTAATCCTAGTTAAATATAACACATAACCACACAAAGATAGCCGACCTCATAGTGAGATAAATACACAGACAAACACAATTCCAGCGATTTGATCGATCCTGAAATGATACGAATTTAAGAAAAATACGGTGTGCTGACAGCCATGTCGTCTTATTTCTGGACTCTTCAGCAGCATACACCCTTGATCCCTCCACTAGGGATCAAATCAAGGATCCTCATATTACAGGACGATCCTGTTGACAATTCAGTTCACTACTGACTGACTGGTGTTCTAGTAAAGTGTGATGGCCACCAGTGGGGTTCATCGAGTCGGGCGGGTATGAGAACATATACACAATAACGACATATATCTTCGAAATTTATTTATTTTATTATTTATTGTTCCCTTGGGTTCCTAGTGGAACATAGGGCTTCAACTACACGTCTCTACTTGCTTCTGTCTTCTGCTGTACTTTTCACCTGCATCCATGTTAATCCATACTGTTTCAACTCCTCTTCACACGATCTCCTCCATGTCACCCTTGGACGTCCCACTCGCCGCTTCCCTTTCGGGTTCCACTCGAACACTGGCCTGACGCGCGATGTCACCTAGCGGCCTCCTCAGCGAGTGTCCAATCCATCTCCACTTTCTCCTGCATATTTGTTGGGCGATTGGTTCTTGTTTTGTTTGTTCCCATAGTTTCTTGTTGGTTCTTGTTCTTTCCGGCCATCTGATCTTCAATATAGAGCGAAGACAGTTGTTGATAAAGGTCTGCAACAGGCTGTTGGAAATATTCTTTGTGACCCGCCAAGTTTCTGATCCGTATAGAAGAACTGACTGAAATGACGTTTGTATTGAAAATCCAAACGTACAGATTAAAGGTCATATGCCTTATTGGATTCTAACCCAGTGAGTGACTGAAAGGCAACGTGCTTGCCTCGTATAAAATATACAATCAAAACTAATAATGGAAACTGAGTGAAGAAACGTATACATCAGAAATAATTAAATGACGGCCTATAAGCAACTAACGATGTTTCTTTCTCTAAGGTGAATATAAAAAATATATGCTGAGAATAAACTATCACGCTCAAAGACATTTTTTTCTTATTCCTTTACGTTCCCAGTGGAACACAGGGGGCTTCAAACTAGAGGCTTGAAGTTTCAAGGTAGTAAGGGTGTTTACTTTTACGGGATGGGGTTGCTAGCCTCATGCCCCCCCCAACTTTCCCTCTTTACCAGTCTTATTACTGGCTTAGCGAGGTAAAGGAGTGCATCGGCCAGGGATCGAACTCCGGATCACCTGCGTGGTTGGCGAGCATTCTACCGCTGTGCCACCGACGCACCTCAAAGACATTATTATACACTATTCAGTTATGCTGATAATTACTCCTTAAACATACCAGCAACCTTAACCAAAGGGTACAGCTTTTAGAAATGCTTTACGACACTGACAAACGGTACTACTGTAACGACAGAAGGCAAGAGTCAGGCAACAGATCATTTATTAAGGAAATCAACGCATATTTATATATATTTTCATGTACATTACTATGGATATTTAAACAAACAAACACAGTCTTCCGATTGGTTGTTTCTCACTTAAAATTAATCTTTCATCTCTTCGTGACTGTTTCTTGAATGTCAAATCCTCTATCTGTTAACTGCATCCACCTACGCACAGTCTGCTGTGGTCGGTTTTGAATCAATCTTTGTTCACATTTTCTCACGACAAATCTTGGGAACGTAAATATTGACGTAAATTACTGTCTACCAATTTGGCTAGTAGACCGCTCTCACCACACTACGATTAAAAAAAGCCAGTAGACCTTGAAGAACCAATCAAAATGCAGGTGCACTAAAAGTGGTAAATTAAAAAATCAGCCAATGAGTGCCGTTCACCGAGATCGCATTGCTAGTTTGTTATTAAAAAGTACAAATTGATACGTAGGTATGCTAGGGAATAATGTCAATTAGACAGTATAACCTCACAATTGACAAATATGCCTATTGTGGTGAGAGCTGGCTGCTAGCCAAAGTTGGTAGACAGTAATTGACGTCAATGTTTATGTCCCCAATATTAGTTAGTGGTGAGAAAATGAGAACAAAGGCTTTGCGCAGGCGGATACAGTTAGCATATGGATGATCTGACACAGCCACAAAGTGATGCAAGGTTAACTTTCTGTGAGAAACAACCAATCAAAAGACTGTATTTTCTACTAACAATAATCTACGATAATGTACATTAAAATCTATAAATATGTGTTGATTTTTCTTAATAAACGATCTGTTGCCTGGCCCTTGTCGTCTGTTGTTACACTATGAATACTGTAGGAAGAAGTCAGATCAGAATATGATGTGCAATATTTTATTTCTTATGCACAACTCGAGATGTATGTGATTAACAGCTGCTGAGATAGAAAACAGCCACTTTTTTTACAGGGTTTTAAATTCAATTTATTAACAATTCTATAACTTATTAACGATCCCTGACTATGTGATTGATTGCTCAACATCATTCACACAATTAGGCGGTTCGACTACAGCAATTAACGCAACGACAGATAATAGTCTATAATTTGATGATGGATTCTGAGACATAGTGTAACAACAAAAGATGGACCATATTCACTAACAAGAAAGGGGATATTCACAAAACTACCACTGTCTGATTTCAAACCAATGTTAGTAGTAGCAATAAGAGGTAGTTTATGACCAGTAATACCTGTAATGGAACTAGTAGTAGGGTCTACCTGGGCATGCTTACAAAGCAATCGTAAGTCTTTCTTAGAAATTATAGATTCAGTACTCTCAGTATCAATTATAAAACAGTGAAACTTGCTTGAACTTGTAATGAAGGTTCTCATCAGATGAGATTCAATGCTGTGAAAAGTTGAAAGAGACATTGACTGCATTTTACCAGACAAATTGGGAGAATCATGAGAATTCTGAGTAGCAGACTGTATGTGACCTCTTTTACCATATTTATGGCACCTAGCACCCCGAAAACGGCAAGTGCTTCGTAGATGAATCTTCCCACATGAATAACTCGATTTGATGTTTTTGCTTTCTGTTTGCATTCCATTACATGTGGATGACAGTTTGGATTTCCTTTTATGAACAGCTGTATTATCAACTTTGGACAGCATGACATCAGACACTGACGTAGTGGGAGCTGGATATTCACTGTTGACATCTTCATATGTAATACATAAATCCTTAGAAGTTTGAAAGATGCAGGAAGGAATCCGAGTCCAATTTTTCTCTAACTTCGGAATATTGATCCCTGCAATCAGACGATCACGTAGTTGAGTATGGAGCTGATCTCCAAAGTTGCACTTTGAAGCTTGTATCTGAAGCTGAAGAATAAAGTCTCTAATCTTCTGGTTGGGAGAACGAACAAGTTTGTTGAACTGAGCCCTCTCTCGTGTTTCGAAAGTTGTTATGTGGAAATGATCTGTTAGAGAAGTCCACGGAGTTTATCATATTTTAACAACAGAAGACAAGGGCCAGGCAACAGATCGTTTATTTAGGAAATCAACAGATATTTATAGATTTTCATGTACATTATTATAGATTATTGTAAGCGAACAAACACAGTCTTCTGATTGGTGGTTTCTCTCTCTCTGAACGTTAATCTTTCATCTCTTTGTGACCGCTTCTTGAAGTTCAGATTATCTATCTGCAAATTGTATCCGCCTACGCAAAGTCTGCTGTGATTGGTTGCTGAGTCAGTCTTTATTCTTATTTTTCTCACGAACAATATTAGGGACGTAAATTACTGTCTACCAATTTTGGCTGGCAGCCAGCTTGGGGAACTCACCAACCAATCACAGCAGGCTTAGCGTGTGCAAATACTATTCGCAGATATATGGATAACTTTGTAAGAGACGGTCAAAGCAGTACAGAATAACATTCAGCAAGAAAACAACCAATCAAAAGACATTGCTTCTCTGCTAAAAATAACGAATAATAATGTACATAAAAGTCTATAAATATCTGTTGATTTTCTCAATAAACGATCTGTTTCCTGGCTCTTGTCTTCTGTCGTTACAATAATGCTCATAAACAGGGGTTTTACGAAAAGTAAGGTCTGCGCATTTAATTCAACACCATTTCCTAGAACAGATATTTCATATCCCAGGGCTAGGGGCGCACACTTATAGTCTGTGAGGGGGCTGATGATACTACTTAGGTGCTTAGACTGAAGTAGATGGAGCTGGATGCAAACTCATGACCTATTGAATCATTGACTGAGTGTTTAAACCAAATGATCCACGTCTAAACAGCTGACTGAGTTTCGACATAGAACTTTGCACAGAAGTGCAACCGTTCAAATCACCTCATTCCATGTAGCGTACAAAGGCAGGACAAAAGAAGTTCAAACAAAACTGTTATAAGCAGAAATGTACAGAAAAAACAATGAAACATAGACAAAAAAGGCATGAAGATTTAATGGACCTGGGAGATCAGTGAAAGCGAAGGCATCTGTGTTACTGAGACCGACTTTGAGCAGCATCAAAAAATAATTTCCAGCCATTGGTTTTTTTTCGGTATCCCGAAGACCCTGGACAAACAGCAGCCTACACCTCTCCCTCCCTACGCAGCTCCAAATCCACTGTCAAAAATTTTATAAACTTATACGAGGTTACGGTTTGATCACCCGTAACCTCTTACCAACCAGGCAAACTCAATGTCGGTTAGCTTTGCTTGACTGACTGCTTTCAACGTAGAACTTTGCACAGATGTGCAGAAGTTCGAGTTCCAACTGTCCATGTAGCACACAAAGCAAGAGGAGAGAGAGAGTAAAGAAAGATTCAAAACACAGAGTGAATACATCTGCGCCATTGAGAACAAAGTTTTTCAACCATATCACCAATTGTCTCCAGCCTTCACTGGGTTTTACCATCCCGAGGACTCCAACCAGTCAGGAAGTCTACACTTCCCTCCTCACGTGGCCTAAACCAACTGTTGTGTAATTCATTGACTGATGAGGCCATGTTTTGGTTTGACCACCACCAGCTTGCTCTTTTCCAACCTGATCAATCCTGTCAGCTTACATTGCCCGTCGGTCAAGTGATTCGATGACTAGGCATGCGTAACACATATCCTAACCATCTCAATCGGCTAGCATTGCTTTAACGAGGAAAGGCAATAGCTCAGAATGCCCAACACATATCCTAAGCTTCACAACCTTATCGATTGATCTACGCTCAATATATATAACTCAGCATATTATACCACTGAACACGGGGGGGGGCAGGGGAACAGCTAGACACTCTCTCCTTCAGACAAACAAAAAATGTCATAAGAAACCAAAACAAACGCGGAAATCGTTAGAGACAAGTGATTATTGTTATTATTTTCATCATCATTAGGTCTAGCAAATAAATTTTCTTACTTCATTAAAACAATATACCACAAATAATCATACATATTTGCATAAAATTTATACACATTGTAAAAGAATGAGAGAACAGATAAGATGATATGAAAAGACGAAGAACAGAAAAAACAAAAACAAAAACAGAACAGAACAAGGAGAGAAACAAAAGAAGGGAAAGACACTTAAATGTTTGTTTGTGTTGTTGTTGTTGTCTGTGTTGTGTTTCTCACTTATACAAAAGAAGAGTTAATAATTTTAGATGATGAAACATAATTGGCCAAGAAGAAAAAAGACAACAACAACAAGCAATACAATACACACAATTGAGAATTGACAAGATTTAGAAAGAAGAAAACAACAACAGAGAACTGTGGTGTGATATGACTTATCCCAAATACTATTACCAGTATTCTTAAATTACTAGGATTATCGCAAGAGAACAGAGGAAAAACAACCCAGAAAAACGAAGAAAAATGGGAGAGACAACGAGGAAGAATAAGGAGAACAGTCGAGGAGGAGGAGGCAGCGGCGACGGCGGAGAGATGGTCAAACAGAAAACAGACAGAATCTTACCTTACTTACCTTTCTTTTTCAACTAATAATAATAATAACAGTGATTAATATACATGGCAGCGGAAGGTATGATTGTTTTTGGGCTTATATATATATTCCAAAGCAAAGAGTTGAAGAAACGAGTATTTTACATATCATCATTGGAAGACTGTGAAAAATACACGCACACGCACACGAGAAGAGAGAGAGAGAAAGGAACGTAAGGGGATTTTTGTGAAATGCTTTGAGAAATAATACAAAAAAAAACTCCTTGATATACAACACAATATAAATTAAATATCATCTTTCCTCAGATCTATTTGTAAGATTACTTGTTGCATTAGTCGTAGGAGTGAAAAGAGGATTAGGCGAATTAGTATTCGTATTAGTACTATTATTAGTAGGTGGCGAAGGTGTAGCAAAAGAAGAATCCCTGCGTTTAGCACAAACAAACACATTAGGTGTTTGTGAGATTGCACTGGATCGGATAACAAAATAACGATTCGTGGTGGCAGTCGCAGTGGCTGTCAATGCCGTCGTCGTCGATAAGGATGATGTATTAGTAGAAGAAGGAGAAGAAGAAGCAGAAGAAGGCATCGACAATGAAGACAGACTAGTATCATTTGTAGGATGTTGTTGAACACAACTAACTGGATGGGCATATAACATTCTAGTCGGTTGTGTAGTAGAAGTAGTAGTAGGCGTATTAGTAGTTAACTGGATAGGACGTTGTAGATTCAAATAATTATTATTATTATACTACTACTACTACTATAATTAATAGGTCTAGAAATGGAATGCAAAGAATTCATTGAAATATTAGACGACGATGATGACAGTGTTGTTGAATGCGTCTGCAGTACACTTGGTGTATTGTAAACTCTATTGGTGATTGGATTATCATCAACAGTGGTGCTGGTAGAAGAAGAAGAGAAGTATACTCTGATAGTTGATTGGGAATTTTTGCGCCAGTATGAATCGATGCTGAATAAGGCTCATTTGATGATGTTATCATCGATTGCGACAACGACGATGAATGGACTAGTTGAGGATTGAAAGAATTCAACTGATCACTTTTCTCTTGAGTTTCATAAAGAGACGAAGATGATGAGGATGAGGATGAGGAGCAGGAGGACGACGACGACGATGATGATGAAGACGAAGAGGACACCGACGACGACGACGCCGCCGCCGACGAAGAGGAGGTAGCGGAGGAGGAGGAGAGCGGCGAAGACGCCGACGAAGATATCTTAGAACTAAATACATCCGAGGAATACGATGATACTATCTTAGGTTTGTGCATAACACCAGTAGCATTGGCTTTTATTGGCACTATATAATCAGATGTAGAACATCCAGCCTTCAAAGTATTTCCACCCAGTAGTCCAGGAATTTGTTGAATTTGTTGTTGATTCGATGGTTGTTGTAGTTTTTGTGGAAAACGTACATGTAACAAATTCGTAGGAGTTGGACCTACAATAATATATAAAAACATCAGACATTTAAAGCTAATTCATCTCTTTCGCGTCTTATGATTTCATATTGGACAAATCGTAAAATTAAACACAAATATGTGCAGTGGATACTGCTCTTAATACTGTTAAAGGTTTAATCATGAGCTGACATCAGTGAGAAAACCGCGGGGGGTGGAACTGGGCATCTGTTTCCTCCTAGTCTGGGACCCATCAGCAGTAAGCACCGATTGTGTTATCAACCACTGGTAGCCGATCCAATGGCCGATGAATTCCAACTTCTGGCAATTCGCGATATACATACAGCGTCAACAACAGCCAATATCATCAGAAAGTAACAGTTCTCTTGCCTAACTTCCTGGATCTCGCGCTAGCTACAACCTCTCACTTAAGAAAACCCTGAGTAAATTCCTGGATAGAGCCAGTCAAGTAATAGTTTGTGGGGATTTAATTGGTTACTGATGACGTCAGTTCGTCATCAAACCTGAAACCAACCAATCAAATCCATGAAAACCAATACTTGGAGAATTTCTACGAGTAGGCAATCTGCGCGAGTATATACAAAATCCCCATTGGATGGATTTTGCAGACGATACAATTTTATGATAGAATATATATTGAAACTGAGTAATGTAAGTAATGTGAAAAGAGTTACGTCGCATTCATATGGAAAAACAAAAACTCCAGAAAAAAAATAAACCTGTGTCTACAACTGATACTCACAGAATATCAAAAAAGTGTCATGTTAATGAATTTATAAAATAGTATCACCTAGACAAGATCTATTTCTACCATAGACGACAAGGATGACGACTTCAAAGCCAATCAGGATTGTCTGTCTGTTTTCGACATAGAACTTTGCACCGATGTGCAGCAGTTCAAGTCGCCACACTCCCTCCATATAGCACAAAAAGTCACAGAAGACAGTAGAAGAAATGCATAATAGACACAGTAAACAGAGGTGTGAGACAAAGGAATAGTTATAACGAAGGATAATATAGTTTCATCGGAAATTACAAGTTACAAGGAGTGGATGCATCTAACTGCGCCAGCTATTTAGAACGATGAGTTTGAGCCATATCAATGATTGTCTCCACTCTTCATTAGTTTTTATTGTCCCAAGGACCCCCAACCAGGAAGTCTACACCTCCCTACGTGACTATTATTATTATTGTTCCCTTGAGTTCCTAGTGGAACATAGGGCTTCAACTGCACGTCTCTACTTGCTTCTGTCTTCTGCTGTACTTTTCACCTGCATCCATGTTAATCCATACTGTTTCAACTCCTCTTCACACGATCTCCTCCATGTCACCCTTGCTGACGTCCCACTCGCCGCTTCCCTTTCGGGTTCCACTCGAGCGATGGCCTGACGCGCGATGTCACCCAGCGGCCTCCTCAGCGAGTGTCCAATCCATCTCCACTTTCTCCTGCATATTTGTTGGGCGATTAATTCCCTACGTGACTGGCTGGCTTAAACTTACTGTTGTGGATTTCATTGACTGATGAGGCCATGTTTTGGTTTGACCACCACTAGCAGCTCTTTTCTAACCTGATCAATCCTGTGTCAGTCAGCTAACATTGCCCGTCGATCGAGGAAGGCGATGACTAGGCATGCGTACGTAACACATGTCCTAACCATCTCAGGAGATTTAACTTCACAGCCTCGTCGATTGATCTCCCCAACAACTCACCTAGCACTCGACCGATGCCTAACCTCAACATTGCTGACCCTGCTATACCACTTCACACGGGAGATAGAACGCAGACACCTATGATCAAAGACAGCTAGCCGGTCTTTTCCTGTCTTCCACTCTCTATGGCCAGGTCTCACTGACCGCCATAAAGGAGGATGGAACGGACTGATGAGCAGTACACACGCCCTTTGCTCGATAGCCGGATATCACGTCTACTAAGCCAGAGACGGCGTAAACTGGCATATGCGAAACTAGCCCTCTGTATCCGCACTGAGATTTCGTCAGACATCAACCCGTTGGGGCTGATGGTACTTCACTCCCTATTTCTAAACTAGGAGTCAGTGTAGTCCAGTCCTGTAACATCATCTTACATTTCACAAGGGGGAGAGAATCGCATGCCAAACATTCAGCACAAAGAGCAATATCTGAAATCTGTTTAACAACTAACGGCAATCAAATCACTGCTCCTAGATGGTTCATCACAGATGTGGCGTGCGAATTACTCAAACCACTTCCCCACAGATTACTTACTGCAGACCTTTGTAGACATTTGTGCCCTTCCTTTGATACCTATGCCGAAGATCAGATGACTGGCTAGAAAAAAAGAGGCAGTCAGTGAAACAGACAACCACATCTTACCCAGAGAATATGCATATCAATCAGATGCACGGACAATGGGGTATAGGGTACCCTTGAATACCACACACAGTTCAGCTAGCGCCACTAAGATGATGATAATACACGAGTAAAAACAAACCATATCTCAAACAAAAGGCTACATAAATTAGCTTAAAATCACCTTATGAATTGAGATACCTCCTTAATTCAATGTCAGCCAGATTACAATTCCAGAACAAGGATTAATAATGGTTAGATATCTGGAAGCGCCTTAGACTTCTCACCTGCGTACGTGCTGCAGGCGCATAATAAGATGCAGTTCAGTATTCCACACTACATACAATCGTACAGAAAAAGCAAATATCGAAGGTCTACCTTAAAAGATGCAAGTTATGTGTTATGTGATAGTCCGCTCCGTCCTCCTTTATGGCGGTCAGTGAGACCTGGCCATAGAGGGTGGAAGACAGGAAAAGATCAGCTAGCTGTCTTTGATCATAGGTGTCTGCGTTCTATCTCCCGTGTGAAGTGGTATAGCAGGGTCAGCAATGTTGAGGTTAGGCATCGGTCGAGTGCTAGGTGAGTTGGAGGGGAAATCAACAGACGAGGCTGTGAAGTTACATCGACTGAGATGGTTAGGACATGTGTTACGCAAAGCTAACCATCGTCTTCCTTTTCTTGCTTTGTGTGCTACATGGAGAGTGGCAACTCGAACTGCTGCACATCGGTGCAAAGTTCTCTACGTTGAAACCAGTCAGTCAGTCAGTTTCAACTGTTTCACGTTTCGACCAAGGTGGGTTTTTTTCCCAATTCCATATTTTAATATGAACTATCGCAGATATCCAAATCTCCATAAGTTTCTTTCCAAATACTCGTGAGTTCCTCGCCAATCTTATTTTCTGAACATAACGCCCTAGAGTTCTGCTGAAGAGCAATTTGACCAAACTCTGTATGTAACCGATTAGGCAAAAAGCTGTGGTAATCAGTTACAAAAACAGCTCGGTCAAATCAGAACACACCCTTCAGAAGAAAAGGTAAGGTGTTTTCAAGCGGGATTTCCAAGCACCTGTTTGACACCGGACATACACTGGAAATTAGTGAAGCTTTTAAAGTAATCGCTATCGCTCTGTAGGTTAAAGGACCCTATTGACCCAATTAAACAAAATAATATAATTTACAAAATACCCTACAATGACTGTGAAGTCAATTACATAGGTCAGACTAGTAGGTCGGGGGTAGTCAGATTATCAGAACATAAGAATTTAGCCAAGGGAAGAATGGTTGACCCTAAAAAGATAAGTAATTTAGAAAAAAGCTCAGCAATTGCCCTTCACGCATTAACAAACAACCACACAATAGGATGGGATAGGTGGAGAGAGAGGTTGATTACGGAATCCTTGTTCATTGAGTCTACACCCAATACATGCAACAGAAATGACTCAATGCAAATACCAGAAATATGGAAGATATTATTACCACCGGTCAAATCAGAAGAGAATAATAAATAATCTTAATATTCTATTTCAATTCAAGCACAACACAACATTCTAAGAAGTAACTTATTATGACTCCATTATAGATAAGATTTTATTTTGATAAATCACACAGTGTTATACAGTAATATTAACTGATGACCACGTTTCGAGCACAAACTATTACTGCTCATAATCATATCAAGTTATATAAGTGTGAATCAATCAAATTTGAAGTGGGAAGCTGTTTGATCAAATACTATTGCCAAGTAATTACAGCCATGTCAAGTTAGAAAATGGTTATGCAACATATTCCACTCAATGTCAAGTCAATCTGGAGTCACCATATTATTATTTCCAGTTGTAAAGCCATATACTCTGCTGTCACAAATTTGATTTATTGCAGCATTGCATATAAGTAAGTACTCTCTTGTTTTCTATTTATTTCTGAAACGGTCTTAGAGTTAGTTTCACGAGACTCGGTATAAAAAACACCGACTACTGGGTCCCTTCGAACATTGCAGAATGATTTTCGTTTTGCACCGTTGTTGCTCTCATGGAAGGAAGTCGAAGTATCTCTGGCTGGTCTGGTCATCCAGTATGCATGTATGTATCGCGTTGAAGGTTGTTAAATTTATTTTTTGAAAATTACTCTGCCTTCTTTATATAACTGGTGATTTTGAATAATATAATAACCCTCTACAACCATCTCGTTTGCCTTAATTACTTATAAATCCAAATTCTAATTTGTACGTATGTATTCATCTGTAATCAATACAAACTTTCATTGTCCCTGTGGTTTTCTGGTTTCCTCATTCAATGTAAAAGCAATCAGTTAATATTACTGTATAACACTGTGTGATTTATCACAATAAAATCTTATCTATAATGGAGTTATGCTCTACCACAGTGCCCAAGTTTTATACTTATACCAATAACAATCAGGCGAATTTATCAGATTGTGTTACAAAACTCCATTTCCTCGTCTTCAATGAAGCTGCAATTCAAAACTCGAGCTGAATTCTTTTATTATATTGATTGCTTTTACGTTGAATGAGGAAACCAGAAAACCGCAGGAACAATGAAAGTTTGTATTGATTACATAATTAGATTACATAATTTGGATTTATAAGTAATTAAGGCAAACGAGATGGTTGTAGAGGGTTATTATATTATTCAAAATCACCAGTTATATAAAGAAGGCAGAGTAATTTTCAAAAAATAAATTTAACAACCTTCAACGCGATACATACATGCATACTGGATGACCAGACCAGCCAGAGATACTTCGACTTCCTTCCATGAGAGCAACAACGGTGCAAAACGAAGATCATTCTGCAATGTTCGAAGGGACCCAGTAGTCGGTGTTTTTTATACCGAGTCTCGTGAAACTAACTCTAAGACCGTTTCAGAAATAAATAGAAAACAAGAGAGTACTTACTTATATGCAATGCTGCAATAAATCAAATTTGTCACAGCAGAGTATATGGCTTTACAACTGGAAATAATAATATGGTGACTCCAGATTGACTTGACATTGAGTGGAATATGTTGCATAACCATTTTCTAACTTGACATGGCTGTAATTACTTGGCAATAGTATTTGATCAAACAGCTTCCCACTTTAAATTTGATTGATTCACACTTATATAACTTGATATGATTATGAGTGGCAATAGTTTGTACTCGAAACGTGGTTATCAGTTAATATTACTATACAACTGTGTGAAGGGAGTGCCAAGAAAGTACATTGCACTAATCGAGGCACTTTACTCAAACTCACGTAGCCATATAAGGACTTATGGGGAATTGTCATCTGAATTGATAACAACAGTGGTGTCCGTCAAGGATGTCCACTTTCCCCTTTTCTGTTTAACTTCATCATAGATATGCTAATGGAAGTATCCTTAACTGAAATTAACGACTTAGGAATCGACTTGTTACTAGGGAATAGCCTTATGGACTTAGAATATGCAGATGACATTGTCCTGTTAGGGGAGGATACTGACAAAATGCAGTCTTCTGAACACCTTGAGCAGCAATCTTCGTATGTTTGGCATACTATTCACCCCTGTAAAATGTAAGATGCTGCTACAGGACTGGACTACATCAACTCCTAGCTTAGTGATAGTGATAGGGAGTGAAGTGATACAACACGTTGACCACCTCCCCTATTTGGGAAGTTGTATCAGCACCAACGGATTGATTGGTGACGAAATCACAGCACGGATCCAGAAAGCTCGGGCTGCTTTCGCTAACTTACACCGTCTCTGGCGTAGGCGTGACATCCGGTTATCAACCAAGGGACGTGTGTACTGCTCAGCAGTTCGCTCCGTTCTTCTCTATGGCTCTGAAACATGGCCAATACGAGTTGAAGACATGAAAAGGTTGACTGTTTTTGATCAAAGATGTCTACGACCCCTTTCTCACGTTAGGTGGTATAATAAGGTAAGTAATGTTGACGTTAGGCGTAGAGTGTTGGGCAAACAGGGAAAATCAATCGAAGAGGCTATAAAGTTACATAGATTGAGATGACTCGGTCACGTGCTGCTCATGCCTAACCATCGCCTCCCTCGACGGACGGGCATTACTAGCTGATATAGGTGCAGGTTGGAAAAGAGTAAGTGGTGGCCAAACAAAAACATGGCCTCATCAATCCATGAAATCCTTGACAGTTAAACTGAGTCAGGTAGGGAGATGCAGACTTCCAGACTGGGGCCCTTGGGACTGTAAGAATCAAAGACTGGAGACAATAGGTGACATGGCTCAAAATCGTTGTCAATGGCGCAGATGTATTCAGTCTCTTTAACCTTCATATTCCTTTCTACCATTACTCCTTCTGTTTCACTCTTATACCTGTCAAAACTCTATTGATTTTCTCCACTCATTTTCTTGTCTACCTTTGTGTGGTATTTGGAACGTGGCAACTCGAAGTGTTGCACTTCGTTGGCAAGTTCTATGTTGAATCCAGACAGCCAACAACACTGTGTGATTTATCAAAATAAAATCTTATCTATAATGGAGTTATGCTCTACCACAGTGCCCAAGTTTTATACTTACATCAATAATCGCTATCGTTATTTCGTTTTACTGAAGCCATTTATTGAGAAGATTTCAACCCAACCTCTGTTTACAGAAAGATAGAGTGATATGTCTCTCAATACTTTGGTAACTGGAATTGCTTTGTTTTGTTGCATAACATTTCACTTAGTGAGTCAAAGTCACTAGTGAGTTTCAAAATTTACTTAATTGTTTGTCTACGTGATAAATTCACCTTCACTTTATACGGATCAGAGACTTGGCGCGTCATAAAGAGCATCTCAAACAAACTACAGACCTTCATTAACAGTTGTCTTCGCTCAGTACTCAAGATCAGATGGCCGGCCAGAAAAGATCAGCAACAGGGATCTCTGGCAATGAGCGAACCAACCAGGAACCGATTGTGCAACAAATAAGCAGGAAGAAATGGAGATGGATTGATGGCCATACTCTGAGGAAACCATCAAGTGACATCACTAGACAAGCCATTGCTCGAGTGCAACCCGAAAGGGAAGCGACGAGTTGGTCATCAGTGCAAGGGTGACTTGGAGGAGGTCATGTGAAGAGGAGATGAAAACGTGTGGGCAGACATGGAGCCAGGTGAAGACTCTAGCAGAGAACCGAACGCAATGGAGACGCACGACTGAAGCCCTATGTTCCTCTAGGAATTAAAGGATACAATAATGATAATAATAATTATACTCCCGCCCTCTCGACCCTTCATCATAAACATTTATGTAAATAAATTTACTCTGTTAATCGATCTTATGTTCTCCACCTTAATCAATGCTTGTTTATAAGCGAAAATTGAACTCTGTCACTCCCTGATCTTGTCTAATTATTTTTTACACATGGATTACTCAGCCCCTTTTAACACTGAATAATACGTCTACTTACTTTTACGAGTTTGACCACGGATTGATATCAGTTAGAGAACCATTGAAAACCAGTGCTGGAGTACTGGACAGCTGTTTCTCCAGCCTAGTTTGGGAGTCATCGGCAGTACGCAACCACCACGAGGGGTTCGAACCCAGGGCCTTCTGGTTACAAGGCAAGCTCGTACACCATTCAGTCACTGGGACTCGCCCGATTCAATGACTTATGAATTCTAGCTTCTACGCAATTGGTGATTTAGCGCGACTACCAACTACTAATGTCATCGGCGGGAACTCCATCTACTTACATCATTTTGGAATTATATTGCTTATACTTTCAGTCCACAATTCGACGTCACAGTGAGAAAATTGTGTTTAGAAATTTTACAACTTAGAATTTGATATTCTCCAGGATGTATGCAGTTGAAAAGGGTTACAAGAGATAAAACGAGTTCGTATGTACCCTGCAAAAATATGTTCGTTCTTTATTTTTGTTGTTGTTCAAAATGAGAATACGTTTAGAAAAGATGGTTAACCTATTAGAGTAATCTACAAAAGTTGTCAACAATTGGGAAGATACGACTTCAAACATTCATTGCATTCAAGCAGGAAGACCGATTATGTAAGGCAGATATTATCATATCAAGCTACACAACAACGAACCGAAACAACAACAACAACAACCAGCATCAGTCAAAATCAACGGGAAAGATTTAACAGAGGTTACCTCCTTCACTTATCTGGTCAGGAAGCATCGCTCCAACTACAGGCAACTAGCACGGACCAAGATGTCAAAGTCAGCCAGAATCGGAAAGGCAAGATACGCTTTCATCAACCTGAAACCAGTTTAGAAATTTTTTTACACTCAGCATAAAGAACAAGATTTGGATTCTGCAGAAAACCAATGTCAACACAGCCCTTCTATACGGATCAGACACTTGGCGTGTGGTGGAAAGAATTTCAAACAGGTTGCGAACTTTTATGAAGAGCTGCCCACTTCGCTGGCTGACTCCATACTGAAGATCAAATGGCCAGAAAGAATTAGTAACAAGAAACTCCGGTTGGGAACAAACCAACCAAGAGACGATCGCTTGGAGGAATGCTGTAATCATATCAGATGTCACATTTTGCTGTTTTAAAAATGTTTTACCAATTTTTTCACGCAGCTGACCTATCTGTTGTGAATTTAGCTGTACTGTGCACTATCTCTCGGGTTAAGTGGTGTAATAGTGTGAGTAATATTGAGCTTAGGCATCGGTCGAGTGCTGGGTAGTGGGAGGGGAAAGCAATCGATGAGGTTGTGACGTCACACCGATTGAGATGGTTTAGAAATGTGTTACGCATGCCCAGCCTAGCCAACGCCTTTCTAAACCGACGGGAAATGTCAACTGAATGATATAGGATTGATCAGGTTGGAAAAGAGCTGCTAGTGGTGGTCAAACCAAAACATGGCCTCATCAGTCAGTGAAATCCACAACAGTTAGTTTAAGTCAGTTACGTAGGGATTTGTGGACTTCCTTGCTGGTTAGGGTATTCGGGACGGTAAAAACCAATGAATGCTGGAGACAATTGGTGATATGGCTCAAAATCTTTATCTCAATGGCTGGTGCAGATGTATTCACTCTTTGTGATTTATCATATCCAATAAGACTCCATTGTTCTTCGATATTACTTTTCTTTCTACCTCATTCACACTTCTGTTTATTATCTGTCTTTTGAATCTTTCTTTACTCTCTCCTCTTGCTCTGTGTGCTACATGGAGAGTGGGAAGTCGAACTACTGCACTTCTGTGCGAAGTTCTCTGTTGAAACCAGTCAGTAAGTCAGTTATGCACGGAAATACCGTGCTGGTAGCCTTTACTGTCACTCATCTAACTAATGTTGGATGTCTATATACTAATAATAGCATCTATCATTTTGTGGTAGTCACTGATTCATGTTAGAAAAGTGTTGAAAGACTGGCTTAGTGTTTTTATTGACCCGAAACAGTGTTGGTTTCTATTCCGTTAATATTCGTTTGCGAGTATGTGATTTCCACTAAGAGGTTTTTTAAACGTCAGTTGAAGTTTAGAAACTGTTGCAGTGATTGGCGAGTTATTTAAATCCACATAAAGTTTAATGTTGTGCGTTACTTCTACAATATGCGCCAAATACGCAAGTGGTCCGGAGTTCGATCCCCAGCCGACATACTGCAGAACCTCTCTAAGCAGGTAGTAATGCTGGTGAAAAGCAAAGGTAAGACATGAAGCTAGCAACCCCACCTCGTAGAAAAATAATATCAGTGCTACCGAAACTTCAAAGCTCTAGCTTGGAGCCCTATGTTCCACTTGGAACGTCGTAAAGGAATAAAATTAAAAATGGCATCTTTATTTACACCATTCACCTTTAGTTAAGCTAAATGCATCCCTTCAGGGATTATTACAACTGCAAAATCTGTGATTAAATTAAGAAAAATAGGGTTGTCTCTATCACTTAGCTCAGCAACATCGTTTCAACTAGAAGATCCGAATTTTTAGCAATAATGTTGACTGTCAACTTATGGCGTAGTTGACCAAAAGCATTTCCAGCAGAATGCTTCAGACCTTCATCAACACGTATCCACTTCATTCAACACTCAAGATCAGATGGCCGTCTGGAAACGACAATCGATAAGTAGTTCTGCTTAGTAGCAGCGTAATAACCAACGACCTTTTGCCCTACTAATATATAGAGATGGTTTGGACATATGCTGAGGACACTGTCGAATAACTTCAAACGCTAGGCCCTTTAGTGGAGCCCAAATGAGAAGCGAGAGGCAGGTTGGCCATCTGCGGGTTGGTGATATTGAGGAGATCATATGAAGAGGAAACTGGAGCGTATATTCACTGGTGGAGCTAGTTGAAAATCATGTCATATAAGCGATTGGAATGAATTCCTGTTAAACCCTGTTGTGTCCACTAGACAGAGCACAGAATGCATGATAATAATACTGCAGTTTACTGAGTTTTACGCGGCATAAACTCAATAGACACTATGTTGACTGATTTCTGACCACTCTCCAAAACAAACTTATCATTTTGTATATCTATTTTTAAATCATTCTATCTATCGATAACTGTTTTCATATTCCTTAACTTATAATTTTCATATCGATTTTTAACGTATGCAGTTGAGGTAGTCTTATATCGCTAAAGATAACCGTCTGAAATAAATACTATTCGTCCGTCTTTTTGTGAGTATAATTTATCCACTGAGCTGAAAAGTGAAACGAAACCGTATAATTTAAAGATTTCCTTTTTTTTGGTTAAAAGGATACTTACTTAGTGTGATTGTTGGTAATTTTAAGAAATTCGTTTAAGTTTTTACCAATCTGACGTCAATCTCATGAAATTTAAACAACAAAATAGGTGAGATCTAGCGTTTTTCTGTTCTACTTTTGAGAAATACACAAACTCTCCAATTATCATTGCTAACGAATTTTCAGCATGGATGCGGTATTTACCAACTTAAGTTATCTCTGACGTGGATGTGATGTCCACTTATCGATTAGAGTGTGTGTGTGTGTGTACTGCGCAGCAGTTCTCTCTGTTCTTATCTACGGTTGTGGTACATGACCATCGATAGTGGAAGATATGATGAAAAGGCTAGCTAGCTTTCATCAAGCTCCCGGCTTGAATAGTATAATGGAGTGAGTCATATTAAGTTCAGGTGTCGAGTGTTAGGTAAGGAGAGTAAGACCAATCGAAGAGGTTCTGAAGGTGAATTGTGATTGGGATGGCTAGGAGACGTGTACTGCTTGCCGAGCCATGGCCTTCCTCGAAGAGCAATGTTAGCTGACATAAGAGGGTGGGTGGTGGTCATATCAAATTCGAACATTATTTCATGAAGTTTTGGTGGTAGTTGATTTGAGCTGTGTAGGAGGAAGTGTAGACTTTGGGGTTTGACACCTTCGGATTCTAAGATTCAATGACATGACTTAAAGTCGTTGACAATAGGGTAGATACAGCCACTCTTCACTGTCTCCCAGGTTTATTCAACATCATGTCTTTCTTTGTCACTGTTCTTTCCTTTGCATATTAAAGTTCTTCTGAATTCTTGTTTTCTCTACCTTAACGTTCTAAATGGAGTGTGACAACTGGAACTGCTGCACTTCTGTGTAAAGTTCTATGTTGAAATTCAGCCAGTCGTCATTCAAATAACACACAGTTATTTTACATTACTCCAAAGATTTTCTGTTGTTGTGTATATTATTCCCTTGGGTTCCGAGTGGAACATTGGGCTTCAACAACACATCTCCTCTTTGTCCTATCTTCTGCCGTCGTCTTCAGCTGGGTCCACGATTGCCCATAATCTCTCATCTCCTCACCACACGATCTCTTCCATGTCACTCTCGCATTGAAGACCAACTCATCGCTTCCAATTAGGATTCCACTTGAGCTATGGCATACATTGCGAGTGATGTCAGTCGACGGCCTCCTCAGCCTATGCCCAATTCATCTCCGTGAAGAGTGGCTGTATCTAGCAGATTGCCAACGACTTTAAGTCATGTCATTGAATCTTAGAATCCGAAGGTGTCAAACCCCAAAGTTTACACTTCCTACTACACAGCTCAAATCAACTACCACCAAACACTTCATGAAATAATGTTTGAATTTGATATGACCACCACCCACCCTCTTATGTCAGCTAACATTGTTCTTCGAGGAAGGCCATGGCTCAGCAAGCAGTACACGTCTTCTAGCCATCCCAATCACAATTCACCTTCAGAACCTCTTCGATTGGTCTTACTCTCCTTACCTAACACTCGACACCTGAACTTAATAATGACTCACTCCATTATAGTATTCAAGCCGGGAGCTTAAAGGCACCTATGATAAAAAGTAGCTAGCTAACTTTCTTATATCTTCTACAATCGATGGCCGTGTGCCACAACAGTAGAGAAGAACAGAGAGAACTGCTACGCAGTACACACACACACTAATCGAAAAGTGGACATCACAACCACGTCAGAGATAACTTAAGTTGGTAAATACCGCATTCATGCTGAAAATTCGTTAGCAATGATAATAGAGAGCTTGTGTATAACAGAAAAACGCTAGATCTCACCTATTTTGTTGTTTAAATATCATGAAATTGACGTCAGATGAAATAAACTTAAACGGATTTCTTAAAATTACCAACAATCACACTAAGTAAGTATCCTTTTAACCAAAAAAAAGGAAATCTTTAAATTATACGGTTTCGTTTCACTTTTCAGCTCAGTGGATAAATTATACTCACAAAAAGACGGACGAATAGTATTTATTTCAGACGGTTATCTTTAGCGATATAAGACTACCTCAACTGCATACGTTAAAAATCGATATGAAAATTATAAGTTAGGGAATATGAAAACAGTTATCGATAGATAGAATGAGTATGTTTTAAAAATAGATATACAAAATGATAAGTTTGTTTTGGAGAGTAGTAAGAAATCAGTTAACATAGTGTCTATTTTTAGTTTATGCCGAGTAAAACTAAGTGAACTGCAGTATCATTATCATGCATTCTGTGCTGTGAGTGGACACAACAGGGTTTAACAGGAATTCATTCCAATCGCTTATATGACATGATTTTCAACTAGCTCCACCAGTGAATATACGCTCCAGTTTCCTCTTCATATGATCTCCTCAATATCACCAACCCGCAGATGGCCAACCTGCCTCTCGCTTCTCATTTGGGCTCCACTAAAGGGCCTAGCGTTTGAAGTTATTCGACAGTGTCCTCAGCATATGCCCAAACCATCTCTATATATTAGTAGGGCAAAAGGTCGTTGGCTATTACGCTGCTACTAAGCAGAACTCCTTATCGATCGTCGTCTCCAAACGGCCATCTGATCTTGAGTGTTGAATGAAGGGGATACGTGTTGATGAAGGTCTGAAGCATTCTGCTGGAAATGCTTTTGGTGAACTACACGCCGAGTCTCTGAACAATACAGACGCGATAAGTTGACAGTTAACATTATTGCTAAAAATTCGGATCTTCTAGTTGAAACAATTTTGCTGAGCTAAGTGATAGAGAAAACCCTATTTTTCTTAATCGAATCACAGTTTAGCGGTTGTAATAATTCCTGAAGGGACACATTTAGCTTAACTAAAGGTGAATGGTGTAAATAAAGATGCCATTTTTAATTTTATTCCTTTACGCTGTTCCAAGTGGAAGATAGGGCTCCAAGCTAAAGATTTGAAGTTTCGGTAGCAATGATATTATTTTTCTACGAGGTGGGGTTGCTAGCTTCATGTCTTACCTTTCCTTTTCACCAGCATTACTACCCGTTTAAAAAGGTTCAGCAGTATGTCGGCCGGAGATTGAACTCCAGACCACTTGCGTATTTGGCGCATACTGTGGCAGTAACGCACAACATTAAACTTTATGTGGATTTAAATAACTCGCCAATCACTGCAACAGTTTCTAAACTTCAACTGACGTTTATAAAACCTCTAAGTGAAAATCACATACTCGCAAACGAATATTAACGGAATTAAATAAGTGACTACCACAAAATGATAGATGTTATTATTAGTATATAGACATCTAACATTAGTTCGATGAGTGACAGTAAAGGCTACCAGCACGGTATTTCCGTACATAACTGACTTACTGACTGGTTTCAACAGAAGTCGTGACTGAATGGGTTCGATCATCTAAGAATATACACACCTTCTAAATACCAGTTGTTTCTTCTTAACCTTGTGACTGACTAGGACAAACGTGAACAGATGACACTTTGTTTAAATGATGTGGTTGTTCTGTCCAATCTGTACCCCCCCCCCCCTAAAATGTACTATATTCATCTACATAAAGACCACGTAATTCAAGGTAATTCGGTAGATGGTGACCAGCAATGGAATTCATGATGTACATTTCGTCCTGTTTGGCACTCGTCATCTGAATGTACCCGAATCTTCAGTGAGTAATGTTGTTCGCCCACTGAAACTCGAACCGAGTCTATTTCGTTTCGAGAGTCAAGGCGTAGGTCCACCAGACTACCGGGGCAATGAGATTCACCTCTTGGCATTTAGAACCAAGCGTATTAGGTTCGAGTCCCAGTGTTGGGGGGGGGGACAACACCACTCACTACTCACTAAAGATTCAAGTACATCTAGCTGGTATGTACCAAATAGAGTAAAATGAGCATCTTCGATTGCACTGCTAGTCAGCCACTGTCTGTCTACCAAATAGCATCATGTTAATCCTTATAGACACCGTCGAGATGTCCGTATTAGTAGCTGATATGTCAGCAAAGGGGAAATTCAAATTCGACTCAAATAAATCATGTAAGTTAGTCTTTAAAAGCAAACTGATCTTACGATTTCAGTGGATATAGTAAAACAAAAAAACAGTCGAATTTACCACTTAGATTAGGTAATTTGAACTTAGATATTTTTCTTGAGAAATATTATCTAAAATTTGTCCTCATCCTAAGTGTGAATTCTTTACGATACGGTTAAGGTGAATGCAATATAGCCTTAATACAACAATTAGCAATAAAAGTACGATGAAAATTTCTATTTTTTTAATTTAATGAGATAATACTGAATTTAAGAGAAATAAGCATCATAAAGACAAAAAGAAAAACAACAAAATGTGAGTCGTTCTTTATAGTAATAACAATTATTACTTAGTTTAAGCATTAAATAGAACCAGCGAGTATTTTTATCCAGGTCAACTCTGCTATAGGTGGACGTCCTGGGGTTCAATGACTTGATCTGACATGGATGCATATTTCAGAAGAGTATCAAACTACGACGTAACAACTTTGTACAGGTCTCTTGGCATTCAGTATTTCACTAAGTGACAACATCTCAATCGGTGTATCGATGTCGGCTTGTTTAGATCACTGGGC